>BPLQ01011964.1:35682-216168 GCA_021605075.1 Caerostris darwini
GGACGAAAAGAACCATCTTTCTTTGTTACTATATGTAATGGACTTGCCCATTCTGAGCTAGATGGACTAATGATGTTATTGTCTAGCATATATTTAAATTCTCTTTTAGCTATTTCCAACCGTTTTGGATCTAATTGTCTTGCTTTACAATTTATAGGTTGTCCTTTAGTTACAATATGATGTTTTACATTATGTTTAACATTTGAAACAAGAAAATTTGGTTTTGTTATATTGGGATACATAGAAAATAAATCAGAATATTTACATAAGCTGCTCGTTGTATTTATACTTTCATTAATAGAGATGGGTGCAATGTCACCATAAACTGCAAGGTTAGTTACACCATCAATTAATCTTTTATGCTTTATATCAATTAATAAATTGAACTTATTTAAAAAATCTGCACCTAGTATAGGTTTACTAATTTTGGCCACAATAAATGGGAATTGAAATTCTCGGCGCAAACCTAGATCAAGATTTAAAATTTCTGTACCAAAAGTATCGATTGCAGTATTGTTTGCAGCATATAATTTATAGTCACTAATAAATTTGTGTTTAGAAGTAGAAGGAATAAGACTTACGTCCGCTCCACTATCAACCAAAAAGCGTAAACCCGTTTTTTTGTCGTTGACAAATAGACGGTATTGACGGCAATATGTTGTATTGTCAGCAGCAGAGTCTGCCGTTAATTCTGTTGCTGATTCTGGTTTTCCGAAGGATTGTTTTTGCCATGCACATGGAGCTTTGCATTTATCAGGAAAACATTTTTCTCGAAAACGAAAATGGTAATAATATTTGCCAGAAGGATTGTAAGAGCGATTGCGAGACTTACTTCGATGAGAAGAAGAGTATCGACCTCTATTTCTTGATTGGGAACGAGAGTTCCTTGTGACACTCAGTTTTTCAAGTTTATTATCCAAAGATGCAAGTTGTTGTCGTAACTCAGTTATGGCCTCTGATCCTGATGAAACATTATTGCTTACGCGGTAAAGTTCTTGTTTTGGTTGCATTTCAAGAATACGATCCGCCATTAATGAGAGTTTCTCAATTCCTTCATCACTAACTAGTAAAATATTCCGCACAGAATCAGGCATTTTTTGTAGAAATAATGTTGTTAGTACCTTATCAGTTATTCCATCAGTAGCCAGGTTTCTCATTTTTTGTAAAAGTTGACTGGGTGTAAGATCTTCCAAATCAAGTCCTGTCAACAGTCTCTGAAGACTCTTATTTTCGCTTTCTTTAAAAGTAATCAGCAATCGTGTTTTAGCAGCGGTATATTTTGTTCTATTATCATCACTTATAATGTCCCACAAACTTTCAACAAACTTCGGTTCTAATTGCGAAACTAAGTAGTTGAATTTTGTATCCTCGGCTGTTATTCCACAAATTGAAAACTGTGCTTCAACTTGAAAGAACCATATTTCTGGTTTTTCCGCCCAAAAAGGAGGTATTTTGACACTTACCCGCGCTACTTCATCTTTTTTTGCCGATTCATTAGATTCAGTCATTTTGTAAATAATTCACTGTTTGCAAACAATTCACGGGTCACCAAGTATGTGGCGGTATTGTAAAGGTTGCGTAGTGTTATTAAAATCCAGACGGCAAAATAAAAGACGATAATCAATTTTCACAATTACGACATGTTTATTCTACTTCGAACGCTTACTACGTTCTATTTATTCGCCTGGTAGTTTAATAGTTTTGCCATAAACCATTTCAGCTATTGTATACTTAGAGTCCTCATGTAGAGCAGCTCGCAAACCCATAAGAACCGTTGGTAATGTGTCCGTCCAACGAACGTTGTTATGACATCTAATAGCTGTTTTCAAGGTACGGTGAAGACGTTCAACTTTTCCATTACTCTGAGGATGGTAAGAAGACGTATGGTTTACTTTAACACCACATAGCGCAGCTAAACTTCGAAATAGTTCTGAAATAAATTGAGTGCCTCTGTCAGTAATAACACAAGTAGGTACACCAAATCGGGTAATCCAATGCTCATAAAAAGCTTTTGCTATACTTTCTGCAGTGATATTTGATAACGGCACCACTTCCATCCAAGAGGTAAACCGATCAATACACGTCAAGCAGTATGTGTATCCATTGGAAGGTGAATAAGGTCCAATTAAATCTATATGAACGACACTAAATCTCTCATCTGGTGCTTGAAATTGTGAATATTCGGATTTTGTATGTTTAGTTATTTTATTTTTCTGACAGTGGATGCAAGTTTGAGTCCACTGTTTAACATCTTTTGTCATATTTGGCCAAATGAATCTTTTAGTTATTTCTTTTACAGTAGTTCGAATTCCAGAATGAGCTAAACTGTGAATTGTATTAAATATTGTCATTCGAAAATTTTTTGGTATGAAGGGTCTGATACTGGAAGTAGAGGTATCACAATACAAGAGCTTTCCTGATGGCAATTGGTGTTCTTTAAAATGTAATGATTTGGAATGTAATTTCAACTGTTGCAGTTCATCATCATTAATTTGTGATCAGCTATCAAGTCATAATCGACAATAGGTGAATCGATGTTCTCAATTCTAGACAGTCTGTCTGCTACCACATTGTTTCGACCACTGATATGGTATAGGTTAGTAGAGAATTGTGAGATATATTGTAGGTGTCTTAGTTGTCTGGGGAAGGCTTTATCATTGTTTTGCTTAAAAGCAAATATTAACGGCTTATGATCCGTATAAATATCGAAATCTCGACCTTCAAGTAAATGCTTAAAATGTTTAATGGATAAATATATACCCAAAAGTTCACGATCGTAGACACTGTAATTTTTCTGAGCATCATTAAGTTTTTTAGAAAAAAATGCAATTGGCTTCCATCCATTTGGTTCTTTTTGTTGAATAACTGATCCAATAGCCCAATCAGATGCATCTGTGAGAAGTGCCAGAGGGTAATCCGAGTTGGGATATGCCATTAACGCTATTTGTGCAACATCTTGTTTGCATTTTTCAAAACTTTGTCTAGTTTCATCGGTCCATGGTATTTTGCGTCGATCTTTTTTTGTAGATCCTTTCAAAAGTTCATGTAGAGGGGCTTGAGTTTTTGCGGCATTATTTATATAATTACGATAAAAATTGATCATTCCTAAGAAGGAACGTAATTCGTGCATAGTTTCTGGCAATGGATATTCTATGATAGCTTTGATCTTTTGAGGTTGAGGTTGTGAGCCTTCCGCAGATATTTGATAGCCTAAAAAATCTATAACAGGTACTCCCAAAACTGATTTGCTAATATTAATCCGTAGACCATATTTATCTAAATGCTGGAAAACTATTTTAAGATGTGAACGATGTTCTTCCTCGCAAGAAGAGGCGATCAACACATCATCTAAGTATGGAAACACAAAGTCTAGACCATAAAGAACTTCATTTATAAACCTTTGAAATGTTGCAGGGGCATTTTTGAGACCAAAACTCATCACATTGAATTGATAAAGTCCAAAAGGTGTGATGATGGCAGTTTTTGCCTTATCTTCATCTGCTACAGGAATGTGATAATATGCTTTAATAATGTCAATTTTAGAAAATATAGTTTTATTAGTTAAAATATGTTGAAAATCCTGGATTCGAGGTATGTTATATCGATCAGGTATAGTTAAATCATTCAATCTTCTATAATCACCACACGGACGAAAAGAACCATCTTTCTTTGTTACTATATGTAATGGACTTGCCCATTCTGAGCTAGATGGACTAATGATGTTATTGTCTAGCATATATTTAAATTCTCTTTTAGCTATTTCCAACCGTTTTGGATCTAATTGTCTTGCTTTACAATTTATAGGTTGTCCTTTAGTTACAATATGATGTTTTACATTATGTTTAACATTTGAAACAAGAAAATTTGGTTTTGTTATATTGGGATACATAGAAAATAAATCAGAATATTTACATAAGCTGCTCGTTGTATTTATACTTTCATTAATAGAGATGGGTGCAATGTCACCATAAACTGCAAGGTTAGTTACACCATCAATTAATCTTTTATGCTTTATATCAATTAATAAATTGAACTTATTTAAAAAATCTGCACCTAGTATAGGTTTACTAATTTTGGCCACAATAAATGGGAATTGAAATTCTCGGCGCAAACCTAGATCAAGATTTAAAATTTCTGTACCAAAAGTATCGATTGCAGTATTGTTTGCAGCATATAATTTATAGTCACTAATAAATTTGTGTTTAGAAGTAGAAGGAATAAGACTTACGTCCGCTCCACTATCAACCAAAAAGCGTAAACCCGTTTTTTTGTCGTTGACAAATAGACGGTATTGACGGCAATATGTTGTATTGTCAGCAGCAGAGTCTGCCGTTAATTCTGTTGCTGATTCTGGTTTTCCGAAGGATTGTTTTTGCCATGCACATGGAGCTTTGCATTTATCAGGAAAACATTTTTCTCGAAAACGAAAATGGTAATAATATTTGCCAGAAGGATTGTAAGAGCGATTGCGAGACTTACTTCGATGAGAAGAAGAGTATCGACCTCTATTTCTTGATTGGGAACGAGAGTTCCTTGTGACACTCAGTTTTTCAAGTTTATTATCCAAAGATGCAAGTTGTTGTCGTAACTCAGTTATGGCCTCTGATCCTGATGAAACATTATTGCTTACGCGGTAAAGTTCTTGTTTTGGTTGCATTTCAAGAATACGATCCGCCATTAATGAGAGTTTCTCAATTCCTTCATCACTAACTAGTAAAATATTCCGCACAGAATCAGGCATTTTTGTAGAAATAATGTTGTTAGTACCTTATCAGTTATTCCATCAGTAGCCAGGTTTCTCATTTTTTGTAAAAGTTGACTGGGTGTAAGATCTTCCAAATCAAGTCCTGTCAACAGTCTCTGAAGACTCTTATTTTCGCTTTCTTTAAAAGTAATCAGCAATCGTGTTTTAGCAGCGGTATATTTTGTTCTATTATCATCACTTATAATGTCCCACAAACTTTCAACAAACTTCGGTTCTAATTGCGAAACTAAGTAGTTGAATTTTGTATCCTCGGCTGTTATTCCACAAATTGAAAACTGTGCTTCAACTTGAAAGAACCATATTTCTGGTTTTTCCGCCCAAAAAGGAGGTATTTTGACACTTACCCGCGCTACTTCATCTTTTTTTGCCGATTCATTAGATTCAGTCATTTTGTAAATAATTCACTGTTTGCAAACAATTCACGGGTCACCAAGTATGTGGCGGTATTGTAAAGGTTGCGTAGTGTTATTAAAATCCAGACGGCAAAATAAAAGACGATAATCAATTTTCACAATTACGACATGTTTATTCTACTTCGAACGCTTACTACGTTCTATTTTTTATTCTAGCGGGAAAATTCCCTTTTTAACAGTGAAAGTAGAAGTCGTTCAATTTGTATTCCATTTTACATCAATAGGTGTCGCTACACACCCCTAGACAACCCACTCCGGCCATTATACTTTTGCTAGACTGGTAGAGAAGTCTACATAAATTGTTGTTGTTTCTTATCCCACTTGGCTGGCCAAGCCCACAAGCCCATATGGACTCATGATTGAAGGGGAAGGAAGCAGCTTCTGTTGTGATGGAGCACCCGTAGGTAGAAGCCTGACTTTTTGCTCCGTGACGCTCTTACAGTCATAGAAGACCGGGACCTACGGTTTAAAGTGGATTCCGAACCACTACAAACATCCATGGCACCGCTGGGATTCGAACCCGAAACCTGTGGCACCGAGCGCCAGAGCGCTAGACACTCGGCCATTCAGGTCCCAAGTACATAAATAAAACAATGTTTAAATTGTTACAATGGAATGCTCGTAGCATTCGGGCCAAACGTCCATTTCTGATCCAATTTTTTTCGTCTATGTCAGTTTTCACCTACCGGGTAAATCAATTTATAGAACAGATCGTCCAGACACTACACGCAGAGGAGGTCTTTTAATTCTAATTTTCCCAGCAGAAAATTCTGCTGGGAAAATTAGA
The DNA here is from genome assembly GCA_021605075.1 of Caerostris darwini. Lineage (NCBI taxonomy): Eukaryota > Metazoa > Arthropoda > Arachnida > Araneae > Araneidae > Caerostris > Caerostris darwini. Next base: position 41,648 of record BPLQ01011964.1, read on the forward strand.
ATTAGAATTAGCTGGATTCTTTAATTTTATCAATCTTCCTGATTCTGATAACGAAATTCATAACGTAACGGTAGGTGTTTAGTTGGAGTACCAGGGAATTTCCCGCACCTCCATATCAATAATTATTATTATAACATAATTTTAAATCCAAAAGTTGAGCTAAGGAAAGAATATTAAACGAGCCCATGCTCGGAGAGAATTTACAGGAGTGAAAAGGTTAGTAAATACAAAATTTAAAATAAGAGTTCACAAAAGCATTTAAAAATAAAGACTGTGGCAATTAAAAGGAGTTCAAAAATAACCGTTACGAAACTTCAGGCTGGCTGAAGAGAAAAGGAAAGGGGAGGGTAGAGTTATAAACAAACCACAACTATATCGTTTCGAAGTTCTGCGTTGGAGCGACCTTGAAAGAAAACAGCGATTCCGAAGCTATCAAAATAAACTACAGTGGTGGGAAAATGGTTCTAAACTAAAAATGGATCTTCTTTTTGAAATCGGAGAATGAAGTTCGCATCAAAACGAGAGAGTGAAATGTCTGGCACAGAGCTTTTTTCACCCCGGATCAAAGTGAAGTTAATATTCATATTTCACATAAAACTAAAACTATCGTTAACATTTATTCTCCCAGGGGTATTTTCGCTATTGAATGGCTGGATGCAATTAGTCAACAACTTCCTTGTAACTGCTTTATTCTCGGAGATTTTAATTCTCATCATCCCATTCTCGGATCCACCTCTTCAACAGCTAGTTCTGAAATCCTGATCAATTGGATTCTCCAGAATAATTTAAATATCATTAATACAAACAATACCATGCTGAATACACCGGCTCTCGTTAGATCACCGAAGTCAAGCATCATTGGGCGCGGTCAGTACTTGGGTGGGTGACCACCTGGGAGCACCGCGTGCCGTTGGCACTCACACATTTGGGACCTGAGTGGCCGGGTGTCTCTAGCTCTCGGTGCCACAGGTTTCGGGTTCGAGTCCTGATGGTGCCATGGGTGTTTGCAGTGGTTCGGAATCCACTTTAAGCCGTAGGTCCCGGTCTGTAAGAGCGTCACGGAGTCAAAGTCAGACTTCTACCTACGGGTGCTCCATCACAACAGAAGCTACTTCCTTCCCCTTCAATCATGAGTACGTATGGGCTCGTGGGCTATGAACCCTATGAAGTGCGGACTGTAGCCTCAGGCTCCGTTCACCCCGGATGGAACCTGGATCTCGACCAATCGAGGCCTGGAATGACGTCAGCTATGACGCGATCAGAGCTCGTGCTTATTAGCGGTAGTGGATGAGAGATCGGGGCTTTTTGACTGAAACAGGACGATGGAGAGATAGTAATTGAAAAACTGGTAAAAGAAAGGAGGGTAGCTGCTACGTCGTGGTGACGAATTCTGCTTGAAGACAATCCAACCTGATCGGGGATTGAAACATCACAGTAGCATAGTGCGATAGAAATTGTGCTTAGTAAGGAAAAGCACAATATGTTTTTGCCAAAAATTGATTGATGATAATATCCGAGATTTGCGGTTGTGCAGGCGAAAGATTCAACGTGCCATCGGAGAACAAGAAAGTGATGAGTACACATTTGAATGTTTGATAATATTTTTTCTTTTCCTTTGAACATTATATTTTGAAAGTATTCAACATTCAGAGACAGATACTGTTTAACTCTAAAGTGGTATTAAAACTCGGTGCGAGTTCAGCGCACATTTCAACTTCTTTATTGTGTATGAAATCACTAGATAGAATTCAGAGTGTTTTTTTATTTAAATTGCTTGTGCTAGTTATGTGTGATAGATAAAATACATGATTTGATTTATTTTCTGTTTAATCTAATGCGTTGTGTTAAGTGTATTGTGTGTATATGTAATTGTATGATATTGGTGGGGCCCCTGGTTTGCATTTAATCAAAGTTAATTCATCTGCTATATCTAATTTTGTTATAATGAATCTAATGTTTATGATTGTAATTTTCCTGATTATTAATTCCTGCAGACATTGCACACACCATGCTGATTGTCGTTTAGGTAAAATTTTAATTTCCTGGGTTTAATATCTAAGAGCACAACGCAATTAATTCCCTAATAGAATCTGATTTGTTTTGCTTTAGATTCGAGATTATAGGTAATAGTATAAATAATTAAATTACTAGATAGCAACACGACAATGATCTTTTGAGACAGAAACGCAAATTATTACATCAAGCTCGATTTCAACTTTCTCACGACTTATGGATTTCATATAAGAAAATTTCTGCCAAACTTCGTCACTACATCTCTGATCTTAAGAAGCAGTATTGGGATTTTGTGTGTTCCTCTACCGGATACAACGGCAAAATTTATAAAATCATTAAAGCAATTCATAATAGAAACAATAATCTGGTTAGCAATAAAATTTTTCATACAAATAAATCTGTTATTACAGATCCGACTCAACAAGCTAATATATTAGCTACTCATTTTAATGAATCCCTTGATCATGAGTTTATTCCATTTGATCTTTCTGATAATAGGGGCCTGAATGGCCGAGTGGATAGCGCTCTGGCGCTCGGTGCCACAGGTTTGGGGTTCGAGTCCCGGCAGTGCCATGGATGTTTGTAATGGTTCGGAATACACTTTAAACCGCAGGTCCCGGTCCTAACAGGATCGTAGAGCGTTGCGGGGGCATTGTTACTCCGCGTCCGTGGCTTATTTTCAAGTTACACGCCCCCCTGGGTAATGCAAAGTGAGTACGTCTGTGCAGCGCTTGCCTTAAGGCATCCAAGACCAAGCTGTCTAAATGTATCCCAGCTGCATTGGAAGAAAAAAAAATCTTTCTGATAATTGCAACCAACATTACAATAGACCAATTACATTTAACGAGCTAAAAGATGCGATCCGCGCTGCTTCTAATACTTCCAATGACAGTATTCCTGCAAAACTTATTAAAATTCTTCCTGATTCTTATCTCCTTCATCTGCTTAATATCTTCAATGATATTTGGTTAACTGGTGATGTTCCTCTAGGACAGGGGTCTCCAAACTTTCCAGCCTTAGGGCCATACTGTTTACTCCAGTAAGTACCAAGGGCCAAAACCGTTTAAATTTTCCTGCCATTATCTATAATTTCTAGACTTCTGAATAATATTTACAGATCTAAGTTAACCGATGAGCATCTTAAATCTATTTTAATAATTGGTACAAGTTAAATTGATCCACAACTACTCTCTGTCAGTGAAAAATCACAATTACATAAATCTCATTAGTATTTTTTTTACAAGTGGATACCCCGCGATTTCCTTCGCGTTCATTTAGCTTTTCCGTTCCTGAGGGATTTTCATGATAAAAATCATATGTTTGATTCAGGATATATACATTCCAAACATCGATATACATACATATGCAATACTCTTTACTCCAACATGACTACCGAGGGTAACCACGGGATGTTCACTAGTTCATTTTAATTGTTTGTTAGTTGATATGCTTAAGTTAAATTTTCTGCGTATTATGCTTGTTGTTAAGCTTTACTTAGCGAGTCAATAAAACCGAGTTATTCTCATTCTGTGTATTTTATACAACTTATTACAGCAACAATGAGCTATTCGCAGTCGCGGGTCGGATTTGGCTCGCGGGCCGTAGTTTAGAGACCCCTGCTCTAGAATGGTTAACAGCTAAGATTATTCCAATCCTTAAACCTGGAAAAGATAGTACTTCCCCTACCTCTTATCACCCTATTGCATTGACATCCATTATTAGTAAAATCTTTGAACGTATTGTTCTCCAAAGAATCATTCATTTTGTAGTTCTTGATAAATTTCATTCCAACCATTCAGGATTTATTCATTTCAAGGATTGCATGTATTCATTATCACTCCTTCATCATAAAATAATCGAGGCAAAAAATGCCAAATTTTTTATTTTCATTTTTCTTAAGTTGGACATGTCTGCTGCATATAGTTAATTCAATTTAGAGAGATGGTCTTATTTATAAAATCTTACAGGCTGTCACAAAGGGAGCTGCTGCTAGATGGATAAAAAATTTCATTAATAACAGGAATTTTTATGTCAAATGGAGAAACTCCGATTCTATCAAATTGTTTTCCAGTGGTGTACAGCAGAGTAGCGTTCTTAGTGCTTTTCTCTTTACTTTATCATACTATATTTTCCTCGCAGACAATTTATTTGTTCTTCTGGTGTTACAGAATTGTAATATTCATTCCAATCATATCATGCAGTTTCTTGGCAATAAACTGCAAGATCTTTGCAATAGCATTTTATCCATTGAATTCATCTGGTCCCCAGGACATGTAGATATTACAGAAAATAAACTAGCCAATTAACTCGCGAAATCCGCAGCATATACAATAATATTTCATTGGATATCGCCGGAAGATCTCGTATTTCAACAAAAAAAGAATGCACAACTAAAAGCAACAGAGCAATGAATGGGTAGCAAATATACTCAGGAGCTCACTCATTTGACTAGTATAAAACCTCCACACAGACTTTTTCCTAATCATCGAAAGAAAGATATTATTTCCAGATTTCGCACAAAAAAACATATCTTAGCAATGCAAAACTCCATAGATTTGACCTGACTTCATCTTCATTTTGTTCGATCTGGAAAACTCCGGAAACAGTGGAACACATTTTGTTTCAATGCATAAGATATGTAACAGCACGAAACAAACTTCAAAGTGTTTTTGGATGTAGAGTTCTGTCTTACTCATGGTAATTTGATATGTCTGAAGACTCTTATTATAAGACAACAGTAATTCTACAATTTCTACGAAAAGTCTCGTAACCTTGTTAACTATAGGGTGCCCCATATATTAATCCTTGTGCTATCACATTTTCATTTTTCGTGTTAAGTACTAGTAGTGCTTCATGTGTTCTAAATCATCGTTTAAATGTTAAAATGTTTGATAGATTGATCTGTAGTTTTGTCTATTTCTTTCGTGTTCAAATGTACTCCTTTTATTGTTACCAGAGAATGTAGGCAACGTTTATGATATTTTTGAAAAAAAATTTTATTTCTGGAATTTCAAATTTTTCGGTAATTTTTGGAATTTTAAATTTTGGAGTGGTTTTTTTAAGGAGTTGTCATTTTCACTTTTGCAAATATGTTTAGATTATTAAAAAAATGGGAAGAAAAACATTTGAATAAATTGAGATAAAGCAGCATCAGCGAGCACACATCTCAAAGCACCAAGTCAAGTCAAGTCAAGCCGAGAAGTTTTGTGTGTGTCTGTTTTAAAAAGTTGTTTTCTGAAGCATTTTATTAAAATTAAACCGCTTCCTTTTGTAAATTTTTCTTCCTTATTTTGATTTATATATATATATATATGTGTGTTTCGTTAAATTTCATTTGATGCTATTTCTATACATAGTTTGCACTGACATTTAAATTAATTTTTATATAATTTGGAGATCTTTCACCTCAATGGAGCATGCGGAACAAGGTTCGTCTTTATTACTCTTACAACCTTTGTTTTTTTTTAATTCAGTAACACTGTTTTATCATTGGATAGGATGGAGAAGAATTTGTTAGTATTTAATCCACTTCTTGTTTGACCTGAACTGACGTCAAACCTTTCAAATGAAGTATTTTATAACAGCTTGTTTATCCATTTCCATGAAAGTGGCTCTATATCTCTCGCTTAAAATGCTATTAAACGTATACTTACTAAGCAGTTCTTCTGAAATTCTCTATATGAAGTAGTAAAATGAACAACATTATAGACTACCAGTGAGATATTAATCTCACTGGTAGTCTATTTAGAGATATTAGTTTGCTGAGAGCAGCAACTCTAGATCAAGTCAAAAACTTGTCAACCACCCTCATAATTAACCGTTTCTTTTTATTTTTTTATGAATAAAGTTTGCTTTACAAATTCTTTGATATTTTTGTTTATTTGATATGACATTATACTTATTGAATGATTTATTTAACATGTATTTTTAAATCCATAATGTAGACATAATTTTAAAAATATTATTTTAGCAGTACAGTTGTAGTATTGTGTAGCCTTATATTAATTGTACTAATATCAAAAACTTTTTTTTATTTCATGCTTCAAACATTTTATTGTAGAAAGAAAAAAAATTTCATTTAGTAAATATGTATACAGATTTTATTTTGTTTCCAATTTTTATATACCTATTTATTGTCACATTTTTATATACCTATCTAAAATCACATCTTTAATGATATTAAAATGTTTTGCTTGTTGTAATTTACTTTTAAGGGTTTTTTTTATATATATAGAAAAATATCTGTGTTTATTTAGAAATTATTAATATTTCCAATTCCTTTTATTATACACATATTGGCATGCAGAAAAGGATAACATAAAATTAACACATAAGTAATTCCTTTACATTTTCTTTTTGACCAAGGCCTCTTCTCTGAATGATCATTTAAAGATGCTCTTAAAAATTTATGCATTGAAGTATCACAATGTTTTATTCTAAGAGAAATTGAAGATTTTAATCTGATTCCAACTATATATGATCAACCAAGATTTTTAATTGTCACCTACTTTTGCAAAAGCAAAAGTTTCTTCTTCATTTTTATAAGAAAGTCTTACTTTTCAAACAGTTGCTGCAATTAATCCCTAATGTGACAGTTTTCAAACACGAGATGAGGTATGATGGCATCATAGTAAAATTTTTATTTTAAGAAAATCTCTTTAATATACTGAAGTTTTAATGAAAGGAGTAAACTTTTTAAATTCATATAGATTAAATAATTTTTTTTCTCCTAGCATTAACAGTCTGAGAGCTAATACCACTAATTTTTATTTTTTTCCTTTTTCAATTTTATTTTTGTGTTCATTGTTTTAAGTTGTCTTGAATTTCTTGTTATATCTCCATGATCTGTTGTCTTTAATACTTTCTATTTTTGAATGTGTATAAAAAATTTTATGCTTGATTTATGTATTTTTTCACAATTTTATTTGCAAAACTCAAATATCTTTAAAAATATTGAAAATCCAATGTATTTTTTATTTTCTTTTGTAGAGATTGTTTAGATATGAAGGCAAAGTGTCCCTTGCAGTGTGACAAAGCATTTACTCGGAGCAATTACCTGAGGATTCATGCCAGAGAACGCCTTTTCCCATGCACTATTTGTGCAAAAAGATTTTTTATTAAATATAATTTGAATGAGCACAAGAGGATTCATACCATAAAATGTGTCTTATTTGTTCAGAACCTTTTTTTTCTCTCATAGACATTAAAAAAAAACTTGGAGGAGAGTTCTAAAGGAGGATTTTTTATTTGGGAGGATTCAACCTTGATGGGGAACTAATGAATTTGTAGTTTAACTTCATTAAAAAATGAAAAAAATATTTCATCATTTCAATGAAACATTTTTCTTTTCAATTATGCAAGCTATTTGTAATTTTATTGGGGTAAAATTCAAACAGAAATAAAATATGAACAAATTCAAAATTTGTCAACAATTAAAATTAATCCTGACTTTACTGATTTCAGATGAAGTGAGACCATATAAAAAATTTATATACTCATTAAATGCATTTTATGTTTCCCAGTTATAAAAAAAGAAGTAAGTAATTTAAAATATGCATACAAGAACTTGTATTCCGTATTGACAATGTGGGAATTGATACAGTTCACTTCAGACAACTATATACTTTTACTTTATTTCTGTGTACTTTATTTTCCAATTGATTGGGAAAAACTCTGTTTGATGACATTAGATGAGAGTATTTAAATCAATGGTGTTTATTTGTTTTCTTGTTTGTGATGTTTAAAAAAAAAAATTGTTTTGATTTTGCAGTCTTTTTAAAAGTTTCCCTTTCCTAGATTATTAACAAAAGGATAAGTTAAGCTATTTCCTTTTAAATAATGGGTCTGTTTCATAAATTGAGTGTATTGATTTCAGTGTAACTATAGATTTACATGTTGTTATTCTGGAAATTAAAATTCTAATTAAATGAGCACAAATCTGGTTGTAATGTTAATGATATTCTTTTATGTAAAAAGGAAGAAAGTGTGAGTGTATATCTATTTATTTGAAAAGAGGATCATGATGATGCATTAGTCTTCACAACATGTTTTCAACTCTATTACAAATTGTATGCTGATTGATGAAATATGTCTGCATGTAGTTTTTATTTTTATGTTAACAAATTATTTTTGTGACAATTAAAAATGATGAGATACATTTACCTGTACTATTAAAGTACAAATTTCTTTAATATTTTGCTCTATCTTTGTATATTATTGATAGAATGCATTTTCTATGAATATTTGATTTATTATTTAATATCAATGTACTTTTATTCATCAATTAAAAATAAAATTCAAACTTATCAAAAACAATTATTTTGCTTATTAATTAGATATTAATTAATAATAAACCTTATTAATAGATAGTAATTGTAAAATTTAATTAAAAAAATAATCAGAATTTAAATTTTTTAAATACTTAGTTAGTTTCTGACCTGACTGCATTCAGTGCTAAAATGAAACGTGGTTTCTATTTGTTCTCGAATAATGTATTTGGTGTTTTCTAGTTATGATAAAGGAAATAATAATAATAATGAAGATACAAATTCTTTTGTCCACTATCAATATTATATCTTGACACTGTGACAATACAGTTCATTTCAGACTTTTTTTTTTTTTGTTCAATACTTTTCCATTGCCTTGAATTTCTATTTATTGCAACAACATTGAACAATAACCTTATTGTATACAGTGATTTATTGAATTTGATAAATTTTTCATCTTTTTATTATGTGAAACTTTAATATTTATATATAAATCCAATCTAATTTTTATTTTCTTTACAGCAATTATTAGCATATCTAAAGGCAATGGGAAGATACACCAGTGTCCCTTTTGTAAATACCATTCATCAAATCTTGGCCATGTGAAAAGCCACGTTTTAACTCACACCGGAGAGCGACCTTTCAAGTGCCCGTTTCAGTGTAGCAAAGCATTTAGTCAGGAAGGAAACCTGAAGTCTCATCTGAGGACTCACACCGGAGAACGACCTTTTCAATGTTCTATGTGTGAGAAAAGATTTTCCGAAAAACGTAATTTGATGGTTCACATAAAGACACATACTAGAGAATGACCCTACGAATGTCCTATTTGTGCCAGTGCTTTTTCTCGCAATTCTTACTTACAAAGACTTAGCAGAATTCACATAAGAGAAGGCCAATGAGTTTTATTTAAGAAAAACTGAATTTATCCATGAATAGGTTGCTAAGTATACTTTTTAAAACTAAATTTTTAGACAATTTGTCTATATTAACTTTGCCTCTTTCCTTTTGGGTTTTCATGATTAAGTTTTACTTTTCAAATACTTTTTCTTGTAAAATGTGTGATGTTACTTTATTTTTGATCAGATCATTTATGAATAAATAAATTTAAAGCTTATATTAGTAGTAATTAAGGTTTTCATATAAATTTAAAAAAATATATTTTTTTTACTTTAAAAAAAAATTGGATTTGGCCTTTTTAAACAAAAATTGGATCTTTATAAATTTTGTTCACTATGATGAGCTTTAAATTTCTTTTATATAATATTATTTAAAAATATTTATGTCTATTTTCTTTGTGATCATGTGTGAATAATTTTTGAGGTCCGTTTATTTTGATTTGCTACAGTTACTCATTGTTATTCTGAAAATAAAAACATTAATTAAATGTGCCATGGCGATAAAACTCAATCGTAACATTTAAATAAATCCAATTATTAAATAATAATAAGAAATAAAGTATATAATTAATGTATCATATTCTTTTATGTAAGCAAAAAAAAAAAAAATACATAGTGTGTGTATATATATATGTGAAAATGTAATCATAATACTGGGTTATCAGTTACTTTTAATTCTGCGATAAGTTTGTAGAAGATTTGTCTCTTCTTATTTTAATTCATGAAATAAAAATATTTCTTTTTTTAGTCAATCCAACCTTGTTGTGAAGTCATTGAAATATAACGTAACATTATAAAAAGAAAACATTTTAAATTTCATTAAAGAGCATTTTATTGGTATCAGCTAGATAAATTTACTGATTATCTTTCACTGAATATTTGTGCATTAACTATTAGTTTAATATAAAGAATTTCCTTTTGCCTTTATTTATATTAATGTTTAGATACTATAATAATTATTTGATTGCATTCAAAATGTGCTGTTGTTGTTTTCATGTCATGAATTCTTTGCTCAGCAAATGTTGGTTTGCAGCTTTGAAAAGTTTTTTTTATTTAACGAGTAATAGTTTTTTTTTTTTTTTTAACTTTATTACTGTGTTCATCATTTTTTCGAGTGTCTCTAATTTCTTACTGTATTTGCAGGATTGATTGGCATTAGATCTTTTCTATCTAAAGTTGTGTTATAAAATTATTGAATATGAATATTTATTGAATTGCGTGTCGAACTCTAATATCTATAAATATATTTAGGCTAATTTTTCCTTTCTTTTTGCAGGGATTGTCAGCAGATTGGTGGGCAATGTGAAGAGACACCAGTGTCCCTTTTGTGAATACTGCTCATCAAATATTGGTGATGTAAAAAGGCACGTTCGAACCCACACCGGAGAGCGACCTTTCAAGTGTCCGTTTCAGTGTGGCAAAGCCTTTACTCAGAACAGTGCCCTGCAGCGCCATCTGATGACTCACACCCGAGGAGCGCTCTCTCCCTTGAACTCTGTGTGACAATAGATTTACTCATAAAAGCACTTTGAATGGTCACATGGCATCTCACACTGGTGAGCGTCGCTAAACATTCTCCTACGAGTGCCAGAAGTTTCTCTCGTGGACTTTTTAAAAACTATATATATGTGAGGAAGGCAAGGAATCAAAGACGCTATCATTCAGAGAATTCATTCTCGTTGTGAAATTTCAATATCATTTGCTGAAATTTTTATTTCTTTGACAGCTATATAATTTATCATGTGTGAATTGAAGATTCTGAAATGAGTACATAATGTGATAAGTTTCAGATATGATATGAGAAATAATTATTATTTTATTTTAAAAAAATTTCTTAGAAAATATATTTTGTTTGAATTATAATGAAAGTAATAACGATTTTGTTGTTTCTTATCCCACTGGGTAGACAGCAACATCTAAACCCAGTCCAAGCACCCGTGTGGTCTCGGGGAAGGAGAGGCAGTTTCTGTCTTGGTGAAGCACTTGCAGGTAGAAGTCTAATTTGGCACTGTGTCACTGATTTTTTTTATGGAGTAGGGTTGTCAGACCTACATCCAGCGCTGTACATTCCTGTTAGACCTGGACCTACACCTTAAAGTGGGTTCCGAACCACTAAAAATATTCCTTTCACCGCTGAAACCTAACCCAGCGGTGCGATGGATATTTGTATAACAAGAAACATGAGACACAAGCGCTAATGACACGGCCATCAGGATCCAATAACGATTTTAAACGGATGTGGTAGAATTTTTTTTCCAATGTAGACAATCTGAAAACTAATACGATTTATTTCAGTTCATTCATGTTTATTTTTTTTAACTTTAATTTTGTGTTCATTGTTTTTCTATTGTCTCTAATTTCTTACTGTATTTCCAGGATTGATAGCCATTAGATCTTTTCTGTCTAAAGTTGTGTAATAAAATGATTTAATATGAATATTTGTTGAATTGAATAACTTTTCACATAGGTTGTGTGTCGAACTCTAATATCTATAAATAAATTTATTATCTTATTTTTATTTTTATTTTATTTGCAGGAACTGTCAGCAGATTGGTGGGCAATGTGAAGAGACATCAATGTCCCTTTTGCGAATATTGCTCATCCATACTTACTAATGTCAAACATCATGTTTTAACTCATACTGGAGAGCGTCCTTTCAAGTGTCCGTTTCAGTGTGGCAAAGCATTTAGTGGGAACAGTAACCTGAAGGTTCATCTGAGGACCCATACCGGAGAGCGCCCTTTTCAGTGTTCTATTTGTATGAAAAGATTTTGTCAGAAAAATGAGTTGAATAGTCACACGAGGACCCACACCGGGGAGCGCCCTTTCGCTTGTACTCTGTGTGACAAAAGATTTTCTCATAAAGCTACTTTGAATGGCCACATGGTGACGTGTCACACTGGAGAGTTTCGCTAGACATGTGCTGTTAATGTCAAAGCTTTTGCTCGTGCGCATTTTTTTTAAATATGCGATAAAAAGAAGTGAAGGAAAGGAATCGGATGGTATTATATTTAAGAAAGTTCAACTTCTTTGTTGAACTGATGAATTACTATGAAAATTCTGAAAAACGGTAAAAATGTTTCAAACTTGTGAAACTATGAATAATTTTTGTCGGGCATAATTCAAATAGAAATCGAATATGGTTGAAAAGAATGCCCTATGTGACGTGTTTCTTGCACTGATACATAATTAACATTCTGTTAAAATATTTTATTTTCAGAAAATATATTTTATGTACAAAAGTAGTAGTAGGGGAAAGTAGTAAAGATTTTAAATTCATGGTGGTTGACAGAACTTGTATTGACAATCTTATAACCGATACAGTTACATGCAACTAATTTTTTTTTTAACTTTATTTCTGTGTGCATTGCTTTTCTATTGTCTCGAATTTCATGTTATTTTTCCATAATGTATACTTGTTTTAATCATTTGTATCGAATAAAATGAGGGAATTTAATAAATTCATTACATTTTATGGTGCTTAAGAAACTCTAATATCCATAAATAAATAAACTCTAATTTTTTATTTCTCTATTATTATTATTGTGTTGTTTGAAGTCATTAGTTGTACTTTTAAAGACATTTTAGCTCATTTTTCAATGTATTCTTTTAAATTAATTATGTGTTCATTATTTTACTAGTGTCTCAAATTATCTATTACACCTCTAAGATGTATTCGTTTTAATCTTTTGGCACCGTGATGCTGACTTTCTTTTTACGGGTTGGGGTTGTCAGACCTATGCCTAACATAGACCTATGCCCTCATGGTAGACCTGGACTTTTAATATTTTTTTGAATAATGTATTTCCAGGATTGATTGGTATTAGATCTTTTCTATCTAAAGTTGTGTAATAAAATGATTGGATATGAATATTTATTGAATTGAATAACTTTTCACATCGGTTGTGTGTCGAATTCTGATATCTGTTAGTAAATTTAGGCTAATTTTTCCTTTCTTTTGCAGAGATCGTCAGCAGACTTGAAGGCAATGTGTTGATACACCAGTGTCCCCTTTGTGAATACCACTCGTACAATGTTTATCATGTGAAAAGTCATCTTCGAACCCACACTGGAGAGCGTCCCTTCAAGTGCCCGTTTCAGTGTGGCAAAGCATTCAACCAGGAAGGAAACCTGAAAACTCATCTGAGGACCCACACCGGGGAGCGCCCTTTCGCCTGTACTGTGTGCGACAAAAGATTTTCTCATAAAACTACTCTGAATGGCCACATGGTGGCGTGCCACCCCGGAGAGCATCGCTGAAAGGTGTCCTTGGAGTGTCGAAGCTTTTTTCGTGGACATTTCTTTTTTTAAATATGCGTATGTGAAGGAAAGGAAGGAATCTGAGGATATTATATTTTAGAAAGTTCAGCTTCTTTGTTGAACTGATGAATTATGACGTAAATTCTGAAAAACTTTTGAAACTATGAATAATTTTTGGCGTGCAAAACTCTAATAGAAATCAAATTTTTTAAAATATTGCTGAAATGAATGCCTTATGTGACATGTTTTGTGCACTGATACGTAATTAATGCTCTAGAAGAATTTTTAATTTTCAGAAAATATATTTTATGTACAAAAGTTATGGGGAAAGTAGTAAAGAGTTTAAACTTATGGTGGTTGACAGAACTTGTATTGTCAATCTGATAACTGATACAATTACATGCAACTAACTTTTTTTCAACTTTATTTCTGTGTTCATTACTTTTCTATTGTCTCCAATTTCATGTTATTTTTCCATAATGTATACTTGTTTTAACCATTTGTATTGAAAGTTGTACAATAAAATCAATGAATTTAATAAATTCTTTGCATTTTATGGTGCTTATGGAACTCTAATATCCATAAATAAATAAACCCTAATTTTCTTTTTATTTCTTTATGATTATTATTTTTATCAATATTGAAGTCATGGGTTGTAGTTTTAAAAACAATGTAGCTCACTTTTCAAGCCTTTTTTTTATTTAATTCTGTGTTCATTATTTTACTATTGTCACAAATTATTTACCGTACCTCTCAGATGTATTCGTTTTAATCCTTTGTATCGAAAGTTGCGTGATAACAATATTAAATACGCATATTTATTGAATTTGATACATTTATTTCTTTTGACCTTTTTAAGTGTCCCTTTCAGTGTGGCAGGCAACCTGTCCAATGTCTTTTTTTCTCCACAGTTTTTTCTTTGAATTCTCTCGTACAAAAACATCAAAATGCATGCAAAACAAATTTTTAAAAGTTTTATATTAAGTGAAATTGATTCAATCCATGTAGATAATAGATACGATATTAGATGTACTTTATAAAATTGATTTTTTTTTTTTTTAACAGTTGTCTATAATAACACTGTTACTTCTTTTTTGTTTTGGGGAATAAATTCAATTTCTTTGATTTTTAAGTAATTATCTGTGAAAGTTTAAACAATATTTTGAAAATTTTCAATGTTGTTTAATGCTCAATGTTTTCAATTAATATAGAAAACTTAGAAGCTTTAAAATCCTTTTAGGTTAATATTTTTCATTTAGCATTTTTTCTTAAGGGCTCGCATTTCTTAGAACAAACTTACAGTTTCCCTTACCAGGGTCATTGACTAAAAATTAAAAGTAGCTATTGTTCTATTGAAATGAAATGGAAGTTTGCTTTTAACTCTTCTGCAGTCGTGGCAGAGTTACACCAAACAATCGTGAACAACAACTGAGACTTCCATTCACTAAAAGAGTCGTGTTGCTTTGATAACAAAATTGTCAACATAACCAAATCTTATAAAATCTGTTTCGAAGGAACTCCGAAAGCTGCTAAGATTTTATTAAAGTCCTTGCAAATTCTTATGAATAAAAATATTAAGTACTTACGTATTAACGCCACCGCAGCAGAAAAAAGCACAAATAAAGAGCTGTCAATGTGCCAAAATAGAGACTGTTATCTATGTTAAACTCTATATAGGCCCATTTTCCACCGAAATCCGATTGACTACTTTGTTTTTAAATAAAGTGTTTTATATATTTTATGATTTGTCACAAAAATTTTAAGTGCTGATTGGCGCCACTTGAAAACTGCCAAATCTATAGCTGTGGTGGCATTAATACGTAAGTACCCAATTTTGTTATCAAAGCAACACGACTCTTTTAGTGAATGGAAGTCTAAGTTGTTGTTCACGATTGTTTGGTGTAACTCTGCCACGGCTTCAGAAGAGTTAAAAGCAAACTTCCATTTCATTTCAATAGAATTTTTTAACTTTTCATTTCTACTTTTAATTTTTATTCAATGACCCTGGTAAGGGAAACTGTAAGTTTGTTTTAAAAAATGAGAGCTCTTCTAACTTTGAATTTTGATTATAAATCAAGTTTCCATCTGAATTCTTAGTTTTATTATTTTTATTTTTAATTTTTACTTAATTTTTAGAAAAATACTTCCTTCTATTTTAGAATTATTTATTCAATATTTAATTTTAATTATTTATTACCGCGACTCGTTTTTATTTATTTATTTTATTTCCGATTAGTGTTTTTAAATTTTAATTTTATAAATCTTAAATGGTTCATTCCAATTTATTTGTGCAATTCTTTTAATTTTTTTTTTCTTTGTTCTACAAATAGTATGAACGAAATTTACAAAACTCGCTCTACCTTCATAAACCACTCGCCAGACGGCAGCATGAGACTTTCACAAAAAAAACTTAGCTATGAAGACGATGTATGCCTCGTAGATGTTGCTATATTTATATTAAATCTATATATTATCTATATACAAATCCTGTCCGTTTTTTACTTTCTTTTGTAGGGATTGTTAGCAGATTTGAAGACAATGAGAAGATACATCAATGTACTTTTTGCTAATATCGTTCAACATATGCTATTAATGTGAAACATCATGTCTTAACTGACACTGGAGAGCGCCCTTTCAAGTGCCCGTTTCAGTGTGGCAAAGCATTTCGTACAGAAGGAAACCTGAAGCGTCATCTTAAGATTCATACCAGAGCGAGACCTTTTCAATGCTGCTCTTGTTATAAAAGATTTTCTCATAAACGTGTCTTGATTGATCACATGAGGACTCATACCAAAGAGCGACCCTTTGTATGCCCTATTTGTGAAAATGCTACATTATAGAATCGCCTCAAAATTCACGCAGAAAAAGGACAAAAAGTTTTATCTTAAGGAGACATTATTCTAAAAAGATATATATTTTAATGATAGCTATCTATTTGAAAATTCGGTTTTTAAGCATTTTAACCTTAATTCTTCTTTTTGGTTTTTATAATAAGATGTACTTTACAATTTCTTTGATTTTTTTTAAAACAGTTCTTTGTGAAAGATTGCACAATGTTATTTAACTTTTTATGTTGTAAAGGTAATAAGTCATCACATTTGCTCTGCCAATTTAATGTTTTGTCCATTTTTGGCAATTATTTATTTATTGCTATTTCAGATTCTGTGACCGAATCCTTTTGAATTAATTATTTTTTTAATTCTACTGATTTCATGTTGCATTTATGCATTTAATTGTTATTGTAGAAAATAAAATGTTTAGAAATATATATATATATTTTGTACGCATGAATCTTTTTATTTTTTTCATGTTCACTATATATATATATATATATATATAAAATAGCAAAAAATCCTGTCTTTGATATACAAGCATAACTTTGAAAAGCGTGTGAGATTTATTTTTGCATATTTTGTGAACCTTTTTAGTTGTAATGTTGTTGATAATGGAAATCTGAAGTAATACGCGTTGTAAAGGCTGTACTGGAGTAGTTGGAGGTTTTAGAGATGAAAGAGGTTCAGGCAATGCAGAATCCACTTCTGTAACTGAATTTTTAGAAGCTCTTACCAGATTCAAAGTATACACATTTAAAGAAAGTTCAGCGTATTCCATAATTGCTGTGAACATCTTTAACTAATGATACGAAAAACCTTAAATTATTTCGTTAAATGTTATACTTTTATGAGTGCATTTCATTGTGTTTTTTTTATTTATTATTATTAATATTTTGAAATAATTACATTGTATTTTCTTTCACTTAATTGTATCTTTTTTTTATACATTTTTTCACGCCATAGTAACTAATATATTTGATTCCAGGTAACTAATGTTTTGTTTTTGCACATATTAATAAAACAAAGAAGCTTGTCTCGTACATGTTGCTATGCCTCCATGAAATATTGAATGTGTTTATTTATTAAATTTAATTAGTTCTTCAAATTATTTTTGCATATGAAATTGTAACATCTTTCTATAAATCCTGCCATTTTTTTTTTTTAATTTTACTTGCAGAGATTGTTAGCAGTTTTGAAGGCAATTGGAAGATACATCATTGTCCTCTTTGTGAATATCGCTCACACTATGTCAATGATGTGAGAAGGCATGTCTTAACTCACACTGGAGAGCGACCTTTCGACTGTCCGTTCCAGTGCGGCAAAGCATTTAATCGGGAAGTTAACCTGAAGGTTCACGTGAGGACTCACACCGGAGAGCGTCCCTTCCAATGTGCTGTTTGTGCCAAGACCTTTAATCACAAATCTCATTTACAGAGACATCTCAAAACTCATGCAGAAAACTGACAAAGTTTTATCTTAAGAGGACATTATTCTAAGAAAATACATATTTTGATGCTAACTGTCCATGTGAAAATTCGATTTTTAGACATTTTAAACTTAAAATTCTCATTCTTCTTTGTGGGTTTTATGAGTGAGATGTACTTTTAAATTCTTTGATTTTTAAAGTAATTTTTGATTTTTGAAGCAAACTGTTGTGAAGATTGCATTATGTTACTCAATTTTTTAAGATGCCAAAGCAATAGAAATTATTTGTAATTTTTATAGAAATTCAATATTTGAATTATGTTGGCAAATTATGTTTCATTATTTATTTATTATATTCATTTTGAATTATGTTTCATTATTAGTTCATCATATTCTTTCCTATGTTCTATGGGCAAAAAAAAAAAGGACTGCTTGTTATGTGAATTTGTATAAGTGCGAAAAGGAATCCTATTACTGTGTCATTTTCTACCAGTTGTAATAATAAAAGTTTATAAATTTAGAGTTCTGTGAAATTTTGGCCCTTAACATTTAATTGCATGTTTTTATAAAGATATTTCGTAAATATGTTTTTTAAAATTCTATATTTTCGTATTTCTGAAAAGAGTACTGTAAATATTTTGTTCTTTAAAATAATTTATATTAATTTTTTTTCTACTTATCTTAAATCTTGAAATTAAAATATTGTATTCTAGATATTTTAATTCTGTTAAGAAATTATTAAGATGTAAATTTATTCGATAAAAAAAATGTTTCAAACTTAGGAATTAAAAAAAAAAATTTTTATATCAGTTACACAAAATATTAGTAATTTTATTGGGGGACATTCAAATAGAAATAAAAAAAATAATAATAAGAAGTCAAATGTTTAAAATATTTGCTGAAATGAGTCCCTGCATGGGGCAGTTTTCACACACACGTTGAAACATAATTGGCATCCTAGTAAAAAATATTTTGACAGTAAATGCATTTTATGTAATTAAGAATTTTGATTTCTTGTGAATAAAAAATTTTCTCCTAATATTAACATTTTCAGTTTTGGTGCATAACATTTCAAAAAAATTAAATTTATTGTCTCCTTTATTATTTTCTTTTATTTGTATGTTCATTATTTTTAAATTCTCAAATTTGTTATATTTTTATGATGTAAAACATCATATCAGAACACTGAACAATCGAGATTTAGTCTATTTAATACATTTTTTATATTGTAATCTCTACTGTCCATAAGTGAATCCATCTTGTTTCTGTTTGGGGCACATGTGAAAAGCACTGTTGAAGGTAATTTGAAGATGCATGAAGCCATCTTTGGAAAATGCTGCTCAACCAAACTTTGTCACTTTAAAAAGGCATTTTTCGACTCTCTAGTGTAATATTCATTTGGTGTCAGTCTCTGTTTAATCTTTGCAGAACTAGGTTTTTTGTCCTTCACTATTTGTTTCTTATTGGCTTGATAAAACTTTATTTCTAATTATCATTTGTTGTTGCTCCCCAGCCCGGCAACTATTTATTCTAGCGAACTCGATTACAAATAGGTTGTAAAAGTACAGCAGTCACAAGATGGCCTTTCAATACTCGTACTACAGTGTCCAAAAAGTAAGACCAATTTAAAATTCCCGGGGCTTATGGAATTTCAATTTTTTTTTTCTTTTTCAGGTTGCTGGCACAGTCCTTGACATCTGCGTGAAGTTTGACGTCAAAATATACATTAGTGCTTACTTGAGTTGCTTAGTTTTTCGAGAAGCTAAAACTGGCGATTTTTGAAATGTCTGAATGAATTGAGCAAAGAATTTGCATTCAATTTTGTTTGCGGAAACATATAGAATGTTGCAGGAGGCATTCGGTGAGAATTCCTGTATCGGAAAGAAATGTTTAGAGGTGGTATGAACAGTTCAAAGAACGCGTTGAAGACTAAAAGCCCTCGGGTCGACCACCAACCTCAACCGACGAAGCTCACGTCCAAAAAATTAAAGATTTAGTGCTTGCAAACCGTCGATTTACAATGAGAGACCTTGCTGAGGATGTTGGAATTAAAAAAAAAAAAAAAAAAAAAAGCCTGGTGAATTCCATTTTGGGCCTCAAACGCGTCAAATCTCGATTGCAACTGAGAATACTGAATGCGCCAGCTCACATTACATTGATTCTTCGTGACCTTTTCGCCAAAAATGAAACCCATATCGTTCCACAACCACCGTATTCACACCGTGTGATTTCTGACTATTCCCTAAACTCAGAAGACCACTCCGGGGACACCGTTTTGGTTTCGTTTGTTTAGTTTGGTTTGTCGCTCTACCGTCATCTTGTGCACACTTTTAGGCTAAACAGACCGGGACTCGCAGTTTAAAGTGGATTCCGAACCACTACACACATTCATGGCACCACCGGAACTCGAATCCGAAACCTGTGGTACCGAGCGCCAGAGCTCTAGCCATTCAGGCCCCGGAACACCGTTTTGAGTCGATTGAAGAGATTCAATTTGAATCGCCGCTCTCTGCAGGCCATCTTTGCCGAATTACTTTTTATCATGCATTGAGGATTGGGGAAAAAAGTTGGCATAAGCGCATTGCGTCCGGAGGGGATTACTTTGAAGGCGATGCAATACATTTGGAAGAATAAATAAAGAGTAGGGCTTGGGTAGTGATATTTAGATGCACAGCTTACCGTGCTATTCACTTAGAATTATTGAAATTATCCGTCTTACTAAAAGGATAAATCCCTTGGAATTGAGCTCTCCCGAGATTCTCACTGATGTGCCGATAAGAGTTAAAGATTCTTCTGATAATGACAATCAGCATACTATTTCGAATGAGCAATCTTTTGAACTCCTTAAAGAACAATTAGAAATTTAAAGAGATCATGATTTGGTCTACAATTTGTTCATGTGAAAAGATTGGACTTAACATGCTAAATTAATGAATTTAATTTCAGTGCAATGTATAATTTTATATTAATTTATTCATTAATAATTAGTAAAGTTTTTCTAGTATTATATTTTTATTTCTACTGCATATATATATATATATATATAGTTTTCATTTTGTATTGCTCTACGCAAAATATGCCTGCAATGCAAAAGGTGGGAGGATGTTGCCACTCCTAATAAGTTTTTTATTTCCTGTATCACTTTATTTCTTCTAGTGTTGTATTTCACTATGAAACCTGGCAACTAAAAGGAAAAAGGTTTTGATTCGTATTACCAATAAGCGATAATAACAAAGAATGTAGACTCTGTTAAGATAATGAATTAAATAATTAAAATCATATACTATATTCACAAATTTTGTAAAATACTAAGTGTAAAAAATAAAATAACAAAGACTATATTAGTGTAAGAAAAAAGCAACGAATTTCCCTACAAAAATTGGCTGTAAAATTACTTCCCTAAATCTTACAATGAAAATTCCCTTTCCTTAAAGAGGAGTATTCCTTTCTTCACTGTCTTCAAAAACAAAGTGGTGTTTTGAAAATCCAGATGTGGGATAATGTTCAATGTAATCGACATTTAACTGAATAAGTAAGCAGAATCTCCTTTATATTTTCGTTTTCGTTCGTCTGAGGAACATTTGAATGACTTAAAAGAGTATATATTAAATATTTGGATTCCTACATAAATATAAGTTTATGCCAACTATCTCAAAGTAGTTTATAGAGATGGTGTATTTAAAACTAAAAATAAATTGTCTGCGTTTAAATATAATTGTACCTCTAAAGTCATAGAGATTATGAATTTGTAAATTTTTAATAGGGAAGGAATCCCTACATTACCTTCATATAAATTTCTAAAATCTAAATATATCAATTTTTAAATTATTACAGTTGATTGAAAAACTAGATTAAGTTTATTATAAAAAAAACTTCAAATTATAACAAAAATAGAATCAAATTATGGAGATTTAACTAGAAAATGTTTTTTATTTATTTTGAAATTCTCTTGTATTGGGTTTTTTTTTTATAATATAGATGTTTACGTAGAGTACATTAGTAAGTACTCTATAGATATAGTACATTAAAGATAAACTTTTTTTGTTTTATAATTCTGAAATTATTCATGAATTTAATGATTTAAATTATTCATTTAATTTCTATAAAAATAAAATAGCTATCAGGTGAATGAAAAGATTAGTATTTTCAAATTATGATTACCCATATGTAAAAGTTTGATTACTCCTAGTCCAAGTAAGTTTTTAAACAAAATATATATATTTCTAAATTTGAGTATCTATCAATAAATGCTATAAAATTTATTTCAATGAAATTGAGAATATTCAATTCTTAAATATGTTTCTAATTTCTAATATTAGAAAGAGATGTTAAATAAAACAAATAAATGAGATATTAGATATTTTTATAGAATATTAAGATGCAAGCTATTTTTCTATAACTGGGAAAATTATTTAAAACTATAACAAAATATTAAAATATGTTGCATTGCATTAAAAACCATCTGCCTGTTTATTGCTTTGAAAGGCTTCATCACATGTGCGTCAGTAGCTGGTCCTTGTATCTTAGCATTGATACCAGGCAGGGCCAGATTTAGATGAAAAGAGACTCTAGGCTATTCCACTTATGAGGCCCTTTCACCTCCCATTTTTAAGTTTGTAAATTACATGGGAGATAATAAAATACATTCATTACTGTGATATATATCAATATGTTAAAGGAAACATGTTGTGATGGGTACTAATCTTTATAAAAAATGTGGCACGAATAATAAATAAAAAAAAAAGTCAAGAACACTTATTTAGACATTTATTTTCAGCACCCTTTATAGTACTTGTAACTCCTCAAACATAATACACAACATTTACAAAGAAACAAAATTCAAATAATAAAAAATCTTCAAATAATAACACCAATCTGCATTTTATTAATGTAGGAACAAACCAGAGCATAGTAGCATAAGGCACTTCAATATTTGCCACTGCAATCAGTGAACATATGAACTATACTTTGGTGCAATCTAATCTATAACTACAAACGAACAGACCCAATGAGCCGAACGCGTTGATCTTAACCAATACATTTTTATGTTTGTTTATGAGTCATGCATGCAGAATTTCTCCTTATTTTCGATCCAGTGTTCACTGTTTTTAGAATAGTGCAATTCTAATTTTGCTAACAATTTGAATGTAGGCCCTTCTTGATCTTGAGACCCTAGACTGAAGCCTAGTTAGCCTATAGGAAAATACGGCCCTGATACCAGGAGATATGCTTTCCTCAGATACGTATGTTTTAACATACCAAGAGAACACCACTTCAAATGTGAAGCATTTTTCTTAAAAGATATATTCTTAAAGAGATATATCAAAATTCATGTAGGAAAAAGATCAAAAAGTTTAATTTTAGAAGATAATTTTTTTTTTGAGACATTTAATATGATGCCAACTATACTGATTCAGAATTGGATTTTTTTTAAATTGTTTTAATAATTTATTTTTCATAAATATGTTTTGCTTTCCAAATTTTTTAATTTGAAATAGTTCTTCATGAAACATGGTATGACTCTATTTTTATGAAATGATTTATCAAATATATGTTTTTAAAAACTAAATCTAGGAATAAATCTAAAAATATTTTTTTAGTAGTCGGCTTATAGAAAAATTAGGTATATTTAAATTTTTTTGGCTAATTTTATATGTGAAAATAACAGAGAACATATTTAAAAACTTTGGATAATAGGATAATGTTTTATTTCATATTTTATTCATTCTAGGAAAGAAAAAAAAAATCTTTTTCTGTTATTCAGTAATTATGTAAACAAGTAAAAGTTTAAATTGTACATATATGAGAGAACTTATTCAATTTTTTTTATTTCATGCTTTGTATTTTAAGAAAATAATTGCTATTCAGCATTATATTTATACAAATAAATTTTTTTTTCAATCTTAATATACCTGTTTTTCTTAAATATATTTTAAAATAAATATAACCACTCTTAATAAAATGATTGTTAAAATTTATTTTAATTTTTTTTTTTTTTATATATACATTTCTGAAAAAAAAAAAAAAATTCAAATATATTTTAGGTTCATATTGGCAATGACAAGTTTGACATTTGACAAATTTTCAATTGAAATGTTTAATTTGTTATTTATTTTTGTATAGATTTTCATTTTTGAATTTATAATATATTAAAAAATATATTCTTGTTTATTTAGCCAATCTAATTATTGAATTCAAATTTCATTGTGAGTTATGCTATATGGACAAATTGTTAACCGAACTTTCATGGTATTTTTATTTTGAATAATACAATTTTGTAAGGAATCCAATATAGTAGAAAATTCTCACATGAAGTTAAGAATATTCAATCTAATCTTTTTCAAACTATGCAGTATTTGACAATAATAGTTTTAGATTAATATTTGTAATGAGGATATTCAAGTATTTGGCTAATTTTTTTGGCACTAATAAAAAAAATTTATTGAACATTTTTAAAATTCGTTTAAGTATCAATAGAATTTTTTTAATATTCAAAATAATTTGTAATAAAAAAATAATTCAAAATAATGTTTATTAGCTGAAATGTTTATTATATTCAAAATTACATTTTTTTACAGTAAAATAAATGCTAAAAAGTATCAAAGCATTGAATTTCAATTGAATGCAACAATAATACTTTTTGTTATTAAATTTTACACTTAAAAAAAAAAATTGTTAGCTGGTAGTACAAATAGCTATTTTCTGAACATGTAAATTTATTGAAATTTAAGAGGAGCAACTGCATAAGTACTCTTACAGAAAAACCTACAAGGTAGCAATTTTTGTTATTTTAAAGATTAATTGAATTTAATAAATATTTTATATCTTATTGAGTGCAAAACTCTTAATTTTCATCAATAAATCCACCCTAATTTTGTTACTTTTTTTTGCAGATGTTGCCAGCAGTTTGAAACCAAATGGAAAAGGCATCAGTGTTCCTTTTGCAATTACTAGTCATTGAAACTTTGTCATGTTGCAAACCGTGTTTTATTTCCCCAATTAAGAGTGGCCCCTTGTGTGCTTACAGTGAGCAAAGTAATCGTTATAGCTACATGGCATGTGATCAGACTAGGACTCTACTTGAATCCTAGTAAAGGACATTTAAATGAAAGCAGCAGGACTCATACTTGAGACCATCTCATTGAATGCCCTACTTTGTGCTAATTTTTTTTAAATCAAAATTCGTCCTTAATAAAGACATTTAGGAATTCATGTAGGAAAACAGTCACAAAGTGGAATATAGACCTATGAAATTTAATGATGCAAACTGTACTTATTCAAAATTAGTTTAATGACTATGTATAATTTGCTGTTTCTTTTTTCTATGAACAAGTTTTGCTTTATTAATCTTATTGCTAGATTTTTTTTTCGTAAAACATGGCATTACATTCTTTACTTATGGAATAATTCATCTAATATGCATTTTTTGAAAACTAGATGTAGAAATAATTAAAAATTATTTTAGCCATTCAGTTATAGAAAATTAAACCTTTTTAAATTTTATTTTGTAGACT
This sequence comes from Caerostris darwini, assembly GCA_021605075.1. Lineage (NCBI taxonomy): Eukaryota > Metazoa > Arthropoda > Arachnida > Araneae > Araneidae > Caerostris > Caerostris darwini. The sequence continues at coordinate 66,856 of BPLQ01011964.1, forward strand.
TAATGTCTTAATTTTATTAATGAGAATATTCAAATCTTTATGTCATTAAACTTTTTTTTTATTATTATGTGTTTATTTAACATGTGTTTTACATTTCAAAGAAAAAAATTATATTTTATTCTGTAAATATGTATATGAAATTTGTTTTTTATTTTTATATTCCTATCTACTATAAATATTTTTGATATAAAAAATAAATATAATTCACTCTTAATAAAGTTATCACTAATTATTGTTGTGATTAATAAACATTTTTAATAATTTCTGTAAATAATTCTGTCTAAACTTTTATCCATTCTATTTCAAGAAAACTGTCTTGTAGAGTTCTTTTTGATGACAATTTTACCTACTATTTGATTGAGATCTTAATTACGAAAGAAAACAAATTGCATGTTCAATGGTATTAAATTATTTAGCATATTATAATTTACTTTTTAGGGTTTTTTTCTCCCGAATAAATTGCTTACCTTTTTTTTTTTTTTTTCCTACTTATTATAAATTTTTTATAGAAAAATACTTATTTGGAAATTCTAAATATTAATCTTAATTCCTTATGCAGTTATTCTCTTATTGCCATGTTGGAAAATATTTCAATTTAAAGAACATTGAAATTAATCCCTTCAAATGTCGTTATTAATCTAGACTTTTTCTCAGAATGCTCACTTAAAGATGCATTTAAAAACTCATGCAGGGAAAGATTACAGTGTTTAATTTTAAGAGAAATTGAAGATTTTAATATGATCTAAACTATATCTAATTAAATTGGATATTTAGACTTTGCATGACTTACATTTGCTCTTCTTTTTTATTTTTATAAATGAGTTTTATTTTTCAAATACTTGCTGCAGTTTTTCCCTGACGTGGCAGGTGTCTAACATGATTGGCACCATGGTGAAATTTTTGTTCTCGAGGAAATGTATTTTATGTATTGAAGTTAAAATGAAAGGACTAAGCATTTTTAAAATTCATGTAGATAAAAGAACTTGATTTAACTTAGACTTAACTTGACTTGAACTTAGACTTAATGTCTCAATTTTATTAATGAGAATATTCAAATCTTTATATCATTAAACTTATTTTTTGTATTGACAATTGAAAAACCAATATTGACAATTGAATACAGTTCTAATAATTAATTTTTATTTTTCCATTTTTTAATTTTATTTCTGTTGTCTTGATTTTCTTGCTATATCCAAATGATTTATTATTCTTAGTCCTTTGTGTATAAAGGTATATAATAAAATATTCAATATGAATGATTTATTGAATTTAATAAATTCTTCACAGGTTTATTTTGTAAAACTTTAATTTCTTAAATAAATCCATGTAATTTTTATTTTATTTTGCAGTTTCTTGCTGAAATTAATCGGTGACGTGTCAGATTTCTTACTTGCATACTTGACGTATAGTAAAATTATTATTCTCAGAAAACATATTTTATTTTTGTGAATTATGATTTCAGGTTTGACAGCTAATAAATTTCATTATAAAAACAATTTTGATTTTATTATTATTTTTTTTTTTACTCTGTTTGTTATTTTTGAAGTTGTCTTGAACTACTTTTTATATATCCATAATCTACTGTTTTGAATCCTGTGTATCGAAAATTTGTGTCATAGAAATATTGCATATGAAGTTTTGTGGAATTTTATTTTATTTATTTTTGTGAACTTTAATTTGCATTAATAAATCCACTCTAATTTTTATTATTTCTTTTACAGTTATTGGTTGTGGTTTTGAAGGCAATCTGAATTTACATCAGTATCCTCTTTGCGAATACCGCTGGTCCGCAATTCATAACACGAAAAGGCATCTTTCAGCTCGCACCGGAGAACGAATTTTCGACTGTCCGTTTCAGTGTGGCAGAGCATTCAAACTGAGTGGTGACCTGAAACGTCATCTGAGGATCCACACCGGAGAGCGTCCATTTGAATGTCATATTTGTGCCAAAGCTTTTTCTCGAAATTCTGATTTAAAGAGACATAACAAAACTCATGCAAAAAGATGAAAATTACAATTCAATTAAATCAAAACAACTAAAATTCATTTTAATAAACAAGGTCAAACATGATTTTTAGTTGTTTTTTTAAGGTCCTTAAATTTTCTTAAATTTATATGATAAATTTATGTTTAAAAAAATTTTATATTTGAAATTAAGATTCATTTTTAGTTTTATAACTAAAGGAGCTATTGAGACAAATTTAATTCTTGTTTATACACTTCAAAAAAGAAAAAAAAAATTATTTCATTAATGAACAATGTAATAAATTTTTAAGTATAAATCTAATTGCATCATGTTTTTTACATATCGTTAGTAATAAAATAAATTTTACGGATAACTATATATTTATATATCTATGGAATAATGATCATAATCCTATTTTATAATTTGGTTTCAGTTAATACTCTGTGACCTAGATTTCCTATCCAATATGTTTGTGAAAATTATCTCATAGCATTTATTTTGAAAAAAATTTTAACTATTTATTTTTCAAATTGTATTTCTAAAAATAATTAAATCAAGTTTAATTTTGTTAAATTAATTTTAATGTAATTAATGATTAATTTTATGTTCGCATTTAAATGTTTATCTTATTGAAATTCAAATTTTTTTCAAAATATGTCAAAAAAGTTTTCGATTTCTTTTTCTTCAATTTATAGTATATGTTTTATAGGAAATCATCCATGTTTTTATAAAAATGTAACATTTTTATTAATGCAATAGCAAGTTCATTATATATATATTATATATGTATGATATTATAGTGTGTTTATTATAACAATGTTTTTATAATTCATTTAAAAATATCATAAAAACTTATCCCAGTATTGATAATCTGAGAACTGCATCATTTGAAAAAATTAAATTTATTTTCTCCTTTTATTATTTTCTTTTTATTTCTGACTTTCTTTATTTTTAAGTTATCTCAAATTTTTTTTTGTTATAATTCTAATTTATTGTACCTAAAACATTATGTAAGAATCCTGAGCATTCGAGATTTGTTCTATCTAATAAATTCTTCATATTTTTATTGGTTATTCTCTAATATCCATCTTGTTGCATGTGTGAATAGCAGTTTGGAAGATACCTTTTGCAAATGCAGCTCAACCAAACTTTGTCGCGATTTGCACAATTATGGGGGGTTTTTTTTTCTTGATGCCATACCGTTTTCCTCTTATTCGAGTATTTTCAGTGTTCCAATTTGAACTCATTGTGACGAGTGGTTCTTTTTTAACAATGTAAAGATTATTGAACTCAATAAACTAATCAACCTTTATTGCGCTTGAAACTTTAACATGCATTAATAAATCCTGTCTGATTATTACTTTCTTTTTCAGAGATTATCAGCAGACTGCAGGGCAATTTCAAGACGCATCAGTGTCCCTTTTGTGACTACCACTCACACAAGCGCACTGACGTGAAAAGGCATGTCTTGACTCACACTGGAGAACGACCTTTCAAGTGTCCCTTTGAGTGTGGCAAGGCGTTCACCCAGAATAGTCACCTGAAGATTCATCTGATGACTCACACTGGGGATCTGCCTTTCAAGTGTCCCTTTCAGTGCGGCAAAGTCTTCAGTCAGAAGTGTGACCTGAAGCGTCATCTGAGGACCCACACCGGAGAGCGTCCTTTTCCGTGCACAGTTTGTGAAAAGATGTTCTCTCGCAATTACGATCTGAATGTGCACATGAGGACTCACACTAAAGAGCGACCCTTCCAGTGTCAGGAGTGTGACAAGGCGTTTACTAGGGATATTCAGTTACAAAGACACTTGGAGATTCACGCAGAAAAGGATGGGGGAAAAATTTCGAAGACAAATTGAGTCTATCCATGAAGATATTGAATAGAATGCCATTTGAATTTATCAAATTTAATTTTTAAACTGTTTTCTCCATGTGTTCTTTTCTTCCTCTTTATGTTTACTTTCAAAATTCTTTGAATTTTTTTAAACATTTATTCATGAGAAATGGATGGATTTTATTTTTACTTCTTATGAAAATAAAGTAACATCTTTATTTTTATGGTTGATGGAATTTTTTTTTAAGTTTGTTGTTTGTTAGGAAAATGGGGTTTTTTTTTTTTTTTTTTTTTTGTTTTTGTTTCATAGGTTTTTTAATTTGTATTAATATAATAGAACTTATAAAAAAATTTTTTCTCCTTTTTTTTTTTTTTTTTTTTTTTTTTTTGCTTTTTTAAAAAGTAAAAAAAAAAAAAAAAAAAAAAAATGTTTTATTTACTTAAGGTTGTAATCTAAAATGTTTTTTGGTGAATCCTGCTTACTCTTAAAGATTTGGACAGCTACAGAATCCATTAAAATTTTTAATAATAAAACATGTTTATATAATTGAATAATAAACACGAATCTGTTGTATAATTTAGACAATAAACACACTTTGTAATCTAAATTTCTTATTCAATTTGTTGTCTTAAATGGTTAATTTTTGTCATTTTCCTGAAAAACCGGGAAAAGTCAGGAAATTGGATAAAAGACAGAAAAACACAATAATGCTCAAAATAATATACTTGTTCAAGTAGCTTTTTCTTTCATAATTAAATTATTATGTAGAAAATAGTAACAAGGTGCCTGATGGCCGAGTGACTAGCTCTCAGTGCCACAGGTTCTGGGTTCGTGTCCCGGCTGTGCCATGGATGTTTGTAGTGGTTTGGAATCCGCTTTAAACCGTAGGTCCTGGTGTGTTATGACCGTTGAGCTGGCAACTCTACCCTTTAAAAAGTCAGTGTCATGAAGCCAAGTCAGACTTCTTTCCTTTGTGCTCCATCATAACAGAAGCTGTCCCTTTCCCTCCTTCCATGAGACCACATGGGTTCTTGAACTTGGCAGTCTACCAAGTGGGATAAGAAACAACAAATTTATTGTCCTACAAAACTATAAATTTAAGCTTTGCAGACATCAATCAATTTTAAAAAAAAAGGATTTGAATCTGTTGAAGTAAATTTGTTTCGCAAGGATTGTGTGATTGCATTTAAAAAGATTCTGTTTAAAAATATTGGAATGCTCTTTTAAATTTTATGTTAACCAAAGGGATATCATGCCTGGACCTAACAGTTCCATGTAACATCAAAATATCCCTCAAACGATTATCCCTGTGAATTCAAATTTTAGTTTCAAACAATTGGATATCTGCCATTAAAAGGTGGATAGGATATATGGAAATTATAGAGAAGTTTATGATATTCCTTCAGTGCAAGCCAGTGCTTGGATATAAACGAAGTGAAAGCAAATTAGATGGCCACTGGTCAAACATTTGTAACTTGGATGTCCCTGATTTGCAGCAATTTGTTCAACTGATTTTTCTCACGGAAATGCCTTTGTTGAAAGAGGGGTTTTTTTCTGCAATTTCTGAATGCATAGTAGAGAATCAGGCTGAAGAAGGCCTTGTTGGGTTTTCGATGGACCGAAAGCAGCTGGAGGCACTTTGAGCACCGAAATAACAAAACAAGTGCTGCAGTGCCCAAAAGGTAAAACTAATTTTCAATTTCGGGGAAAATTATGGAATTTCATTTCTTTTCTTTTTTAGGTTGCTGGCACTGTCCTCGACATCTGTGTGAAATTTCACGTCAAACTATTCATTAGAGTGTGAGTTACGCTTGGCTTTGTGAGATGCTGAAAGTGATTTCGGCGATTTTTGAAATGTCTGAATTCATTGAGCAAAGAAATTGCGTTCAATTTTGTTTGCGCAAATGTATAGAATGTTGCAGAAGGCATTCGGTGAGCATTCCTATATCGGAGAGAAATGTTTACAAGTGGTATAAACAGCTCAAAGAACACGAAGAGTCCTGTGGTCGACCCTCCACTTCAACCGACGTAGCTCACGTAAAAAAAATTAAAGATTTGGTGCTTGCAAACCGTCGATTTACAATTGGGGATCTCGCTGATGATATTGGAATTTCAAAAGGATCAGTCCATTCCATTTTGGACCTCAAATGCGTCAAATTTCGATGGGTACCGAAAACACTAAAGGCGCCAGTTCACACTGCATTGATTCTTCGTGACTTTTTCGCCAAAAATGAAACCCATATCGTTCCACAACCACCGTATTCACACCGTGCGACTTCTGACTATTCCGTTAACTCAAAAGACCACACCTGAGTCACCGTTCTGAGACAAAGGAAGAGATTCAACGTGAATCGGCGCGCGCTTTAAAGGGCATCGTTGCCGATGACTTTTTAGCCTGCATTGAGAATTGGGAAAAAAATTGGCATAAGTGCGTTGTGTCCGGAAAGAATTACTTTGAAGGCGATGAAATAAATGTGGAAGAATAAGTAAGAGTTTTTGTAAAAAAAATAATAATTGGTCTTACTTTTTGGGCACAGTAGTATTGCAGTGGAATTCTCAACCTCAAACGGGTTCATATCTTTCATAATACGTCGGGGTTTGACTAAGCGTATATGGCTTTTCCCTCCATGCTTGAATGATGCCATAATTGTATTTTCACATAACTTTATTAAAAAAACTAAGTCTTGATTTTACTTTCACTGGCCAGACCTAAAGCAGCAACGGTTTCCCCCCCCTCTCTAATGCAGCTGGCAAACAGACATGGACGTCTTGGATGCCTTAAGGCAAGCGCTGCACAGACGTTACTCACTTTACATTACCCAGGGGGCGCGTGTCACTTGAAGATAAGTCACGGACGCGGAGTCACAATGCCCCCGCAACGCTCTACGAACTTATCAGGACCGGGACCTACGGCTTAAAGTGGATTCCGAACCACTCCAAACATCCATGGCACCGCCGGAACTCGAATCCGAAACCTGTGGACCGAGCGCCAGAGCCATTGTATTTTTACATAACTTTATTAGAAAAACTAAGTCTTGGTTTTACTGTCACTCGCCAGACCCAAAGCAGCCACGTTAAACGAAAGAGATCAGTGCATGACGGAATCATTAAAACGCATCGTTGTAAAGTTTAAGTCTGTTTTAATGAGTTCCAAGAAAATGATGAACTTGACTCTCAGATATTTTTTAAGTAATTCAGTTAATTGTTTGGCGAAAATGAAAAAAATTAAATGTTCAATTCCTACTTTTTTTCACTCTATTGCAGAAAAGTCCTTTACAAATAAAGTTGAAGTTTTCCTTTTACATCTGGCGCCATCTGTTATTACAACATAAATCTAGAAAAAATGTAATTAATTAATTAATTAAATTTAATTACTGAATTAATATTTGAAGAAACTGTATCGACATCAAGCGTCATCCACTACAAGTTAAAAAAAAAGAAGAATTTTATGAACGATTAAAAATTTGAACAAGATATATATAGGGAGAGTGTAAACTATTAGAAGAATTGAATTGAAAAAAGTGATGAATAAAGAATTAAGCTCTGTGCGAAATAACTGATAATAATGCCAACGAAATTGAAGAACTCATTTCCAGCATGCGTTCTGCCTCATAAATTTCAAATTGAATAGTAATATGGCTTTGGCAAAAAACGTTTCAAGTAAATTTTTATTCCTATCAGATAGGTAAACTATTCATAATTTTATTGGGGCGAATTTCAAATAGAGCAAAATATGTACGAGACAAAATGAGTCCTTTTCGAAACGTGAAGGAGTTTAATTAATACAAATAATCATTATTTTTTCTTTTTACTGTACTTTTGTGTTCATGATTTCTTATATCCCCAAATGTGTTAGCATATCACCGTGCTGTAATAATTTACATCTAAAGTTGTGTGATTAATGTATTGAATGTTGTTCTATTGGAGCACCCGTAGGTAGAAGTCTGACTTCTGCTCCGTAACGCTCTTACAGTCATAGGAGACCGGGACCTACGGCTTAAAGTGGATTCCGAACCACTACAAACATCCATGGCACTGCCGGGACTCGAACCCGAAACCTGTGGTACCGAGCGCTAGACACTCGACCATTGATTGGCGCAACAGCCCCATGGTGGGACAAGGCTGTCTGCCTACTGGCAGATTTCGAAACATGAGATGTTTTTTCTTTTTACGGGGTAGGGTTGTCATCCCTACGCTCAACGTCATGTGAGACTGGGACCTACAATTTAAAGTGGATTCCGCACCAAACATCCATGGCACCGCCGCGACTCGAACCCGAAAGCGCTAGACACTCGATCATTCAGGCGCAATGTATTGAATATGAAGACATATTGGATTTAATTGATTCTTAACTTTTTGTGTGGGAAAATGTAACGTCTGTAAATAAATGCGTGCTCATTTTTTCTTTTTTTTTGCAGGGATTGTCAGCAGATTGGTGGGCAATGTGAAGAGACACCAGTGTCCCTTTTGCGAATACAGCTCATCAAATCTCGGCGACGTGAAGAGGCACGTGCTGACCCACACGGGAGAGCGACCTTTCAAGTGTCCGTTCCAGTGCGGCAGAGCGTTCACCCTGAACATTGGTCTGCGGCGTCATCTGAGGACTCACACCGGAGAACGTCCTTTTCAATGCCCTTCGTGCGAGGATACCGCAAAGGAACTTTGAATAAGCACATGAACACTCACATTCGAAAACATCCCTGATCTAACGTCGTACTACTGTTCCAAAGAGTGGGAGCCATTTTCAATTTAAAATTCCCTGGACAGTTGCTGGCACTGTCCTTGACATCTGCGTAAAATTTCACGTCAAAATATTCATGAGTGTTTGAGTTACGCTATCTTAAAACTGATTCCGGTGATCTTTGAAATGTCTGAATTCATTGAGCAAAGAACTTGCATCCCATTTTGTTTGCGAAAACGTATAAGAAGGCATTCGGTGAGCATTCCTATATCGGAAAGAAATGTTTACAAGTGGTATAAACAGTTCAAAGAAAGCAGAGAACGCGTTGAAAACGAAGAGCCCTCTGGTCGACCCTCTACCTCAACCGGCGAAGCTCACGTCCAAAAAATTAAAGACTGGGTGCTTGTAAGTCGTCGATTTACAATTAGAGACTTTGCTGATGATGTTGGAATTTCAAAAGGATTCTTCAATTCCATCTTGGGCCTCAAACGCTTCCAATCTCGATGGGTACCGAAAACTCTGAATGTTCCAGCTCACACTGCATTGATACTTCGTGATTTTTTCGCCAAAAATGAAACCCTCCACAACCACCGTATTCACACCGTGCGACTTCTGGCTGTTCCCTAAACTCAAAAGACCACTCCGCGGACACCGTTTTGAGACGATGGAAGAGATTCAATGTGAATCGGCGCGCGCTTTGAAGGCCATCTCTGCCGATTAATTTTTAGCATGCATTGAGGATTGGCGTAAGTGCATTGTGTCCGGAGGGGACTACTTTGAAGGCGACGAAATAGGTAAATTTGGAAGAATAAATGAAGAGTTTTTGAAAAAGAAAATTAATAATTGGTCTTATTTTTTGGGTATTAATAACAAAGCTTTTTCCCGTGGACATTTTTTTAAATATGGTGAAAAAGAATCAAGAAGACATATTTTAAAGGATCAAACTTCGTTCCGGAACTAATCTAAAGTGATATAAATAAAAACTTCCATGAAATACTTGTCATTTTTCGAAAATTTTTAGCGAGTTATAATAACAATCAAACTCGTTAAAAAATTTCGAAAAATGACAAGTATTTCATGGAAGTTTTTATTTATATCACTTTTATTGCAGTTCCACAAACTATTATTTTAGGTATACAAACTATTATTATAGCTATAAACACTATTAATGAGTACTACACACACTACTAAGTAAAATCAAGTGGAAATAAAATGCACACGAAAAAATGTTACGAAATATTTGCCGAAATTAGTGCCTGTCTTCGCGGGTTTTATTCTTGAGAAAAGGCATAATTGATATTATAATGAAAAAATTTATTTTCAGTAAACGTTTTTTATGTTCTTGAAATACGTTGAAAATGGTAAAAGATTTATTTTTATATTTTATTTCTATTCATTATTTTTCTGTTGTAGCCAATTCCTCGCTAAATCTCCACGATCGATTGGTTTCAATATTGTACCCAAAACTTATGTAATAACATGAAGTTTGTTTTTTGTTTAATAAATTCTTTGTCTTTTATTGTATTTAAAAGTCTACGATACATCAATACATTTATCTGAATTTGTTTTTTTTTCCGGTTTTGTAAGTTTGAAAATATTTTAGTTTAAGAGATATACCGAATGCTTGTACTTTTAAAATATATATATTCTAATGCAGCTGGCAGACACTTGGTCTTGGATGCCTCAAGGCAAGCGCTGCACGGCCGTTACTCACTTTCCATTACCCAAGCGTGTCACTTGAAGATAAGCCACGAACGCGGAGTAATAATGCCCCGCAACGCTCGACGATCATATCAGACCCGGGCCTACGGCTTAAAGTGGATTCCGAACTACTGCAAACATCCATGGCACCGCCGGGATTCGAACCCGAAACCTGTGGTACAGAGCGCTGGCCATTCAGGCCCACTTTTTAAATATTATTTATTAATAAAATTTGTAATCGATGAGTGTATAATAATTTTAAAATCATTTTCAGTATAAAATTTTTGTTCTTAATAGAAATCTATAGTTACTTATCAAGTCTATTTTTATCGTTACAATCATTTTTTTATTAACTGATTTTTAAATTATTTGGCAAGGCTTTCTGAGTGGAAATTTTTAAAAAAGCATGCGATTTACAAAAAAAACTTTAAAATATTCTCGGTGTTTTTCATTTGACGTTCATTTTTCTTTTGTAATTAATTTTAAAAAAAAACTCTTTCCTGTTGATATCAATTATTTTCATAAAAAAAAGAGACAAAAGTTGAGTCAGTCCTTGTGTTCACGGAGTTCCTTGGTCCATGTGACCTATTACTACAGGGTGCAATCATAAAGTTCATTGATGGAAGGAAATACATTGGTAAGGATAAACAGTTGTAAGTGATCAAGGTTTGCCCAAAAGCGATAGATTTACAAGTTAAAAATGATAAAAATATAGAAAAGATAAAAAACAAATTACAGTAATAAAATAAAAATATACAATTAATGAAGAGTAGAGGAGTATGCTACGAAGTAGAGTAATTGCTGCTAGAAATGATGACTAAAGGAACAGGTCAGGTTCGAACCCGCTACCTTTCGGCGGCAAGAACTATACGCTGAGTACTGAGCCAGTTCGCCTAGGTCAATTGCAAATTGTGCAGAGTCGCTCGGGGGCGTTTAGCGTTTTCCGGCAATGTGAAATCGTATCTAGGAAGATTACGAATTTCATCATTGGGAATAAAATCAAGATTTCGCAAGTTTAAGCATAAAATTTTGAATAGCAGGGAGGGATAAACTGTGACGAATGTCATCATTTCTAAAGTACCAAGGAGAGTTTGTTATACGAAGTAATTTATTTTCAGTTCTATTAATAAAATTAATGTGGTACCTTGCAGCAGAACCCCAAACTAGGCTTACATAAATTATAACAGGACGCAAATAGTACATGTAAATGATTAATTTATTTTGTAAAGAAAGAGGTGAATTTTTATTTATAAAAGGGTACAGCATGCGAATACAAATATTGACTTAAAAGTTGAGTATCAGTAATGATGTCTTGTTCTGATATTGAGCTGCTAAGTAGCATTTCCTCATTATCATTGCCCGATTCAACTGAAGACTTTGTTTTTAAATCAAACACTTGTTTTTAATTATTATTATTTTGCTGTAATATTTACTCATCTGTCTGTTTATTGATCTGTGTGGCATTTCCTTGCTAACCAAGCTCATATAATTGATTCAGTAAATATTTTTTTGTTCTTAAATCAATTTTTTTTTTTTAGATATTGTTTTACTATCATGGTTACAAAAATCAAGTTAAAGTTGTTTGCTCATTTTTTGAAAATTTTAATTTAATTTCATGTGGAATCTTTACCTTTTGTTTAATTTTAAGTTAATTAGATTGTATTTTCATGGATCATAGCTCATTGTGGGTTCTAGAAACAGTAAGTGTTAGAATACACAAGGCATACCAATTTCGCAAACTCTTCAACGAGTCATTTGGTTTGTGTCTAATATTAAGAATTTAATGGGGGGAGCGAAGTGGATCCACCTCCCCGTGGTGCTCCCTGATAACGTCACTTAAGACGGCCAAGAGGTCCACACATCTCCGCGGGTGTTCTCGAACACGTTCTATAGCGTGAACGTTGATGCCTTGGAGTACAACAAGCCCAGTCGAGGGCAGCCAATAGCGGTGAGGTTGTACTTATTACATATCACCCTATCCGTGGAGCCGGATAAGGCGGAATCCTGGTAGCCCTGAGTTGGTTCTGTCTGCGCTTCTGGTCAGCAGTGTTTCCGTAAGCCTTCGGGCAGGTCGGGTTAAATCTTTTGAATTAAGAATTTAATGGGACAGAATTCCAAATAGAAACTAAATATGTGTGGAATCCGAAGGTTCAACTGAAGTTTTCTGTTTTATAACTATATATGTGGGAAAACTACATGTTTACAATTGTAGCAGTTGAAAAATTTAAGCTATTGTATTCAACAGCTTTATAAATCATGACGTTTATTCTATACACGTAGTTATAACTCATTATCATTTGTAGTTATAATTTTATATTAAAAATTTGCAGCATTGAAATTTTCTTCGAGTATAAGAAATTAATAAATGAAATATAGCATATTAATAATATATATGTAGACTTCTTTACCAGTCTACAAATGTATAACGGTCAGAGTGGGTTGTCTAGCGGATGTTTTGCAAAAACAATAAAGAAATCTATCAAAAGTTTCTATCCACAAGAGCCATTTAATGAAGCTTTATAATATGTACAGCTTTATATAATAACATATTTATACGTACGTATTTTACAGTATTACATAAACTATTAATTAGTTGCGAATTATTTCTGTCGCTGCTTGACGTAGCCCGTCTCGCTGTCCTTTCTTTCTTCATCTACGGGGCTCGGATCCCGTTCTCCTGGGGTCAGAGTTCAAAGTTGAATGTATATAATACGGTGCAGATGATGACATTATCATCATCCCAGAGTGGTCTTTCCATTCTTCTTCATTTAACCATCCAAAATCTTTTAGGAAAGAAACTAGACGAAGCAATGCAAGTAAATGACGATGTTATTCGATACCTGATATTCTGCTTCTATGTGGATAAATAGCTTGACCGACGTTAAAAATGTGTTAAAGTAACTGAAGTTGCCTTTGTGATAAAACTGAAAGAAAACTTGATTCGCGAGGATGAGCATAATTTAAACACCAACGATCATTCTGGAAATGATGTGGGACAGTCATGGTGATACTTTTTGCATAAACATTCCTGATATATATATATATATAAAAGTAATCAAATATTTTAGCTACTTTTCACTAATATTTTTATTCCTAAGAAATAAAAAGTCGTCCGGTATTATTCAGTCCAAAACACTAGCCAGGGTGAAGAAGTTAATATAAAATCCTATCACGATTTTCTAAAATGTTTAAGTGGGCTCCAAAATTTAAAGTACGTAAAGGCTCCGCTGCGATAGAGGAATTTAGCACACTTGAATCGAAGGAGTATATAGGGATGCTAAACAACAAGGTCTATAATCACTAAATGGGAACAATTCGTTTTCCCTATTTATACGTCACTAAAAAGGAAGCAAGATCTATTTTCCGCACAGTGAGGAAATTGGCGCGAACAAAAATAGGGATTTATATTATTTTCCTGAGTGCCGAGAACCACAACTGCTTCTATTTATGTTCCCTACCGCATCACCGCATCCGATCTCCTCGCTGATCTCACTACTCTCCTATCCATCAACAACAGTACAATTCTCTCCGGCGACTTCAACTCGCATCATATCCGATGGGGTTGTCATACCAATAGCTATACTGGCATCAACGTTCTCAACTTTTCTATCCGCACTGGTTTTGAGATCATTGCACCCTCCACCCCCACCAGATACGGTCTGAACTCTTCTTCTGTTATTGATCTCACGATCCTTAATAACTTCCATTACACTTACGACATCACCTCCATCTCCGAACTTTCTTCAGATCATAATCCAGTTCTTCTCAATTTTAATGTTAATTCCATCACACTCAATATCCCCCCTAAAGTTTCCACCAACTGGAAAACCTTTACCAAACAGCTTTCTCAGATCACTCCCCTGCTTCTTTCAAATATTGATAACAGCAATGATCTCGAAACCGCTGTGGATAATCTCACTATTAATATCATCACCGCCTACAATCTTGCTTCTAAACCTCTTCATAACAAAAGCACTTATTTCCTTCCCCCTCCAATCAAACGCCTAATCGCGCATCGAAATAGAGCAAGGAAAAATTGGCAAAAGTATCGCGACCCTTTCTCCAAGCATCTCTACAACAGAGCACAAGCTATTCTCCGAAAAGAAATCAAAATCTATAACGAATCTACTTGGGCAACTGAACTCGCCGCGCTTAATACGGAGGATTCCTCCCTTTGGATTACAGCTAAAAGATTTAAAACGAAACGTTCTAGCATCCCCGCACTATCCTCTAACGACCTCTCACCCTCTACCGCCCTCACGGACTCTCACAAAGCCGAACTTCTTGCTGATAGCTACCAGGAACAATTCTCTGAAAACAACATCTCTGATACTAACACTGAAAACATGGTCTCCGACTCTCTCATGAACTTCTTTCTTCACCCTTATCCCACTATTTTTTACGCCACTTCCCCTTCTGACATCATCAACTACATTAAATCTACTAAAATTAAAAAAGCTCCTGGTATAGACAATATTACTAACAAAATGCTCAAAAATCTCCCAACCTCCACTATCTTTTTGCTAACTCATATTATTAATGCAATTTTCCGCCTTGCTCACTTCCCTACTAAATGGAAAACTGCCCGCATTCTCCCAATCCTAAAACCCGGCAAAGACCCCACCAGCTATCGACCTATCTCTCTTCTTCCGACTCTTAGTAAACTCACTGAAAAAATCATCCTCAGCAAATATCTTGATTTTATTTATTCTAATAATATTATGTCTCCTCATCAATTCGGCTTTGCTAAGAACCTTTCAACCACCCATCAGCTTTTACGTGTCACTGAAATCATCGCACAAGGACTCGCCACCAAATCTGCCACTGGCATCATTTTCCTAGATATTGGTAAAGCCTTTGACAGGGTCTGGATTAATGGACTTATTCATAAACTCATTTACTATAACTTCCCGTCGCACCTTATTAACCTAATCTGCTCCTTTCTCTCTAATCGTAAATTTGTCGTCTGTGCCAAACATCATGATTCCTCCCTTAGACAAATGTCTGCTGGAATTCCCCAAGGTTCTGTCCCTGCACCGCACTTATTCACTCTTTTCATGAATGATATCCCTGTCTCTCCTGAAACCTCTCTCAGCCTTTACGCCGATGACACAGCCATTATTGCACAAAACAGAAATACTACTTGCCTTGTTAAACAACTTCAACGCCATATTAATCTTCTCGAAATCTGGCTTACTAATTGGAAAATTAAACTCAATGTTACTAAAACCGAAGCTGTTTTCTTTTCGCGTAAACATTATCCCACCCGCACTGTCTCCATCTTCGGCGAGAATATCATCTGGACCAATAAAGCTAAGTACCTTGGAATTATTTTGGATAAAACGCTAACTTACAATCAACACATCCTTCATCTTCGAGAAAAATTCAATAGAGCTATTCGCATCTTTTACCCTTTAATCTGCAGAAAGTCTCATACTTCCATCCAAATAAAATTGCTGCTGTACAAAGTTTATCTTCGCCCACTCATAACCTACGCGAGTCCAGTCTGGGGATCAGCCGCCAAATCTAACATCGCCATCCTTAGCCGCCTGCAAAATAAAACACTCCGTATGCTTATAAACGCACGCTGGTTCTTCCGCAACACCGATATTCATCGCTCTTTAAATTTGCAGACTCTCCCTCAATTCATCTCTAAACTTGCGCATAACTTTTACACTAACATCCCAAACATCGATAACGAGCTGCTTGAACTACTCCCAGAATATGATATAAACAATCCGAAGAACTCCAAACGCCCGCGAACTTCACTGCTAATTAGCTGACATATTTATTATCCCCGCGCTCAAGTTTTCGAGTTTTTTTTTTTTTTCATTCACAGAATTTTTTTTATTCTCCCAACAACGCTGACCTAGATTCATATGTTGACTATTTTTCCAGTTCGCTCTCCGTTCTGTTAGTTTATTCTTTTTTATCAGTTTCCTTTTACTTTTCGTTTTTGTTTGTTATTTCACTTTTAATAATTTTAATGACTATAAATATTAATAATTAAAAAAAAATAAATAAAAAAATAAAATAAAATACTACTACTACTACTAATAATAATAATAATAATATTAAAAATATCCTCTCTTTAATTTATTTTATTTATTCATTTTTTTTTTTTTTTTTTTTTAATCTTTTTTTGGGCAAGCTCTCCATTTAGTCTTACCATTTTCTACTCAGCAATGTGTTCTTCATTCTTCAAAGGACTATTACCAGACAGGAGCTAACGGCTGCTTCGCAGCCAAGGAGCTCCACGAAATACAAATCGTCTGAGTGCCGAGAGAATGCAGCTAATAAATATCAAAATGTTTAAGAGATTGGAGAAATAAAGTCAGATTTTTTTTTCAATCAAGAATTTCGGATAAAAAAGCTTTGAATGTTGATATTGCTTTCTTCGATATTCAAGTTTTGCCACAGATGTAATCTGGAGGTGGAATATTTCCCCCATCTTAAAAGAATGTGTAAAAGGTCATTTGCTTCATTACATCTGTTATAGAAAGGATTGGAATTTAAGTTCTGTGTCAATTTTGTGATGGCTACAATATCTGGAAAGTTTCCTATCAAATCATAATATTTACTGCTAAAGTAATTCGTTTCCGAGATGTGGTAGGATTGTTTTTTCAGGTTTGCAATGACGTCTTCCCTTCAATAAATTGCGAGAGTTCCGTGGTATTCTTTGCGAGAGAAGACTTCTTACATTTTTATCTTTTGTTTACTACTTCTTTCTACTTTATGGCAACATAAAGTGCGAGCCAATCAAAATGCTTTGTAAAGAAAAAGTAATGTTTTGAAAATTAATGTTAGTATTGCCAATGTAAGTAAATAGACTGTTATTAATATTATTACTTATTATTTTCGTTGTCATTCATTCGGTTAAATGACTTAGAAAGACGTCCATTAAAGTTTTGTTTGTTGTTGTTGACTGCAATACATAGGTTCTTAAAAAAATATTTGTTGTAATAAAAGTTTATTTTTTACTTCATTTTTGTGTGTTTATTGTCTGAATTTGTACCAGAACAATGACTATATTGTAGATTTCCATTGGAAAATATATTGCGTTTTAAAGAATATATGTTGAACAATCTTAAGAAATAAGCAGACATACACATTTACCAACTTTTTAATAGTAATATTTTAATAGAAATAATGTATGTCAAACCAAAAATGAGTTTTTTTTTTTTTTTTTTTTTTGCTTTAATATAATGTTTACCTCTAAAAGTGTAAATGATATTCCATCTGAGAATTTTTAAGGTTTTGTAAATTTTTATCCACTGAATTTGAAGAAATTGTCTTTTACAGTTTAATTTTGTATTCATATTACCTACTACTTGATAAGGTTGCATTTCTGAAAAATGAATGTCACATATTTTTGAACTTATTAAAATGCTTAGTTTGTAATTTATTATTATTATTATTTTGGTTTTGGTTCTTAATAAAGTGCTTATATGTCTTTATGAAACATGCATGTTTATTTAGCAATTCTTAGCACCTTGGATCAGTTTTCATTTATTTTTGCCATAAATGATTTCTCTCTCTATTTATGTGCATATATTAGTAGCATTTTGATGAAGAGACAACAATGTTTTTTTTTGTTATGAATAATTTTCCATACTATATTTGTTACCAGAAATAACAGTAAAGAACCCTTATGAATGTCTTTTTTTTTAGTTGAGAAAACATTTATTTTTTAAATTCACTTTTCATAGATAGTTTTGCTAAATGACCAAATTATTCATCAAACTTACAAATGATTTTTATTTCAACAATATGACTTTGCCCTTGTATTGTAAGAAAACAAATATAATAGAAAATTCTCACATAACTTTAAAAATAAATGTCTTTTCCTGTGAAAATGTGCATGTTTGGCAATATTAATTTTAGATAAATGTGTATAATGATAATATTGAATCTTTAAAGATTGTTTTTGCATATATCAAATTGACAGTTTTTAATATTTGTTCGTGCATTAATATAAATTTTTTTAATCCTCAAATTAATGTGAAATAACAATAAGCGAAAATGTTTATTCCATGAAAATCTTATATTCAAAGTTGCAGTTTTTGCTATAAAAAGGATTTGCTAAATAGTGCCAAAGCTTTGAATTTCACTCAAGGCTAGTACTTTTTCATTATTATTATTTTTTTAAGTAAAAAGAATTTTACCTGAAAATTTAAACTATAGTTTCCTTAACAATTAAATTTAATAAAATTTATGAGGAGCAAATGTAATTGCTCCCATAGAAAAGCATGCAGGTATGCGTATTAAGTGGAGAATTTTTGTAATTTTGAAGTTTATTGAATATTCTTTGCATTTGATTAAGTGTGAAAACTAATTTTTGTTACTTGTTTTGCAGATGTTTTGAAGCTAAATGGAAAAGCAATGTTCATGTTGCTCATTCAAACTTAATCATATCAAAGAAATTTTTTTGCTCATACCGGAAAGCAACATTTTTCATGCTGAGAGCATGAAAATATTGATTGTAGCCACTTGAAACATCATCAGATGTACCCCAACAGTCTTTCTAATATTCATGGTGTAAAAAAAGGAGGAAAAAAAAAACTATTTCATAGTAAAGAACATTTAGATGAAAGTATTAGTAACTTGATATCCTACTTGATAACATTTAATAACTTTTAAAAAAATTGTATTAATATCAGATAATTTATTTAACTTCTTTTTAATTTGTGCTTTATTCATTTTAGTAAAAAAAAAATTTTATTTACTATATATATAAACAAAATTCAATTTGTTTTCAATTCTAATATACCTACCTACTGCAAATAATTTTGTAATATAAACATTAAATGTTATTAAAAGTGATTATATTTAATTTTTCATAATGTAACAATGATATTAATCATTGTCATCTCTATTTATTAATATAATTGAATAATTCAGATTTTTTTATAACTTCTTTAATTAATTCTATGTTTCTCATCTATTTCAGAGAAATGCTTTAATTTTGTCAAGGCCTTGTCTTTGAATTCTCACTTAATGATGTGTTTAAAAAATCACGCAAAAAAAAAAAAAAAAAAAAATGTAATTGAGTGTAATTTTTAGAGAAATTGAAGATTACATTATTATATCAAACTATACATTATTTTATCTTATAACTAATATAATTCAGTTCAGACAATTTTTTTTATTTTTGTATTCATTACTTTTCTGTTGTCTTGAATTTTTTTTTATTTTATTTATGCAAACTATTGTGTATAAAACTTTATATAAAATTTTCAGCATTAATCTTTATGAATATGATAATTTATTAAATTTTTTTTGCATCTTTTGAATGAATTCTAATATCTATAAATAAATTCATATTAAATTTTATATTATTTTGCAAAGATTGGTATCAGATGTCCTATATGTGATCAGTGTCCTATATATTTAGTGAATCATAGTAATGTGAAAAGGCTCAAACTGGATGGACAGTCCTTTTCAGTGTGCCAAAGCATTCATTTAGAACAATGACCTGAGAAACTCGTACCATTCCTTCCAGTGTTCTATTTGTGCCATGGCGTCCTCTCAAAATCCTCATTACAAAAATGTATAAAAATTCATGCAAAATAGGGTTAAAAGTTTTAATTTAAGGGAAATAGATTTTATGCATGAAAATAATAAATCTGATGCTAAACGAAAATTGCAAAATTGACTTTTCTCTTTTTTTTTTCATTTTAGCGACTAAGGTTTTACTTTTCAATTAATTTAATATTAATTAATTAATATTTCAATTAATTTTAATGAATAAGTTTTACTTTTCAATTAATTTGATTTTTTAGTAAATTTTCATTAAAAAATGCAAATTTGATTTATGTAATAATTATCTCAAAATCTGTTCTACTTAATAAGGTTTTATTTGAATCAAGAATGTTTTTTTAGTTTTCATTTTGTACTATTAATTTACTTGCAAGATTTTAAAATTTTATTAATATAGAAGTTATTGAGACTTATTTTCTTCTTGTTTTATACATTCCGCAGGAAACGAAAAAAAAATTAGTTAATCGGATAACCAAAATTATTTTTTTAATAAAATTATTGTTATCGATAATTATATAATATATCTGAATTATGGTCATAAGTCTCATTTTATTTAGCAATTAATTTACTCTGTGATCTAAATTTCTTATCCAGTGTATTTGTGAAATTTATTTTAAAGAATGCATTTTTTTTATATATATAGTTTTACCTACCTATTTATTGAGATTGATTTCAGTAGATGTTAATGAAAGAACTGTTGTCCAAGTATTGACAGTTAAGAGCTGTTGCAGTTCAATTCAGACAATTAATTTTGATTTGTTTATATTTATTTCTGGTTCCTGTGTTCACATTTTTTTTTCTGTCGTGCCAAATATCTTTATGATCTATAAGTTTTAATCCTTTGTATCTAAAGTTGTATAATAATAATATTGAATATGATTATTTATAAAATTTAATGAATTCTCCACAGAGTATGAAGCTACAATATCTAAAAAATAAATCCAACTTTTTTTTTTATTATCTTTTGCAGAAATTTTGTGAACACCATGTTTTAACTTACACTGGAAAGCTATCTTTTTAAGTGTCCATTTTGGTGTGGCAAAATATTTATTAGGAAATTAAACTTGAACGTTCATCTGAGATTTTACACAGGAAAGGGCTCTTTTCAATGTTCTTTTCTGTGAGAAAAGATTTTCTCAAAAATGTAATTTGATTGATCACATTAGGACATATACTGAAGAATTGAAATGTCCTGTTTATGTCAAGTATTTTCTGAGGTTAAATCTCAAAGATACATTTTCAAATCCATGCATAAAATGGTCGCCAAATAAAATTATTTTAAGAAGACATTTATGAATACTATAGACATTTTACTATATATTTAAAAATTTCATTTTTAAACTGTTTCTCTACATTAAGTTTAACTAAGTATTTCTAAGTTTTACTTATATAAGTTTTTTTTTACTTAAAGTTTACTTTATTTCTATTAAGTTTACTACATTACATTTACTTTTATTTCTTCTTTTTGGTCTTCTTTTCAAATATTTTGATTTCTGAGGTAGTTCTATGTGAAATATTACATGATATTACTTTCTTTTTATTTAAAGTAATAAAAATTAATTCTAATGTTAATAGAAATTAAACATCTAAATAATGAGAGAAATAAAATAATTAGGACATCATATTCTTTTCTATGGACAAAAGAACTGCATAATATGTAAGCATGTAAATTTGCATGAATATTTATAATATTCTGGAAAATATACATATGTATAGGAATCAATTATATTCATTATAAAGGCTCTCAATTCCATTATTAAATGAAAATTTATGAAATTAATATTCTGTAAAGTATTCAAACTCAACACTTGTTAACATGTTCTATTGAAATAGAGATTTCTTATATGCTTTATAAAATTTTCTATTTACAAAATGAGTTCTATAAATATTTTAGCCTTTAATAAAAATTAATATTTTTTTCTTCATATTTTAATTCATGAAGTAAAAATATCATATTTATGAGAATCTAAACACATTCTGAAATTACTAAATATTAATATTCATAAAATATTTTTAAAAAATCATTCTTGTTAAAGTAAATTTTTATACTATCAGCTATGCATTTAATTTTTTTGGAAACAAAATTCTAATAAAAGTAAAAATTTAAGAATTTTATTGGAGCAAAATTCTAATTAAAATAAAAATTGTATAATAAATCAAATTCACAGCATGCAGAAATTAATTCCTGATGGAACAGTTTTCAGACATCAGATGAAACATAATTGACATCAAAGAAAAAAAAAAAAATCTCAGTAAATGTAATTAAAGATTTGATATTGATGTGAATAAAAGAGTGTATACTCCAATATTGACAATCTGAGAGGTAATATATATTATTTCAGAAAATTAAAAAAAAATTCTATTACTTTCTTTTATTACTGTGTTCAATTTTTTTTAAATGTTATTTTGAATTTCTTGCCATTTCACTATAAGCTGTTGTATATAAAACATTACATTAAAAACTGAATAATCAAGATATTAAATATGGAGAATTATTATTTAATAAGTTGACTGAATCATATGTAAAGTCATATTCTTATGTGTAAATCTCTTAATATTCATTATTGAATTCACCTAGATTACTTTCTTTCGCTTATGTGAGTAGTTTTATATGCAGCTTGAAGATAAATAAAGTGACCCTTTATAAATCCTGCTTAATTGTTTCATATCTTAGATTAACAACATATATAAAGGTCAGATTAAGAACATATACAAAGGTGCCACTGCGTCAAAAATAATTAAAATGTTTTCAAGGCATTTAAAAACTTAATTTTTGCTCTAAATTGTCAATCATTAAATTATTTTTCTTCTACTAAGTAAGTTTATACATTTTTTTATTTATTGATTTTTAAACTATTTGACAAGTTTTTCATGTCAAAAAGGAAAATGTTTGTAAGCAAATATAATTTTTAATAGAAAACTAAGGAATTTTTCATCTATTTCTATAAAGACCTTTTAATCTGCTAAATTCTGCTAGTGCAATATGAATTTTCCTTCATTATAATAATGCAAATCTATATATCAAAGAAGACAACTTATATAACAAAAATAGATAACTTATATATTGTAAACAAAAGCAGTTGTTTTCAGAAAATGAAATCATTTTATTTTATTATTATTACAAATTCAATCACTAAATCTTTTTGAATTAACTAATATTTTATTATAATGATTTCATTTTGCCTTTTTTTATTTTTTATGTCTAGATATTTTCCTACAATAATTATTTGAATGTGTCAAATCGTCTATTGTTGGTTGTTGCATATTATAAAAGCAGCACTTTCTCTCAATAAATATAGGTTTGAAGCTTTAAAAGTTGTGCATATTTTGTGAATTCATTTACTTGTGATATTATTAATAATTTTCTTTTTAAAGTAATATTTGGAAAACAGCTGGGTTGTTGAAGAGATGAAAAGAGGATCATATATTGTAAATACAGTTTTATAATTGAATAGCTTTCATAGTTTTGGAAACTCTTGCAAGATTCATAATAATAAAAAGTTGACCCTCACTCAAAATAGCTAACCCATCAGCAATTTTCATAATTACTGGAAACGGAAAGCCTCATAGATTTGCCAAAAGTCTTCATGGTTTTATAAATAAATTCCATTATGTTATTTTTACTGTTAAAATTTTGAAATAAATTTGTATTTTTCTCTTATTTAAAAGAAGCTATTTTATTTATAGAATTTGAATGTGTTCACTTAATCTGATAAGACACCTTTTATTATAGGAAAATCAGGCATGCATGCAAATATTTTTTTTTATATCATTGGCCTTGTGTTTTTTATGCATTCCACTATTATATATATGTGTTATATTACAGCTATTTATTGAAAATTTGAATAATTAGCATGAACGTGTTTTATAATTTTTGCTATAAATTTTTTTGTATTTGGGGAAGTGGTTTTATAGAGTTCCTTTTTGTAATAAGTTTATTTACCAATTTATTGCGATTGCATTTCTGAAAATAATGAAAATCATATATTATGTTCCCATTGAAATGTTTATAAAATTTAGGAATACTCATAAATCTAGTTTTCATATATATATATATATTAAATTTATAATATAGGAAAAAATAGATGTTTATTTTTATTACAGCAATAGCATATTTACTAATATATGTATATATAATAGTAACATATTCACTATAGCAATATTTTTTCTTTCTCTCCATTATAAGTAATTCTGAATTGATAAATTATAAGACACACTTTCATGTTATTCTTATATAGATTTCATGTTTTCTCTGTCATGTTAGAAATATGTAATAGATAGAATTAGGGTCATGTGATTAAATTCCATGTTCATTACCTCTTTGAAAATATGGAATTTTTAACAACATTTATTTTAGATAAGAATTAATAATAATATTTGAATCTAGTTATACTCAGAATTGCATTGTTATGCAGAAAACTGCAAAAGCTAGAATGTTGCACTTTAATTGAATGCTATTCATTGATCATTTTCTGTAAATCACACATATTCATGCAACAAAAACATAATTATGGTTTAATGTTTAAATAAAAATTAAGAGGAATAACTGTAGCTATTTTCTGCAATCACTTAAAGATTTACTTAATAATTTGAGAGGAACATTTATTTTAATTTGGTAGAGATTAAAATAATGTTGTTCTGAAAATAAAAATTTTAATTCAATGGTAATAAAAATTCAATTATTTTTTGTTCAATAAAATAGGCAATTTGTGCATCATATTCTTTTATATAAACAGAAAAAAAAAGGACTTGATTATATATGAGTGTATATAAATGTGAAAAATAATTATATTATAACCGTCATAGGTACTCTCACCTTCATTATAATTTTGAATAATAATTGATGACAAACAAATAATTTGAATAATAATTGAATATTCTACAGTTGTATGTTAGCAAAGTATTTTTTTTGCAGTTGTAAGAATGTTTTGCAAGAAAGAATGAATCTGTTAAAATTGAAAAAATTTTCAAGATTTTAATATTTACAAAATAAGTTTTGTAAATATTTTTAATTTTGATCTTAAAATAATTTCATATCATTGTCCAGTTTTTATATTTTTGTTCATGAATTAAAATTATTATATTTCAGATGACTGTATAGCGTTTTAAAATATTCGAAGTAAAATCGTTGTTCATAAAAGTACTTTTTGTAATGACAGCTGCATAAATTTTAATTATTTTATTAGTCAAAAATTTAAATAAAAAAAATCCATTTTTCAAATATCTCAAGTACTTTCAGAAATCAGTCGCTCACTTTCAGACATCAGATAAGCCACCAGAGTAAAATTTTTATCAGAAAATATATTTTATATTTGCAAGTTATAGGGATTTTAAATGCATGTGAATAGAAAAAGGTTTTCTCTCAAACTGAGAGCTAATGCAATTCAATTCTGGCAGCTTTTTTCCTTAATTTTATTTTTGTATTCATTTATTTCTGTTGTCTTAAATTTCTTGCCATGTGTCCGTGATTTATTGTTTTTAATTCGTTATATCTAAAGTTGTGTGATTAATATATTGATTATAAAGACATATTGGATTTAATTGATTCTTAACTTTTTATGTGTAAAAATTTAATGTCCAGAAATAAATCCAGCCTAATTTTTCTTTCATTTTGCAGAAATAGCTAGCAGATTTGAAGATATATCAATGTCCCTTTTGTGAATACCATTCGGTATATGTCACTAATGTGAAACATCCTGTTTTAATCCACACCAGGGAGCGACCTTTCAAGTGCCCGTTTATGTGTGGCAAAGCATTTACTCAGAACATTAGCCTGCAGCGGACTCGCATTGGAGAACGATCCTTCCAATGTTCTGCGTCTTTCTCTGTTAAATCTAACTTAAGAAGACATATCAAAATTCATGCAGAAAAGAGACAAAATGATTTATTTTAAGATTCTATTCACGAAGACAAATAGGATGTTGACTATACTTTATAGATTGACCTTTTAGACTGCTTGTTAAAATTAACTTTCCTATGTCTTTTTAGGAATAAATTTTACATTTTAACAGAGGTTTTATGTTGAAAACTTATTCTAGTAAATAAGATTTTATATCAATCAAAAATATTTTTGATGTCTAGTTTTGAGCTTTAAAAATTATCTTCCAAAGATTTATATTTAAATTTTATTAAAATGTTATTAAGACTTTTTTTTTTATTCTTGTTTTATAGTATATTCTGAAAAAGAAAAGAAAATCATTCTTTTTAATAATTATATATATATATATATATATGTAAATATATTTGTATTAGGATCATAATTTTGTTTTTTATGTCTTGGCAATTAATTTGCTCAGTGATCTAAATTTCTTATCCAGTGTATTTGTGGAAATATTTTTAAAAAAAATGAATCTTTCTTTTATTTTTACTTGCTTGCTTATTGAGATTGTATTGCTGAAAATAATAATAATCATAAATTTAATGTCCATATTTTAATGCTTGTTGTAATATAATTTTGTAATTTTTTAGAATAATGTGCTCATAGTTTATGAATTTTTTTCCATTTGTAATGTTAATATATTTAGTAATATTATATATAATGTTTTATGTGTGTGTATATTAGCATGTATATAATACCAATATTTTTAATTCATTTATCATGAGTAACTTTGAATGAACACATTATGAGCCATGGTTTGATGCGATTCTTGTGCTGAATGAGACTTCACTTTTTTATGGGTGGGAAACAATTATAGATGGAATATTTTCCTATGAGCTAAAAGATAGGTCTCATTTTTCTGAAAATGTTTAATGACAATTACTTCAGATAAACATTGCTGGTAAAAAAATATTTGAATGGTTGATTACATTGAGAATTAAAAAAAAAAAAATGTTTTTTCTTTTTTTCACATATCCATTTATGTGTTGTTGTTAATTTCTTAAACCCTCAAGGTGATATACTTGCGCAAATGGCGTTTTATTCCACAAAAAATTCTCTAATTATACTAAAATTACAAATAACATCTAGATAAAAAATATAAAAAATAGCAAACATTAAAGGATCAAGTTGCCAATTTTCCATGCAATTAGTGGTTGAATTATATTTGCTTAAATCAACGCCTGGTGCTGCTGTATTTGGGCATGAGTTGTGGCATAATCAGCATTATAATGAAAAATAAAAAAAACATCTGTTTTATGTTCTCTAGTTGTGACAAGGAAAGTAAAGATTTTAAATTAAGAGTGGATGGAAGAACTTGTATTTCGATATTGACAATCTTAGAAATAATAGAGTTTGTCCGAAGAAAATTTTTATTTCTGCTTTCATTACTTTGCTTTTATCTTGAATTTTTATTAATTTGTTGGATATATTGCATATAATATATATAAGCATTATAAATATGATGATTTATTGAATGTAATAAATTAACATTTTTATATATATGAAGTTCCATTATATATATATATATATATATATATATATATATATATAAATAAATCCTGCTCTAATATTTATTTACTTTTGCAGAGATTGTTACAAAATTCAAAGGCAATGTGAAGATACACGAGTGCCCTTTTTGCGAATACAGTTCACCCTACATCACAAATGTAAAACATCATGTCTTAACTCATACAAGAGAGCGTCCCTTCCAATGTCCTGTTTGTGGCACAGGTTTTTCTCGAAATTACCACTTGCAAAGACACATGATAATTCATGCAGAAAAGACTCATACATTTTGATCATGTAAAAAGTAAATGCAGTCATCAAGATGTGCTCTTTGAAATGTTTGCTTTTTTTCTGTGTTTTTTTTTCATTTATTGTTATTCATAACAAAATACTGATTTTATATCCTAATATTTGTGTGTATAATATATCTTATATAAACATTATACATTTTTTCACAGACTTCTAAATGAATCACCATTTAAAAATTCATACAACAAAGTGTCACAAAGAATAATTATACAACAAGACAAAATTATTCTAAGGCATTTATTGTAACTACATTTGAAAATTGTATTTCTTACACTGTTTGTTCTTATTAATTGTGCTTCTTCTTTTTGATTTGTGTGAATAAGAAGCACCTTTCAAATTCTTTGTTTTTTAAAGTAGTTCTTCGTGAAAGATTTTAATTTACTGTTTATCGGATGATTTAAGGAATAAATATCATTGAAATTTATTCCAGTAAATTAATACTTTATATGAATGTTTAGTTCTCTTTCTGAAATGTTTTGGTCTTAATAAAAATTATTTTCATTGTTCATATTTTGATGTATGAAATTAAAATATATTTTTCAATTTTGAGATAAATCAACCTCCTTGTGAAATGAGTGAATTGTAATCCAGCATGATAAATAAACAGTTTTCTAATTTTATCAAAACAATTTTTTATTGATATCAGCTGCATAAAATTTATTGAGCTACAATTTAAATTGAAAGTAGTAATTTTCAGACATGAGAAGAAGCACAATTGCCATGGTTAAATTTTTATTCCGAGAAAATTGTCAAGGTATAATATTGTCTTAGGGCAAAATTCAATTGTCAGGTTATAATGAAAGAGGTAAAGTTTTAAAATGGAAGTGAATAAAAGAATTATTTAGACAACTACTTTTTATTGTTTCCTTTTTAATTTTATTTCTGCATTTACTCTTTTTTCTTTATGTTGTCCCGAATTTTTTGCTATATCTTCATGTTTTATTGTTCTTAATATTTTGTATCTAAAGTTGTATAATAAATATGAATATCGAATTTAATTTATTTTATACATATTTTTTTACATGAAATTATAATGTCTGTGTATAAAGTCAGCTTATTTTTTTACTTTCTTTTTCAGGCATTATATGTCGATTAGAAGGCAATGTGAAAATATATCAATGTCCCTTTTGTGAATACCACGCTATCCGTCTTGCTCAAGTGGAAATGCATATTAGAACTCATACTGGAGAGCGACCTTTCAAATGCCCTTTTAATTGTGGCAAAGCGTTTACTCAGAAAAGCCAGCTGAAAGTTCATCTGAGAACTCATACTGGAGAACGACCCTACTGTTGCACCCTTTGTCCGAAAGCATTTTCCCATAACATTAGCTTAAAACTACACCTAGAAAATCATAGAA
Source organism: Caerostris darwini (assembly GCA_021605075.1). Lineage (NCBI taxonomy): Eukaryota > Metazoa > Arthropoda > Arachnida > Araneae > Araneidae > Caerostris > Caerostris darwini. The sequence continues at coordinate 95,628 of BPLQ01011964.1, forward strand.
AAAAGGGCCATGAAGTATAAATTTAGTTGAAAATTATTCTATATATTTTGATACTAACTGCGTATATCCGTTAAATGTACTTTTTAAATTCCTTAATTTTTATAGCATTCCCTTGTGAAAATTGCTTGATGTTCCTTTACTGTTTACTAAGCCAAAGTAATATGAATTACTTGTGATGTGTGATTCAATGTCTAAAAATTGTTGGAAAATAAAACGGATAATTAGTGCATTCTTTTCTCTGAGCAAAACAAACTGCATAATTTACGAGTGTATGTGTATATATATCTGAAAAATAGTTAGTTGGCTAGGTTATATTCATGAATGTTATGAGTTAAATGTACTTTTTAAATTTTTTTTTTTTTAAACTTCACTACTGGCCATTAAAATTGCTACACCAAGAAGGCGACACGATACAGACGTGAAATTTAAATGACAGGAAGAAGGTGCTGTGATATGCAAATGATTAGCTTTTCAGCGCATTCAGATAAAGCAGGCGCCGGTCGAGACACCTAAAATGTGTTTAAATGGGGAAATTGTTCAGCCGGTGGAGACGTCATTTTTTTCAGATGAATCCAAGTTCTGTTTACAGCATCAAAATGGTAGCGTCCATGTTTGGCGGCAGCTTGCATTTGTCATCGTCATACTGACCCATCATCTGGCGGGATTGTATGGGGTGCTATTGGATATACGTCTCGGTCACCTCTTGTTCGCATTGATGACACTTTGAACAATGCACGTTATATTTCTGGTGTGTTACGACCCGTGGCTCTACCCTTGATTCGAGTCCTGCAAAATCCTACGTTTCAGCAGGATAATGTACGATCGCATGTTGCCGTTATTGTACGGATCTTCCTTGATACGAATGTTGCCCTGGTCTGCACGTTCACCAGATCGCTCGCCAATAGAAAACGTCTGGTCCATGGTTGCCGAGCGACTGGCTCGTCACTCTACGCCAGTCACTACGGTTGATGAGCTTTGGCATCGTGTTGAAGCTGTATGGGCATCTGTACATGCCATCCAATTTCTTTTTGACCCAATGGCCAGTCGTATAAGTGCTGTTATTACTGCCAGAAGTGGTTGTTCTGGGTACTGATTTCTTAGGATATATGCACCCAAATTTCTCGAAAATTTAATCATTTGTTATTTCCAGTATAATATATTTGTCCAATAAATATAATTTTATTATCTTCCTGGTGTAGCAGTTTTAATCGTCAGTAGCGTATTTCTTTGAGGAAAATTGCTTGATGTTCTTTTATTTTCTACAAAGACAAAGCAATAAGAATTACTTATAATGTTTATAGAAATTCTACATCTAAAGATAGTTGGAAAATAAAACTGACAATTAATGCATTATGTTATATTCACGACTGTTGCTGTGTTATAAATTTGTGTGAATTTAAAGTTCAGCACAGTTTTGTCGCTTTAGATGCGATAACTTGTATTGATAACTGATTACTATGAAATATTGATATATAGATTTCTTGAATATATATTTTTAATATTTACAATAGGAGTTATGTAAATATTGTTTTAAAATAATTTAATATATATTTTTTTTTCATAACCTAAATCATGAAATAAAAATATTATGTTTCTGATGTTTTCAATCCTATTATGGAATTATTAATGGTAAAATAATTTAATAATATAATAAAAATTTGAAAATTAATTTTTAATTAATTGTGACTGCTTTTAATTTGTATGTGCTTTTAGAATTTTGATGCATATTTTTTATTAAAGAAATTTTTCAACTCCGAGTTTTGTATTCTTTTCCACTTGATATTTTTTACAGTGCATTATATGTCTTAGATTTTTAAGTAAAATATTTCTGAAATTTTATTGTTATATAATTTTCTGAGTTTGTAGTTATTCATAACAAAATACTGTTTTTATATTGTAATATGTCTTATATAAAGATAACTATGCATTTTTTCACAAACTTCTGAATTAACCACGATTTAAAAATTCATACAACAAAGTGTCACAAAGTATAGTTATATAATAAGACAAAATTATTGTAGGACATTTATTGTAACTACATTTGAAAATTAGATTTTTAGTTTGTTTGCCCATATTAATATTGTTTTTTCTTTTTGTATTTGTATAAATAAGTAGTATTTTCAAATTTTTTTTTCTCCATGAAAGAATGCATGATTTTAATTTACTGTTAATCGGATGATTTAAGGAATAAATATCATTGAAATTTATTTCAGCAAATTAAGATTTTATATCAATTTTTAATTCACTTTCTTCAATGTTTTCCATTGGTAATGTTCAAATTCTATTGGTCTTGATAAAAATTATCATTGTTCATATTTTGATTTTTGAAATAAAAATATCTTTTTTTATTTTTCAAATAAGCCAACCTTGTTGTGAAATTAATTTAGCGTGATAAATAAAAGTTGTTTTCATATCTATTTTTAATCTTATCAAAGAACTTTTATTAATAACAGCTACATAAACTTTATAAAAATTATTGAGCTACAATTTAAATTGAAGAATAAAATAAGACAGTTTTTAAATTGCTGAAATGAGTCGCCCTCGCAGTTATTTTTTGATGAGGCATAATTGGCTTATTTAAATTTTAATTTTCAGAAAATTGTCACATTATAATATTGTCTTGATGCAAAATTCAATTGTTCAAATAGAGTTATAATGAAAGAGTTTTAAAACATAAGTGGATAAAACAATTTTTCTCTCAGTACAGACAGTTAAATTCAGGCAATTACTTTTTATTGTTTCCATTTTATTTCTGTGTTTATTCCTTTTGTCCCGAATATTTTGCTATATCTTCATGTTCTTAATACTCTGAATCGAAAGTTGTGAAATAGGATCAGTTGTTAAATTTAATTAATTCTTTACATATTTCTTTTTTTTTTGTGTGTGTGTGTGTGTACAGGAAACTATACTATCTGTTTCAGCTTATTTTTTATTTTCTCTTGCAGGGATTCTAAGCAGATTTGAAGGTAATGTGAAAATACATCAATGTCCCTATTGTGAATACTGCTCATACAATGTGGGTCATGTGAAAAGCCATGTTTTAACTCATACTAGAGAGCGACCTTTCAAGTGCCCTTTTCAGTGTGACAAAGCATTCACTCAGAATAGTCAGCTGAAGGTTCATCTGAGGTGTCATACGGGAGAACGACCCTACTGTTGTACCATTTGCTCCAAAGCATTTTCACGTAAACATAGCTTAATACTACACCTAGATAATCATAGAAGAAAGGGAGTATAATTTTAATTAAAAATTCTTTTATATATTTTGATACTAACTACATATATGAAAATTGGATCATAATAACTTTAATTCTTCTTTTTAGTTTTTATCAGTTAAATGTACTTTTTAAATTCCTTAATTTTTATAGCATTCCCTTGTGAAAATTGATTGACTTTTTAGGAAGCCAAATTAATAAGAATTACTTGTAATGTTTATAGAAATTCTACACATACCAAGATAGTTGGAAAATAAAACAGATAATTTGTGCGTTATATTCATGACTGTTGCTGTGTTATAAATTGTATGAATTTAATGCTTGTTACAGTTTTGTCACATTATATACGATTACTTGTATTGATTACTGATTATTATAAAGTATTAAAATATACATTTCTTGAATATATTTTTTATATTTACAATAGGAGTTATATAAATATTTTAATGTAATTTAATATATATGTATTTTTTTTTTTTTCATAACTTAAATCATGAAATAAAAATTTTATATTTCTGATGTTTTCAATCTCATTATGGAATTATTAAATGATAAAATAATCTAATAAAAAATAACATAATATATAAATGAAAAATTTTAAAAATGTGTTTCAAACTTTTTAAAAAATATTTTATTTGTATCTGCTGCACAAAATGTTAATAATTTTATTGAGGCAAATTTCAAATCGAAATAAAAAAAATATAAGAAAGCAAAATTTTAAAAACAGTCTCTTGATGGGACAGTCAGTATATATTATAGGATTAAAAATTTTTGTCCCAGTATTGATAATCTGAGAACTAATAATTTGAAAATTAATTTTTTTAGGTATGTTTTAATGAATTGTGACTGCTTTTAGAATGTTGATGCATATTTTTTATTAAAAAAATTTTTCAACTCTGAGTTTTGTATTCTTTTATACTTGATATTTCTTACAATGCATTATCTACAATGTCTTATCTAAAAAAACCTTTAAGCAAAATATTTCTGAATTTTTATTGTTATATATTTTTCTGTATTTTTTAGTTTTTTCTTTTGTTGTTATTGATAACAAAATACTGTTTTTATATTCTAATATTTGTGTGTGTAATATGTTTTATATAAAGATAACTACGCTTTACAGAATTCTGAATGAAAGAACATTTAAGAATTCATACAACAAAGAGTAATTATACAATAAGACAAAAATTTTCTAAAACATTTATTGTAACTCCATTTGAAAATTGGATTTTGAGACTTTTTGCCCATATTAATATTGTTTTTGGTTTGTATGAATAAGTAGTACTTTTTAAATTCTTTGTTTTTCAAAGTAGTTCGTGAAAGAATGCATGATTTTAATTTGCTGCTTATCAGATGATTTAAGGAAAAAATATCATTGACATTTGTTCCAGTAAATTAAGATTTTATATGAATTTTTAGTTCTCTTTCTGCAATATTGATAAAAATTATTATCATTGTACATATTTTGATTTATGAAATTAAAATATCTTTTTAATTTTTCAGATAAACCAACCTTGTTGTGAAATAATAAATCATAATTTAGCATGATAAATAAACAGTTTGTTTCCCTATCTAATTTTTTTATCTTATTAAAGAACTTTTATTAACATAAAATTTATTAGGCTACAATTTAAAATGCAGCAAAAAATAATACAGTTTTTAAATTGCTGAAATGAGTCGGCCACGTAGTAATTTTCAGACATGAGATGACTCATTTAAATTTCAATTCTCAGATAATTATCAAAGTATATTAGTGTCTTGTTTCAAAATTCAATTATTAATTGTCAAGTTGTAATGAAAAAGGTAAATTTTTATGAAAGAAGAGCTAATGCAGTTCAAGTCAGACAACTACTTTTTATTGTTTTCTTTTTTAATTTTATGTGTTTACTCTTTTTTTTTTTTCTGCTGTGACGAATTTTTCACTCTATCTTCATGTTCTTAATATTATGTATCTAAAGTTGTATATTAAACAGGATTATTTATTGAATTTAATTAATTCTTTACATTAAACTATAACATCTATATTTAAATCCAGCTTATTTTTCACTTTGTTTTGCAGGGATTCTAAGCAGATTTGAAGGCAATGTGAAAATACATCAATGTCCCTTTTGTGAATACCACTCGCCTCGTCTTGGGCATGTGAAAAGTCACGTCTTAACTCATACTGGAGAGCGACCTTACAAATGCCCTTTTCAGTGTGGCAAAGCATTTACTCAGAATAGCCAGCTGAAGGTTCATGTGAGGTCTCATACTGGAGAACGACCCTACAATTGTTCCCTTTGTCGCAAAGCATTTGCACATAATATTAGTTTAAAACTACACCTAGCGGATCATAGAAAAAAGGGTCATGGAGTATAATTTCAGTTGAAAACTATTCCAAGAAGTTATATACTTTCAGAGTAGCTTTATATTTGAAAATTAGATTTTTAGACTGAATATATAACCATAATAACTTTAATTCTTTTTTTAGTTTTTATCAGTTAAACATACTTTTTTTAATTTTTTTGATTTTTAAACCATTTTCTTGTGAAAATTGCTTGATGCTCCTTTACCTTTTATGAAGCCAAAGTAATAAAAATGACTAGAATTGTTTTTATTACGTTATTAAAAACATTATTTTTAAAAATTGAGATATTGCGTGGAAGTAACAGACACTGCAAAAGAAACTGCATAATTTGCAAGTGTAAATATATATGTGAAAGAGAATCAGTTTGCTGGGTTATATTTGCGGCTGTTGCTGTGTTATGATTTGAATGTTCTGTACAGTTTCTACACATTTTTGTCTTTTCAGTTGCAATTACTTGTATTGATTACTGATTATTATAAAGTATTGAAATATAGATTTCTTGAATATATTTTTTATACTTACAAGAGAAATTACATAAATATTGTTTTCTTTAGAATAATTTAATATTCATAGTTTTTTTTCATAGCTGAAATCACGAAGTAAAAATATTATGGAATTTTAAAATGGTAAAATAACTTGATAAAAATTTTAAAAATATGTTTCAAAGTTTTTAAAAGAAATTTTTGTTCATATCTTCTACACAAAATGATAATAATTTCATTGAGGAAAAATTCAAATAGAAATAAAAAAAATTAAGAAACCAAATTTTTATAATACTTGCTGAAAACAGTCCCTTGATGAGACGGTAAATGTGTTTTATATGATTAACAATTTTCATTCGGTGTAAATAAACGATTTTACCCCAGTATCGGTAATCTGACATCTAATGCGCATCATTTCAAAAAATTAAATAATTTCTTTTCTTCTTTAATTACTTTCCTTGATTTCTGTCTTAATTATTTTTTGGTTATTTCAAATTTTTTTGTTATCTTTCTATGATATATTGTATATAAACCATCCTATTATGTTTAGAACAACATATCATCATGTAATTATATTTAATAAATACTTCTTATTTTTTATTTGTAAATCTGCAATATCAATTTTGTTTTTTGTCTCTTTTTTCTTTTGAATATGTAAGTAATTTAAAGATACTTGAAGCCATCTTTTGAAAATTCTGCTTACCCAAACTGAGTCACTTTAAAAGTCCTTTGTTGACTCGCTGCTGCAATATTCTTTTGGTATCAGTATCAATCCAAAGAAATGAAACAGATTAAGTGTAAATATTGAAGTACCATTGTGTCCAAACTTATTAAAATGCTGTCAAGGAATTAAAAAAAAATGTTTCTTTTAAATTCTGGTCAATAATTTCATTATTTTACTACTTCGTTTTTAATTACTTCAAAATAACTTTCAGCATAACATTTTGGGTGCTTATGAGAAAATTAGTTGCTTTATAGATTTTCTATTTTATTCTTCATATTGAATTTTTTTTTATTGGGTGAATTTTAAATCTGAGTTTTATGCAGAAAGTAAGGACGAGTCAGAAAAATAAGCCTTCAAAATGATACGAGACAACGGAACAAAACGAAAGACCACTCGGAAAACTTAGGGCTGTAAAGTGCATATGAGTAGGTGTTGTTTTAATTTGGATTAGTGTTATTTCAGATATTTTCATCTAACTCTTTTGCATTAACTAATATTTTAGGATGCTGATTGTAAATCATTGGTTTAATTTTTATTTCTAGATATTTTCAGCAATATTGTATGTGGGAAATTTTGTTGATTTTTTCTTCCCATATTAAGAAGAACAGCAAATTATGTCTTTGCTTAGGAAACATATATTTGAAAAACTTTATATTTACTTTTGTATATTTTGTGAGTCCATTTACTGTGTATTTTAGGATTGTAAATATACACATTTAAAGAAAATTCAGCGTAATTGCAGTGAACTGGTCTACAAAAAATCTTGGAAGATTTGCCAAAGATGATCTTTGTTAAGTGTTGTACTTTCATGGATGAATGTCATTAAATATAATTTTTATTATTAAAATTTTGTATTTTTTTCTTCACTTAATTACATTTTCTATTAAATGTATACTTTTTGAAGAATATAAAATTCATGTAGAATCTGTTATTCTAGTAATTGAAATAAATTTTGAATATGTGCACTTTGCTATGATGTAGCTTTTTAAAAATTCAGAACTATGTGTTTTTGCCTTTGTGTGTTAACAACTTTTTTCTAAATATTTGATGGCGTTTATTTTAGACAAGAATTAATAATGGTAATATTTTATTATTATTGAATTTTTTTGACATTAAAAAAATGTATTTCCATTTCTTAAAACTCATGTAAGTATAATATTTAATTTTTCAAATCCTATTGTATAATATGTTTATGAAATTTGATTTTTATTCCATGAGTTGTTTTCTAATTACGGTAGCTTATTTCATAGGTTTTAATATTCATAAATATATCTGGGCTAAATCTTACTTTCTTTTGCAGAGATTGTTAGCAGATTTGAAGGCAATGTGAAAGTACATCAATGTCCCTTTTGCGAATATTGCTCACCCATACTTACTAATGTGAAACATCATGTCTTAACTCACACTGGAGAGCGACCTTTCAAGTGCCCTTTTAAGTGTGGCAAAGCATTCACTCAGAGAAAAAGCATGAAGATTCACATGACTACTCACACCGGAGAGCATTCTTTTCTATGTACTTTGTGTATGAAAAGATTTTCTCGTAAGGATAAATTAAATGAGCACATGAGAACGCATACCTAGGAACCGCTCTGCAAATCTCCTTGTTGTCACAAAGTATTATTAACGGAATTCCTACTTAAAACAACTTACAAAAATACATCGACGGAAGACTCAGCGATGTTTTTTCCCTTTTTGTGTAGGAAAGCCTTTGAAGGGCCATTTGATCTAAAAAATTCATTCAGGAAATTTCATTGTGGAAAAAGTAAATGTAATGGAGGTGACACGGAAGTAATGCTCCTTGAAAATTAATGTTTTTTAGATATGTTTTAATTAATTGTGACTGTTTTTAGCTTGTGTGTGCATTTAGAATGTGATGAATATTTTTTATTAAAGACATTTTTCAACTCTGAGTTTATATTCTTTTCCATTGATATTTCTTACGATACATTATATGTCTTTTATAAAAAACATTTAAGTAAAATATTTTTGAAATTTTATTTTTATATATTTTTCTGTGATTTGTAGGGTTTTTTTTCTTTTGTTGTTATTCATAACAAAATACTGTTTTTATATTCTAATATTTTCATGTGTAATATGTCGTATATAAAGAGAACTATGCATTTTTATAAAAAATACTTTTAAATGTTTTTTTGTTTAATATTCAAGTAGATAATTTGTAATTAGTTAAAATATTTATTTCCTGTTGTTGTTGAAGATTATTTGGAAAAAGAAAACTCCTTTTTAACGTACAAAGGTAATTATTTTCATTAAAAAAAATAGAAAAGTTGAGTTTTACTAATGATGCCTCATTCTGATTTTGAGCTAGTAAGTAGCATTTCTTTAATATCCAACCACATATCAGTGTCTGATTCAACTGAAGACTTTTTTTTTTTTTTTTAAATCAAACATTTGTTATTAGTTATTATTTTGCTATAATATTTACTTTTCTGTCTTTACTGATCTGTGTGGGGTTTTCTTGTTAACCAAGCACATATAATTAGTTCTTGTAAATATATATCATTCAAAATATTGGCTTATTTTTGAAAATTTTAATTTAATTGTAGGTTGAATCGTTACTTTTTGTTTAATTTTAAGTTAATTAGATTTTATTTTCATAAATCATAGCTCATTGTGGATTTAGGAATAGTAAATGGTAGAATGCACAAGGCATAACAATTTCGCAAACTCTTAAATGAGTCATTTGGTTTATATCCAATATTAAGGATTTAATGGGGAAGAATTCCAAATAGAAATGAAATATGTCTAGAATCCAAAGACCCAACTGAAGTTTTATTTTTCTGTTTTTATGACTATATATGTAAGCAAATGGCATATTTACAACTGTAACCCATGAAAAATTTATTTATTTGTGGTCAACAGCTTTATGAATTATGTTGTTTATTCTATACAAGTAATTATAATTCATTGTCTTTTGTAGTTTTAAATTTATGGTAAGAATTTGCAGAATTGTACTTTTCTTCTAGTATAAGAAATTAATAAATGGAAAATAATATATTAATGAAATATATCCATGCTTAGAATAATTTTTTAGACCCTATTTTAGTTTTTTGTTTATTAAAACCATTTTAATAGTTATCTTCTTTGTGGCTCCCTATTCAGCTAGTATTCTTATGGTTATTGGTTAATGTTATGCAATAAGAATAAAAATTTAATTGTAACATTACAAATAAGTTATAAAGTATAGTAGTTAAACAATGGCACTTGAATACAGACAAACAATTGCACTTGAAACTGTGAACTGAAGCACCAGTCGAGCATGATACATTGCATTTGATATGCATTTTTGTTTTATTGAGTGATCTAATGCTGTTTTAAAGAAGGAATGTGGAGTTCTCTCTTGTATATGTAAAATCACAGTAGCTATTTTTAATGGCCAGTGGGAAAAACTATGCAAATAATTCACATAATTAATAATGCTTCAAAATTCTTCGAAATTTTTTTTACGTACGTCATACTGAAGTGGTCTGACATAGCCTGCTAGGAAAATAAAAATGCTCCTGATATCGAATGTGCTATTAGAATAAAGAGGTATTTTCTAACAAAAGTTATTACTATTTTAAAACATCAAGAACTATGTTACAAGGAGCTTTTTCTTTTTATCCTATTTTCTTCATTCTATTTAATATAGATTCTTACATATAAAACTAGACTTTAAAAAAAAACTGTTACTGAATTTAAAAAAATTATTTATATTTTATTGTGCATGGGTAAAGTTCAAATATCCATCAAGATAGCCACCTTTATTTGTTATCTTGTTAGGTGTTTTGAATACAATTTGAAGATCTATCAGTGTCTTTTTTATCAGTACCTCTCATGTAGTCTTCGTGACGGGAAAAAAGTGTGTTTTAAATCTCATTGGAGAGAGACCTTTTTAAATAATTTTACTTTTTGTGTGGCGAAGTGTTTATGTGAAAGAGCCATTTAAAAGTTCACATGCCGGAGATCGCTTTTCCCAAGTACTTTTTGCATATAAAGAATTTTACATAATAGAAATTTGAATGTCACTAGGGAACTCTTATTGGAGAACGTATTTTCAAATGCCTTGTGTGCACCATAACGTTTTCCTCTGACTTCAAAGAGACACTTAAAAAATGATGCAAGAAGGGTGCTATTGTGGAAGAAAATAAATGTAACATGCACTATAACCAACTGCCCTCTTTTAAATATTGGTTCTGATTTTTTTTTCTCTCTCTTTTACCTTTGCATGAAAATTATATTCAAGCAATTTGATTTTGAGTTTCTTTTCTTTTAAACTATTTTGATTTGAATTTTTTTTTTATATTAAAATCAATAAGTATTGCCGTTTATTTGATTGGGATGAATGAGATTCTTTGTATTTCTATTTGTAAAACTATTTACCCTTTTATGTGAAAGTTTCTGGTTAGATACTTAAAATTCATTCAGAATCGATTTTTCTATTCCAGAGACGTATTACTATATTTGTATTTTGAAACCATTATTTTTGTTGTTCTTTAAAATTCCTTGCATTTGCTCTTTTGTATCAAAAATTTAATATGATTTATTAAAGTTAATAAATTTCTTATCGATTTTAGTGCGAAATGTAAATGAATCCTATTTGGAGAACTACCTTATAAGTGTCCTTTTTAGTGTTTAGTCAATAAAGCCACTTGAAGAAGGGAGAGCGAGCTTTTCAATCTTTGTCGTGTAAGAAAAGATTTTCTCGTAAAAAGAGATTAAATCAACACATGAGCAATCATATTTGATAATGCCTCTAAATATAACCTACTTCTCTGAAAGCATTTTCACAGAATTCTCAAATAACATTTAAAAATTCATACAGCTACTGTCAAATTTTTCTCTATATCTTCATGTTCTATTGTTGTTAATACTTTGAATCTAAAGTTATATAATAAATATGATTATTTATTGAATTAATTTCTTACATATTTTTGTTTTTGGATGTATGTATGCATGAAACTATAATATCTGTATATCTGTTATTTTTTTACTTTCTCTTGCAGGGATTCTAAGCAGATTTGAAGGTAATGTGAAAATACATCAATGTCCCTATTGTGAATACAGCTCGTACCATCTGGGTCATGTGAAAAGCCATGTCTTAACTCATACTAGAGAGCGACCTTTCAAGTGTCCGTATCAGTGTGGAAAAGCATTTAATCTGCACAGCAACCTGAAAGTTCATCTGAGGACTCATACTGGAGAACGACCCTACAATTGCACCATTTGTCCCAAAGCATTCTCACATAATCATAGCTTAAAACTACACCTAGAAAATCATAGAAGAAAGGGTCATGAAGTATAATATCAATGGAAATTTATTCTATATATTTTGATGCTATCTACATATTTGAAAATTGGATTTTTAGACTGTTTTGCCATAATAACTTTAATTCTTCTTTTTGGTTTTTTTATGTGCAAGATGTACTTTATACATTCTTTGGTTCTTCAAGCATTTCTTTGTGGAAAATTCCTTTACTTTTAATGAAGCCAAAATAATAAAAATTACTAAAAATGTTCATAGAAATTTATCTTCAAAATATTATTGGGGGAAAAAAAAAGAATAATTTCAAAAAAAAAAAAAAAAAAAAAAAAAAAAAAAAAATATCTTTAAAAGAACTGAGGGAAAAAAAAAAAAAACACTAAGCAAAAGAAACTGTTTTATTTGTGAGTTTATATATTTGAATATGGGAAAAGTATTCAGTTTGCTGTGTTATAATCATGTCTGCTGCTGTATTCTAAATTTGTATGAATTTAATTTTATCTACAGATTTTTCACTTTTGAAGCAATTACTTCTATTGATTATTAATTAATATAATGCATTGAAATATAGATTTCTTAAATATATTATTTTTTATATTTACAAGAAGAGCTACATAAATATTATTTTCTTTAGAATAATTTAATATTCATAATTTTTTTTTCCCCATAGCCGAAATCATGAAGTAAAAATATTATATTTCAATTCCATTTTGGAATTATTAAATGATAAAATAATTTGATAAAAATTTTAAAAATATGCTCCTAATGTTTTACAGAAGTTTTTATTTGTATCTGCTACACAAAATGATGATAATTTTATTGAGGCAAAATTCGAATAGAAATAAAAAAATGTAACAAAGCAAAATTTTTAAAATGCTGGCTGAAAAACAATTTCTTGATGGGACAATAAATGTGTTTTATATCATTAAAAAATTAATGTGGTGTAAATAAAAGATTTTGACCCACTATTGATAATTTGAGAACTAATGCACATCATTTCAAAAAATTAAATTTGTTTTCTTCTTTTGTTACTTTCTTTGATGTCTGCCTTCATTATTTTTATGTTGTCATAAATTTTTTGTTATTTTTCTATGATATATTGTATGTAAATCATCATATTATGTTTAGAACAACATATCATCATATTATTATGTTTAATAAATCCTTCGTATTTTTTATTTGTAAATCTGCAATTTTCTTTTTGTCACTTTTTTTTCTTTTGCATGTGTAAGTAATTTGAAAATGCATGAAGCCATGTTTTGCAAATGCTGCTCAACCAAACTTTATCACTTTTAAAGGTCTTTTTCAACTCGCAACTGTAATATTTATTTGGTATCAGTCCAAAGAAATAGAGCAGATTAAGGATAAATACTGAAGTACTATTGAGCCCAAACTCATGAAAATGCTGTCAAGCAATTTAAAAAAAATATTTCTCTAAATTCTTGTCAATAATTTGATATTTTGCATTTGTTACTTCGTTTTTAATTATTTCAAAATAATTTTTTGTGTGCTTTTGAGAAAACTAGTTACTTTATAGGGTCTATTTTTTTCTTAATATTTTTGTATTTTTATTGGGTGAATTTTAAATCACAGTTGTAAGCAAAAGATAAGGGTGTTTATAGATTTTATGAATCCGCTTACTGTGTATTTTAGGAAGACTAGATTAAATTAAACACATTTAAAGAAAATTAAGCGTAATTGCTATATGAATTGCTCTACAAGAAATCTTGAAGATTTGCCAAAGTTCTTTGTTAAATATTGTACTTTCATAGATGAATTTCATTACATATAATTTTTACTATTGAAATTTTGAATTACTTTGTATTTTTTTACTTAATTATATTTTCTAATCGATGTATACCTTTTGAAGTGTATAAGACTCATGTAGAATATGTTATTCCAGTAACTGAAATAAAATTTGAATGTGTGCACTTTACTGTGATGTGGGGTTTTAAAATTCAGAATCATCTGTTTGTAGTTTTTGGGTTTTTTCTACTGAAATTTGTTATACTTTTTATAAGAGAAAAAGCTCTTTTTTTCTCTGCAATACGGAATAGTCAAATTATACTGCAATCTTCCATGTAACTTTTTATGGAGATCAATTGAGTTTATTTCTACATTCAATAAGTAACGTATAAAGCACAGGGGAAAAAACACATATGCCTATGTGTGTTAACTTTTCTAAGTGTTTGATTTTTTTTATTTTAGACAAGAATTAATAATAATAATATTTTAATATTAGGAAATGTTTTTCACTATAAAAAGAAATGCATTTCCATTTTATAAAAATTCATGTAAGTATAACTTTTAATTTTTCAAACCCTATTGTATAATATGTTAATGCAGTTTGCCATTTATTCTATGAGTTTTTTCCAATTATACTAGCTTACTTAGTTTTAATATTCATAAATATATTCGGGCTAATTCTTACTTTCTTTTGCAGAAATTACTAGCAGATTTGAAGGCAACGTGAAGATGCATCAGTGTCCCTTTTGCGAATACCGCTCATCCATACTTACTAATGTGAAACATCATGTCTTAATTCACACTGGAGAGAGACCTTTTAAGTGTCCGTTCCAGTGTGGCAAAGCATTTACTCAAAATAGCCAGTTGAAGGTTCATGTGAGGTCTCATAGGGGAGAACGACCCTACAATTGTACCATTTGTCACAAAGCATTTGCACAAAATATTAGCTTAAAACTACACCTAGCAGGACATAGAAGAAAGGGTCATGAAATATAATTTTAATGGAAAATTATTCTATTTATTTTGATGCCTTCTAATTTCAAAATTGTATTTTTAGACTGCTTAACCATAATAACTTTAATTCTTCTTTTTGGTTTTTTATGAATAAGATGTACTTTTTAAATTCTTTGATTTTTAAAGCATTTCTTTGTGGGAAAATTGCTTGATATTCTTTTACTTTTTATGAAGCCAAAGTAATATGAATAATTTTTATGAAGCCAAAGTAATATGCTTGTGATGTTTGTAGAAATTCTGCATCTAAAGATTGTTGAGCAATAAAACGGATAATTAGTGCATTATGTTCTTTTCTCGGCAGAAAAGAAATTGCATAGCTTGCGAGCGTATATATATATATATGTGTGTGTGTGTAAAAACGGTTCAGTTGATCAAACGATCAGTTGGCTGGGTTATATTCAGGATTGTTGTTGTGTTATGAATTTAGTGTTTTGTACAGTTTTGTTACTTTAGATGCAGTTATTTGTATTGATTACTGTTTACTGATTATTATTAAATATTAAAGTATAGATTTCTTGAATATATTTTTTTATATTTACAAGAGGAATTACATAAATACTGTTTTGTTCTGAATAATTTAATTTTCATAAGGGTTTTTTTTTTTCATAACTAAGATCATGAAGTAAAAATACTATATTTTTCATATTTCAATCCCATTATGGAATTATTAAATGGTAAAATAGCTTGATAAAAATTTTAAAAATGTGTTTCAAACTTTTTTATAGAAAATTTTATTCATATTTTATCTGCTACGCAAAATGTTAATAATTTTATTGAAGCAAAATTAAAATAGAAATTAAAAATATGTAAGAAAGCAAATTTTTATAATACTTGCTGAAAACAGTTCCTTGATAGGACATTAAATGTATTTTATGTGATTCAAAACTTAATTTGGTGTAAAAAAAAGATTTTGTCCCAATATTGATAATCTGAGAACTAATGCGCATCATTTAAAAAAATTAAATTTTTTTTTTCTTTTATTACTTTCCTTGATGTCTGCCTTCATTATTTTTATGTTATCTCAAATTTTTTTGTTAACTTTCTATGATTTGTTATAGAAACCATCATATTATGTTTAGAACAACATATCATCATATTATTCTGTGTAATAAATCTTTAATGTTTTTTATTTGTAAATCAGCAATATTCATTTTGTTTTTTGTCACTTTTCTTTTGCATATGCAAGTAATTTGAAGATACTTGAAGCCGTCTTTTGCAAATGCTGCTCAGCCAAATTTGTCACTTTAAAGGGCCTTTTTCAACTCACAACTGTTATATCCATTTTGTATCAATCCAAAGAAATGAAGAAGATTATGTATAAATACCAAAATATCATTGTGCCCAAAATGCTGTCAAGGAATTTAAAAAATTTTCTCTAAATTCTTGTCAGTAATTTCATTAATTTGCTTTTGTTACTTTGCTTTAATTACTTCAAAATAACTTTCAGCATAACATTTTGGATGCTTATGAGAAAACTACAGTACTGTATAGGGTCTATTTCATTCTTAACATTGAATTTTTTTATATGGTGAACGTCTAGCAGATTTGAAGGCAACGTGAAGAATCATCAATGTCCCTTTTGCGAATATTGCTCACCCAAACTTACTAATGTGAAACATCATGTTTTAAATCATACTGCAGAGCGACCTTTCCAGTGCTCTTTTCAGCGGGGCAAAGCATTCACTAAGAATAGCCAGCTGAAGGTTCATCTGAGGTGTCATACTGGAGAACGACCCTTCAAATGTACCATTTGTCACAAAGCATTTTCACATAATATTGGCTTAAAACTACACCTAGCAGATCATAGAACAAGAGGTCATGGAGTATAATTGTAGTTGAAAATTATTCAAAGAAGTTATATATTTTGATTCTAACTATATATTTGAAAATTGGATTTTTAGACTCTTTCACCGTAATAACTTTAATTCTTCTTTTCATTTTTTGTTGGTCAAAATATACTTCTTAAATTCTTTGATATTTAAAACATTTCTTTGGGGAAAATTGCTTGATGTTCCTTTACTTTTTACAAAGCCAAAGTAATATGAATTGCTTGGGATGCTTGTAGAAATTCTACATTTAAAGATTGTTGGAAAATAAAATAGATAATTAGTGCATTATGTTCTTTTCTCTGAGCAACAAAATTTCATAATTTGCGAGTGTAGATATATGTGAAAAGTAATCAGTTTGCTGGGTTATACATTTGTATGATTTTAATTTTGTATTATTTTGTTGCTTTAGGTGCAATTATTTATATTGATTATTATTTAATATGCATTGAAATATAGATTTCTTGAATATATTTTTTATATTTACAAGAGGTGCTACATAAATATACTTTTCTTTAGAATAATTTAATATTCATAGTATTTTTTTCATAACTTAAATCATGAACTATTATCTCATATTTCATTCATTGAATTAAATTTTTTTTGTAAATATTTTCAACAATATTGCATGTGTGAAATTTTAGGATTTTTTTGGGGGAGATTATTGCAGATATTTTCATCTAACACTTTTGAATTAACTTATATTTTATTATGCTTATTACATACTGCACTTAATCATTGATTTAATTTTTTTTTTTTTTTTTTTTTTTTGTAGATATATTCAACAATATTGTATGTGTGAAATTTTGGGGTTTTTTCCTCCCTATATTTCTAAGAACAGCAAATTATGTCTTTGCTTAACAAACGTAGATTTGAAAAATTTTATAATTACTTTTGTATATTTTGCGAGTCCATATATTGTGTGTTTTAAAAAGACCAGATTGAAAATATCCCAGTTAAAAAAAATTCAGCATGATTGCTGTGAACTTCTGTACAAAAAAATTTGGAGATTTGCCAAATATCTTCATTAAATGTGGCACTTTCATGGATGAATGTTATTACATATAATAGTTATTAATGAAATTTTGAAATAATTACTTTTGTATTTTTTTTACTTAATTATATTTTCTAATCAATGTATAGATTTTGACTTGTGTAGAATATGTTATGCTATTAATTAAATGAAATAAAATTGTGTGCACTTTGCTGTGATGTGATTATTTAAAATTAAGATCTTTTGTTTGTAGTTTTTGGTTCTTTTCTCTAGAATTTGTTATACTTCAAAAACATTTTTAAATAGTAGCTCAGTTTTCTCCCTCCTGGAATACTAACTGGCAAGTTTTACTGCCATCTTCCATGTGATTTTTATGGATAACGAAGATAGGTTTATTTCCCACATTCCAATAAGTAACATATATAACAAGAGGGGGGAGAATCACATGTGCCTATGTGTATTAACTTTTCTAAAAGTTTGATTTTTTTTTTTGACAATAATTAATACGGGTTATATTTTAATATAGAATTTTTTGCTGATAATAAAAAAAAGGTATTCCATTTCTTAAAATTCATGTAAATATAACTTTTAATTTTTGAAACCCTACTGTATATTATGTTTATGCAGTTTCCTTTTTAATCCATGATTATCTTCTGATTATGGTAGCTTACTTCATAAGTTTTAATAGTCATGAATATATCCAGGCTAATTCTTACTTTCTTTTGCAGAGATTGCTAGCAGATTTGAAGGCAAAATGAGGATACATCAATGTCCCTTTTGTGAATACCACTCACCTCGTCGTGGGCATGTGAAACGTCATGTCTAACTCATACTGGAGAGCGACCTTACAAATGCCCTTTTCAGTGGGGCAAAGCATTTACTCAGAATAGAAAGCTGAAGGTTCATTTGAGATCTCATACTGGAGAACGACCCTAGAAATGTACCATTTGTCACAAAGCATTTACACAAAATATGAATTTAAAACTACACCTAGCGGATCATAGAAAAAAGGGTCAGGGAGTATAATAATTGAAAATTGCATCTTTAGACTGTTTGACTAAGAGAGAGTGTGTATGTATATATATATATGAAAAGGAATGATATCACTGGATTAAATTCATGTCAATTGCTCTGTTATAACTTGTATAAATTTAATATTGTGTACCGTTTTGACCTATGCAACTTATTTTTTTACTTTCTTTTGCAGAGATTACTAGCAGATTTGAAGTCAACGTGAGGATACATCAATGTCCCTTTTGCGAATACCACTCATCTAATGTTACTAATGTGAAACATCATATTTTAACTCACACTGGACAGCGACCTTTCAAGTGCTGTTTTCAGTGTGGCAAAGCATTCACTCAGAATAGCCAGCTGAAGGTTCATTTGAGATCTCATACTGGAGAACGACCCTACAAATGTACCATTTGTCACAAAACATTTACACGAAATATTAGCTTAAAACTACACCTAGCAGATCATAGAAGAAAGGGTCATGGAGTATAATAATTGAAAATTATTCAAACAAGTTCTTTATTTTTATACTAACTATAAATTTGAAAATTGCATTTTTAGACTGTTTCACTATAAAAATTTTAATTCTTCTTTTTAGTTTTTATCAGTTAAATGCATTTTTTAAATTCCTTTATTGTTATATCATTCCCTTGTGAAAATTGCTTGATGTTCCTGTACTTTTTACGAAGCCAAAGTAATAGGAATTACATTACAAAACCT
Organism: Caerostris darwini; assembly: GCA_021605075.1. NCBI lineage: Eukaryota > Metazoa > Arthropoda > Arachnida > Araneae > Araneidae > Caerostris > Caerostris darwini. Next base: position 114,967 of record BPLQ01011964.1, read on the forward strand.
ATAAGGAATAAAAAAGGATGTAAGGAATTACATCATTTTGTAATGTAAGGAATTACATTACAAAATTCCTATTACAAAGTGATAGGAATTTTAGTCCATAAGTATCTTCTAATTCTGATAGCTTATTTCATAAGTTTTAATATTCAGAAATATATCCGGGCTAAATCTTACTTTCTTTTGCAGAGATTGCTAGCAGATTTGAAGGCAACATGAAGAAACATCAATATCCCTTTTGCGAATATTGCTCATCCATACTTACTAATGTGAAACATCATGTTTTAAATCATACTGCAGAGCGACCTTTCAAGTGTGGCAAGCATTTCCTCAGTATAGCCAGCTGAAGGTTCATCTGAGGTGTCATACTGGAGAACGACCCTTCAAATGTACCATTTGTCACAAAGCATTTTCACATAATATTAACTTGAAACTACACCTAGCAGATCATAGAAGAAGAGGTCATTGAGTATAATTGTAGTTGAAAATTATTCAAAGAAGTTATATATTTTCATTCTAGCTACATATTTGAAAATTGGATTTCACTCTGTTTCACATTAATAGCCAACGGCCATACCATGTTGTATATACTGGTTCTCATTAGATCACCGAAGTCAAGCATCATTGGGCGCGGTCAGTACTTGGGTGGGGGACCGCCTGGGAACACCGCGTTCCGTTGGCTTTCACAAATTTGGGACCTGAATGGCCGAGTGTCTAGCGCTCTGGTGCTCGATGCCACAGGTTTCAGGTTCGAATCCCGGCGGTGCCATGGATGTTTGTAGTGGTTCGGTATCCACTTTAAGCCGTAGGGCCCGGTCTCCCATGACTGTAAGAGCATCACGGAGCCAAAGTGTGACTTCTACGTACGGGTGCTCCATCACAACAGAAGCTGCTTCCTTCCCCTTCAATCATGAGTATGTATGGGCTTGGCCAGCCAAGTGGAATAAGAAACAACAACAACACATTATTAACTTTAATTCTTCTTTTTAGTTTTTGTCGGTCAAAATATACTTTTTAAATTCTTTTTGATTTTCAAAAAATTTCTTTGTGGAAAATTGCTTGATGTTCCTTTACTTTTTACTAAGCCAAAGTAATATGAATTGCTTGGGATGTTTGTAGAAATTCTATATTTATAGATTGTTGGAAAATAAAATAGATAATTAGTGCATTATGTTCTTTTCTCTGAGCAAACAAATTTCATAATTTGCAAGTGTATATATATGTGAAAAGTAATCTTGCTGTATTATACATTTGTATGAATTTAATTTTGTATTATTTTGTTGCTTTAGATGCAATTATTTATATTGATTATTATTTAATATGGATTGAAATATAGATTTCTTGTATATATTTTTTATATTTACAAGAGTAGCTGCATAAATATTTTTTTCTTTAGAATAATTTAATATTCATAGTATTTTTTTTTTCATAACTTAAATCTTTGAAATATTATGTGTCTGAAATTTCATTCCCATTATGGAATTATGTGATAAAATAACTTGATAAAAATTTTAAAAATATATTTTAAATGTTTTACAGGAATTTTTATTCATACTGCTACACAAAGTATTAATAATTTTACTGAGGCAAAGTTCAAATAGAAATCAAAAAATTTAAGAAACCAAATTTTTAAAATTAAACAGTCCCTTGATGAGACATTAAATGTGTTTTATATGATTAACAATTTTTCATTTGGTGTAAATAAATGATTTTGTCCCAGTATTCATAATTTGAGAAATAATAGACATCATTTCAAAAAAATTAAATTTGCTTTCTTCTTTTATAACTTTCTGTCTTAATTATTGTTAGGTTATCTCAAATTTTTTTGTTATCTTTCTATGATATATTGTATATAAACCATCATATTATATTTAGAACAACATATCATCATATAATTATGTTTAATAAATCCTTTGTATTTTTTATTTGTAAATCTGTAATAATAATTGTTTTGTTTTTTTGTCACTTTTTTTTTTCTGCATATGTATGTAATTTGAAAATGCATGGCGCCATCTTTTGCGAATGCTGCTCATCCAAACATTGTAACATTGAAAGGTCTTTTTCGACTCGCCGCTGTAAAATTCATTTGGTATCAGTCTAAAGAAATGAAACAGGTTAAGTATAAATACCGAATTACTGTTGTGGCCAAACTCATTAAAATGCTCTGACAAGAAATTTAAAAAAAAAATTCTTTTAAATTCTTGTCAATAATTTCATTATTTTGCTTTTGTTACTTTGTTTTTAATTACTTCAAAATATTTTTCAGCATAAAATTTTGGATGATTTTGAGAATTCTATAATTACTTTATACAGTCTATTTAATTCTTAATATTGATTTTTTTTTTTTTGAACTTTAATGATATGCAAAAAGTAAGGACGAGGCGGAGAAGTAAGCTTTAAAATGGGACAAGACAGCAGAACGACTCGAAAGACCACTCAGAAGAATTGGGGCATGTACATGATTGGGATATGGGTCGGGAAATCAATGTTATTTCGTTTTGTATCAAGATTATTTCAGATATTTTCATCTAACTCTTTTGAATTAACTGATATTTTTTTATACTTATTACATACTACTTTTAATCAATGATTTAATTTTTTTTTTTGTAGATATTTTCAACAATATTGTATGTGTGAAATTTTGGGGGTTTTTCCTCCATATATTTCTAAGAACAGCAAATTATGTCTTTGCTTAACAAACATAGATTTGAAAAACATTACTTTTACTTTTGTATATTTTGTGAGTCCGTATATTGTGTGTTTTAAGAAGACCTGATTGAAAAGATCCCAGTTAAAAAAAATTCGGCATAATTGCTGTGAACTCGCTCTAGAAAAAAATCTTGGAGATTTGCCAAATATCTTCATTAAATGTGGCACTTTCATGAATGAAGTTCATTACATATAATTGAAATTTTGAAATAATTACTTTGTATTTTTTTACTCAATTATATACTTTTTAAAGTGTATATTATGTTATTCTATTAATTAAATAAAATAGAATTGTGTGCACTTTGCTAATTTTTTAAAATTAAGATCTTTTGTTTGTAGTTTTCAGTTCTTTTCTCTAGAATTTGTTATACTTTTTATAAGAAAAAAAAATAGCTCTGTTTTTTTTCCTCCTGGAATACTAACTGGCAAGTTTTATTGCAATCTTCCATCGGATTTGTTTTAATAAAGCTGGTTTTTTTTTCTCATATTCCAATGAGTAACATATAAAACAAGGGGGGAAATCACAAGTGCCTGTATGTGTTAACTTTTCTAAAAGTTTGATTTTTTTTTTTTTTTAAATTTTAGACAAGACTTCATAAGGATGATATTTTATCATTATAGAACTTTTTGACGCTAATAAAAAAAGATATTTCCATTTCTTAAAATTCAGGACAAGATTAATATATTTACATTAAATATAACTTTTAATATTACTTCTACATTAAATATAACTTTTAATTTTTCAAACCATCTTGTAGGCAGTTTGCATTTTAATCCATTTGTATCTTCTGATTATGGTAGCTTACTTCATAAGTTTTAATATTCATAAATATATCCGGGCTAAATATTACTTTCTTTTGCAGAGATTGCTAGCAGATTTGAAGGGAACGTGAAGAAACATCAATGTCCCTTTTGCGAATATTGCTCATCCATACTTACTAATGTGAAACATCATGTTTTAACTCATACTGGAGAGCGACCTTTCAAGTGCCCTTTTAAGTGTGGCAAAACATTCACTCAGAAAAACCAGCTGAAGGTTCATGTGAGGTCTCATACTGGAGAACGATCCTACAAATGTACCATTTGTCACAAAGCATTTACACAAAATATGAATTTAAAACTACACCTAGCGGATCATAGAAGAAAGGGTCATGGAGTATAATAATTGAAAATTGCATCTTTAGACTGTTTGACTAAGAGAGTATGTGTGTATATATGAAAAGGAATGATATCACTGGATTAAATTCATGATAATTGCTCTGTTAAAACTTGTATAAATTTAATATTGTGTACCGTTTTGACCTATCCAACCTATTTTTTTCTTTCTTTTGCAGAGATTACTAGCAGATTTGAAGGCAATGTGAGGATACATCAATGCCCCTTTTGCGAATACCACTCATCTAATGTTACTAATGTGAAACATCATATTTTAACTCATACTGGAGAGCGACCTTTCAAGTGCCCTTTTCAGTGTGGCAAAGCATTTACTCAGAATAGCCAGCTGAAGGTTCATGTGAGGTCTCATACTGGAGAACGACCCTTCAAATGCACCATTTGTCACAAAGCATTTTCACATAATATTAGCTTAAAACTACACCTAGCAGATCATAGAAGAAGAGGTCATGGAGTATAATTGCAGTTGAAAATTATTCAAAGAAGTTATATATTTTGATTCTAACTATATATTTGAAAGTTCTATCCTTAGACTGTTTCACAGTAATAACTTTAATTCTTCTTTTTAGTTTTTGTCGGTCAAAATATACTTTTTAAATTCTTTGTTTTTTAAAACATTTCTTTGTGGAAAATTGCTTGATGTTCTTTTACTTTTTACGAAGCCAAAGTAATATGAATTGCTTGGGATGTTTGTAGAAATTCTATATTTATAGATTGTTGGAAAATAAAATAGATAATTAGTGCATTATGTTCTTTTCTCTGAGCAAAAAATTTTCATAATTTGCTAGTGTATATATATGTGAAAAGTAATCTTGCTGTATTATACATTTGTATGAATTTAATTCTGTATTATTTTGTTGCTTTAGATGCAATTATTTATATTGATTATTATTTAATATGTATTGAAATATAGATTTCTTGTATATATTTTTTATATTTACAAGAGTAGCTACATAAATATTGTTTTCTTTAAAATAATTTAATATTCATAGTATTTTTTTTTTTTCATAACTTAAATCTTTGAAATATTATGTGTCTGAAATTTCATTCCCATTATGGAATTATCATGTGATAAAATAACTTGATAAAAATTTTAAAAATATATTTCAAATGTTTTACAGGAATTTTTATTCATACTGCTACACAAAGTATTAATAATTTTATTGAGGCAAAGTTCAAATAGAAATAAAAAAAATATAAGAAACCAAATTTTTAAAATTAAACAGTCTCTTGATGAGACATTAAATGTGTTTTATATGATTAACAATTTTTCATTTGGTGTAAATGAGTGATTTTGTCCCAGTATTCATAATTTGAGAAATAATAGACATCATTTCAAAAAAATTAAATTGGCTTTCTTCTTTTATAACTTTCTGTCTTAATTATTGTTAGGTTATCTCAAAATTTTTTGTTATCTTTTTTGTTGTTACTTCGTTTTTAATTACTTCAAAATAACTTTAAGCATAAAATTTTGGATTATTTTGAGAATTCTATAGTTACTTTATACAGTCTATTTAATTCTTAATATTAATTTTTTTTTGTCTTCTGTATTTTAATTTACAATGATATGCAAAAAGTCGGGACGAGGCGGAGAAGTAAGCTTTAAAATGGGACAAGACAACCGAAAGAACACTCAGAAGAATTGGGGCATGTGCTTGATTGGGAGAAGTGTTGGGAAATCAATGCTATTTCATTTTGTATCAAGGTTATTTTAGATATTTTCATCTAACTCTTTTGAATTAACTAATATTTTATTATACTTATTACATATTACTCTTAATCATTGATTTAATTTTTTTTTGCAGATATTTTCAACAATATTGTATGTGTGAAATTTTGAGGTTTTTTCCTTCCTATATTTCTAAGAACAGCAAATTATGTCTTTGCTTAACAAACGTAGATTTGAAAAACTTTATATTTACTTTTCTATATTTTGTGAGTCCATATATTGTGTGTTTTAAGACCAGATTGAAAATATCCCTGTTAAAAAAAATTCGGCATAATTGCTGTGAACTGTTGTACAAAAATTCTTGGAGATTTGCCAAATATCTTCATTAGATATGGCACTTTCATGAACGAAGTTCACTACATATAATTGAAATTTTGAAATAATTACTTTGTATTTTTTTACTCACTTATATTGTCTTATCAATATATACTTTTTAAAGTGTACAAGATAGTGTATATTATGTTATTCTATTACATAAATAAAAAATAAAAAAAATTGTGTGTACACTTTGCTGTGATGTGATTTTTTTAAAATTAAGATCTTTTGTTTGTAGTTTTCACTTCTTTTCTCTAGAATTTGTTATGCTTTTTATGAAACAAAAATAGCTCAGTTTTTTTCGCTCCTCGAATACTAACTGGCAAGTTTTACCGCCACCTTCCATGTGATTTTTATGGATAACAAAGTTGGGTTTATTTCTCACATTCCAATAAGTAACATATAAAACAAGAGGGGGAGAATCACATGTGCCTATGTGTTTTAACTTTTCTAAAAGTTTGATTTTTTTTTTATTTTCGACAATAATTAATAAGGGTTATATTTTAATATTATAAAATTTTTCGCTGATAATAAAAAAAGGTATTTCCATTTCTTAAAATTCATGTGAATATAACTTTTAATTTTTGAAACCCTACTGTATAATATGTTTATGCAGTTTGCTTTTTAATAAATAAGTATCTTCTGATTACGGTAGCTTACTTCATAAGTTTTAATAGTCATGAATATATTCAGGCTAATTCTTACTTTCTTTTGCAGAGATTCCTAGCAGATTTGAAGGCAACATGAGAATACATCAATGTCCCTTTTGTGAATACCACTCATCTCTACTTGGCGACGTGAGAAAGCATGTTTTTATTCACACCGGAGAGCGACCTTACAAATGCCCTTTTCAGTGTGGCAAAGCATTTACTCAGAATAGCCAGCTGAAGGTTCATTTGAGATCTCATACTGGAGAACGACCCTACAAATGTACCATTTGTCACAAAACATTTACACAAAATGTGAATTTGAAATTACACCTAGCGGATCATAGAAGAAAGGGTCATGGAGTATAATAATTGAAAATTGTTCGAAGAAGTTCTTTATTTTGATACTAACTATATATTTGAAAATTGCATTGTTAGTCTGTTTGACTATAAAAATTTTAATTCTTCTTTTTAGTTTTTATCAGTTAAATGTATTTTTTAAATTCCTTTATTGTTATAAAATTCCCTTCTGAAAATTGCTTGATGTGCCTGTACTTTTTACAAAGCCAAAGTAATTGGAATTACATTACTTGTGATCTTTGTAGAAATTCAACTTCTAAAGATGGTTGGAAAATAAAATTGATAATTAGTGCATTACGTTCTTTTTCTGAGCAAAACAAGCTGCATAATTTATGAGTTGTTTGAATATATATATACATACATATATATTTATATATATATATATATGAAAAATTTTTAGTTTGCCTTGTTATATTCATGAGTGTTGGCATGTTCTGAATTTGTATGAATTAATGTTCTGTACAGTTTTGTTGCCATAATTGCAATTACTTGTATTCATTATTGATTACTGATTATTATAATGTATTCAATACAGATTTCTTGAATATATATATTTTTATATTTACCAGAGGGGTTATATAAATATTGTTTTAAAATAATTTAATATTCGTTGGGTTTTTTTTTTTTCATAACTTTAATCATGAAGTAAAATTATTATATGTCTGATATTTCAATCCCATTATGGAATTATTAAATAATTTGATAAAAATTTTAAAAATATGGTTCTAACTTTTTTAAAGAAATTTTTATTTGTATCTGCTACACAAAATAAATGATAATTTTATGGAAGCAAACTTTAAATAGAAATGGAAAGAAAAAAAAAAAAGTAAGAAAGCAAATTTTTAAAATACTGGCTGAAGACAGTTCTTTGATGAGACAGTAAATGTATTTCATGTGATTAAAAATTTAATTTCACATAAATAAAAGATTTTGGCCCAATTCTGGTAATCTGAGAACTAATGCACATCATTAAAAAAAAATAATTTTTTTTCTTTTATTACTTTCCTTGATGTCTGCCTTCATTATTTTTATGTTATGTCAAATTTTTTTGTTAACATTCTATGATTTGTATAGAAACCATCATATTATGTTTAGAACAACATATCATCATATTATTCTGTGTAATAAATCTTTTGTGTTTTTTATTTGTAAATCTGGAATATTCATTTTTGTTTTGTCACTTTTCTTTTGCATATGCAAGTAATTTGAAGATATTTGAAGCCGTCTTTTGCAAATGCTGCTCAGCCAAATTTTGTCACTTTAAAGAGCCTTTTTCAACTCACAACTGTTATATCCATTTCGTATCAATCCAAAGAAATGAAGCAGATTATGTATAAATACCAAAGTTTCATTGTGCCCAAAATGCTGTCAAGGAATTAAAAAAAATTGTTCTCTAAATTCTTGTCAGTAATTTCATTAATTTGCTTATGTTACTTCGTTTAATTACTTCAAAATAACTTTCAGCATAACATTTTGGATGATTATGAGAAAACTATAGTACTGTATAGGGTCTATTTCATTCTTAACATTGAATTTTTTTTATATGGTGAATGTTGAATTACAATTGTATGCAAAAAGTAAGGACACGACGGAGAAGTAAGCCTTAAAAAGATACAAGACAACAAAACGAACAAAAGACCACTAAGAAATTTTCAGGCATGTGCATGATGTTGAATTTAAAATTCAGAACTATGTGTGTGTAGTGTTCGGTGGGTTTTCCCCTTGAAATTTCTTATACTTTTTATAAGGAAAAAAAGCTGGTTTTTTTTTTCTGCAATGATAAATAGGCAAGTTATACTGCAAATCTTCCATGTAATTTTTTTTATGGAGAGCAATTGGGTTCATTTCCACATTGCAATAATTAATGTATAAAGCAAAGGGGGATTATGTGCCTATGTGTATTAACATTTCTAATGTTAAATATTTTTTTTATTTCAGACAAAAATTAATAATGATAATACTTAAATATTAGGGAATGTTTTTGACAATAATTAAAAAATGTATTTCCATTTCATAAAATTCATGTAAGTAAACTTTTAATTTTTCAAACCCTGTTGTATATTTTTATGCAGTTTGCTTTTTAGTCCATACGTATCTTCTAATTATGATAGCTTACTTTATAAGTTTTAATATTCATAAATATATCTGGGCTAAATATTACTTTCTTTTGCAGAGATTGCTAGCAGATTTGAAGGGAACGTGAAGAAACATCAATGTCCCTTTTGCGAATATTGCTCATCCATACTTACTAATGTGAAACATCATGTTTTAACTCATACTGGAGAGCGACCTTTCAAGTGCCCTTTTAAGTGTGGCAAAGCATTCACTCAGAATAGCCAGGTGAAGGTTCATGTGAGGTCTCATACTGGAGAACGACCCTTCAAATGTACCATTTGTGACAAAGCATTTTCACATAATATTAGCTTAAAACTACACCTAGCAGATCATAGAAGAAGAGGTCATGGAGTATAATTGTAGTTGAAAATTATTCAAAGAAGTTACATATTTTGATTCTAAATATATATTTGAAAATTGGATTTTTAGTCTCTTTCACCGTAATAACTTTAATTCTTCTTTTTATTTTTTGTCGGTCAAAATATACTTTTTAAATTCTTTGATTTTTAAAACATTTCTTTGGGGAAAATTGCTTGATGTTCCTTTACCTTTTACGAAGCCAAAGGAATATAAATTGCTCGGGATGTTTGTAGAAATTTTACATTTAAAGATTGTTGGAAAATAAAATAGATAATTAGTGCATTGTGTTCTTTCCTCTGAGCAAAAAAATTTCTTTATTTGCGAGTGTATGTATATGTGAAAAGTAATAAGTTTGCTGGGTTATATTGATACCTGTTGCTATGTTATACATTTGTATGAATTTTATTTTGTTGCTTTAGATGCAATTATTTATATTGATTATTATTTAATATGCATTGAAATATATATTTCTTGAATATATTTTTTATATTTACAAGAGGAGTTACATAAATATTCTTTTCTTTAGAATAATTTAATATTCATAATATTTTTTTTCATAACTTAAATCATAAACTATTATCTCATATTTCATTCATTGATTTAATTTTTTTTGTAAATATTTTCAACAATATTGCATGTGGGAAATTTTGGGGTTTTTTTTGGGGAAGATTATTTCAGATATATTCATCTAACACTTTTGAATTAACTAATATTTTATTATGCTTATTACATACTGCACTTAATCATTGATTTAATTTTTTTTTTTTTTTTTTTTTTTTTTTTTTTTTTTTTTTTTTGTAGATATTTTCAACAATATTGTCTGTGTGAAATTTTGGGGTTTTTTCCTCCCTATACTTCTAAGAACAGGAAATTATGTCTTTGCTTAACAAACGTAGATTTGAAAAACTTTATATTTACTTTTGTATATTTTGCGAGTCCATATATTGTGTGTTTTAAGAAGACCAGATTGAAAATATCCCAGTTAAAAAAAAATCAGCATTATTGCTGAGAATTTCTCTACAAAAAATCTTGGAGATTTGCCAAATATCTTCATTAAATGTGGCACTTTCATGGATGAATGTCATTACATATAATAGTTATTAATGAAATTTTGAAATAATTACTTTTGTATTTTTTGACTTGTATAGAATATGTTATGCTATTAATTAAATAAAATAAAATTGTGTGCACTTGCTGTGATGTGATTATTTAAAATTAAGATAAAAGATCTTAATTTTAAACGTTTGTAGTTTTCGGTACTTTTCTCTAGAATTTGTTATACTTCAAAAAATTTTTTAAATAATAGCTTAGTTTTTTTCCCTCCTGGAATACTAACTGGCAAGTTTGACTGCCATCTTCCAAGTGATTTTTATGGATAACAAAGTTGGGTTTATTTCCTACATTCCAATAAGTAACATATAAAACAAGAGGGGGGGAGAATCACATGTGCCGATGTGTATTAACTTTTCTAAAAGTTTGATTTTTTTTATTATTTTAGACAATAATTAATCAGGGTTATATTTTAATATTATAGAATTTTTCGCTGATAATTAAAACAGGTATTTCCATTTCTTAAAATTTATGTAAATATAACTTTTAATTTTTGAAACCCTACTGTATAATATGTTTATGCAGTTTGCTTTTTAATAAATGAGTATCTTCTGATTATGGTAGCTTACTTCATAAGTTTTAATATTCATGAATATATTCAGGCTAATTATTACTTTCTTTTGCAGAGATTGCTAGCAGATTTGAAGGCAACATGAGGATACATCAATGTCCCTTTTGTGAATACCACTCACCTCGTCTTGGGCATGTGAAAAGTCATGTCTTAACTCATACTGGAGAGCGACCTTACAAATGCCCTTTTCAGTGCGGCAAAGCATTCACTCAGAATAGCCAGCTGAAGGTTCATTTGAGATCTCATACTGGTCATACTGCTCACCCAAACTTTGTCACATTGAAAGGTCTTTTTTGACTCGCCACTGTAATATTCATTTGGTATCAGTCCAAAGAAATGAAAGAGATTAAGGATAAATACCATTGCGCACAAAATAATTTTAAAATTGTCAAGGATTTAAAAATTTTCCTTTAAATTCTGGTCAATAAATTCGTCAGTCTGTCTTTGTTACTTCATTTATAATTATAAGAATTTTCAGCATAAAATTTTCTTTGCTGATGAGAAAACTAACTACTTTATAGGGTCTATTTTGTTCTTAATATTGATACTATTTTGTTATTTTTTTTTTTTTGTTTTTGTTGGGTGAAAACAACAAATTATAACTTTGCTTAACATAGCTTACATACTTTTGTATATTTTGTCAACCAGTATACTGTATATTTTGGGAAGACCAGATTGAAAATATACACATTTAAAGAAAATTCAGCATAATTGCTGCAAACAGCTTTACAAGAAATCTTTAAAATTTGCAAAATATATTTTTTAAATGTGGTACTTTCGTGGATGAATGTCATTAAATATAATTTTTATTATTGAAGTTTTGAAATAATTACTCTTTACTTAATTATATTTTCAAATCAATGTATACTTTTTGAAATGTATAAGATTGTGTAGAATATGTTATTCTACTAATTAAATAAAAAAAAAAAATGTGTGCACTTTGCTGTGATGTGATTTTTTAAAATTAAGATCTTTGTATTTGTAATCTTCGCTTCTTTTCTCTGGAATTTGTTGTACTTTTTTTTATAAGAAAAAAAAATATCGTTTTTCTTTTTTGCCAATAGAATGCTGAGAATCACATGTGCCTATGTGTGATAATAACTTTTCATCTGAAATTTTTTGTAGCATTAATTTTAAACAAGGATTGATAATGATAATATTTTAATAATTTTTTTGACAATAATCAAAAAATGTATTTCCATTTCTTAAAATTCATATAATTATAACATTTAATTTTTAAACCCTCTTGTATAATATGTTTATGCAATTTGCTTTTTATTCCATGAATATCTTCTAATTACGGTAGCTTGCTTCATAAGTTTTATTATTCATATTAATTCATGTATTTCTTTTGCAGAGATTGTTAGCAGATTTGAAAGCAACATGAAGATACATCAATGTACCTTTTGCGAATACCGTTCGTCCATACTTACTAATGTGAAACATCATGTCTTAACTCACACTGGAGAGCGACCTTTTAAGTGTCCTTTCCAGTGTGACAAATCATTTACTCAGAGCAATAACATGAAGATTCATCTGAGGACTCACACCGGAGAGCGCCCTTTTCAATGCACTTTGTGTATCAAAAGATTTTCTCGTAAAGATAAATTAAATGATCACATGAGAACGCATACTTGAGAACCACTCTTCAAATCTCCCATTTGTCCCAAAGCAATTTCACGGAATTCCCACATAAAACAATTCACCGAGAAAAGGGACACCAAGGTTTCTTCCCTTTATGTGTAACAAAGGCTGAAGAAAACCTTCGAAGGGCCATTTGAAAACAGAATGTCAATTCTCAGCAGAAGAGCATACTGATTGGCGTGTCAATGGAATTGATACGCAATTTTTTGCGCGCATAATTTGTTTGGTACTTACGTATTAACGCCACCGCAGCTACAGATTTGGCGGTTTTTAAGTGGCGCCAATCTACACTTAAAATTTTTGTGACAAATCATAAAATATATAAAACACTTTATTTAAAATCAAAACACTTTCAAAATTTAAACACTTTATTTAAAAACAAAGTAGTAAATCGGATTTCGGTGGAAAATGGGCCGATATAGAGTTTAACATAGATTCAAAAAAGTTTCTATTTTGGCGTATTGGCAGCTCTTTATTGGCGCAACTTCTGCTGCGGTGGCGTTAACACGTAAATACATAATTTTGTTTGGTGCGCGTAGTAATCTTAATTTTTTAAATATTAGTTTAATTAAATATAAATAAATATCTATTGTAAGCAACCTAATTACAAATAAGTAAACGTATGGTAATCGCAGGAGAGCAACACAATACAGAAAAGCAGTTACATTTTCAAAATCTTAACTCTAAAACCAGTTGAACACGTGACATGCATTTTTGTTCTTTGAGTGGTCTAACGACTCTTGGAATAAGAAATGGAACTTGGAATTATTCCATGTACTTGTAGATGTATGAAATTTATCTTTAATTCTAATAAATAACAAAAAGTATTTCAGTGTTTAATAATTATTTAACTGTTATTATTATGTTTTTAAAGATTTCAGCGTAATATACTTGCGAAAGTAGCATTTTGTTCCAAATTCTGTAATTATATTGAAAATTAAATTATGTAGAAAAATTAACAAGCTTTATAAATCATTTAAGATTCACGCATTTCACTTAACTTATTTTTTAAGCATCGATTTAAAAAAAAAAAAAAAAAAAACTTGCAGCCTCATTTTTCTTTCCCAGAGTCATGAACTAATAATTATGAATAGCTACTGTAGATATATTACTTTCTAAAATATTGTTGATAAATAGTCATACGAATTTTGACAATATCAATTTTTAGTGGATTTAATACTTGAATGAACGCACTTGTAATTTCTATTACATCTTGCTGTAAAATTGCTTTAGCTTCCTTCTTAAGTAATATTTTCGAGAGGATCGTGCTCAAGAGACTCATTCATTTCTCAGATTCCCAAAAATCATCATTCAAGTTTTGAAGACTACATGTACACTCTGTCACTTTACCATAAAATCGTAGAAGCCACGAATATGAAATTTTTTTCATTTTTGTTAAATTGGTTATTATCAGCTTACGATTCCATTTGGAGAGATGGTTAATTTACAAAATTCGACCGTTGGGAATCAAAAGCAATGTAATAAAAGTAATTCACAATTTCATCAGCAGAAATTTTATTGTCAAATGGAGAAACACTGTTTCGATGAAAATGTTTTGCGCACAGGGAGTTCAACAAGGTAGTGTTCTCAGCGCCTTCCTTTTTACATGCGATAGATTTTTGAGGTTTTCCCTGAACATAATGTTTAATTTGTACTGAAGATAATTTTCTTTTTATCATTGACTATGAATTTGAAAAAGTTCTTTCTAACTTTCACTTTATAAAATCACACAGTGGTGTAAGGCACAAACTATATTTACGCAATTGAATGGAAAATACAAGTATCCTTTCTCTACTTCTAAATGGAATCGAAGCCTCAAACCACCGTAATTTCTTGCTCACTTATCGCTTTTTAGATATTTTACTTCAACGCTGATCATACATTTCTTGTTACGTTTCCATCACCGATGATTTACATTTTCCTTACTTTCTTCTTTTTTTTCTCTCAATTCATACGATTACTATTATCTATTTATCATGACTTTTCTTTCCTACTGCCTTCACATACCATTGAGTAGATGAACGCTTCGCGTTCAGGCACTCGACATCTGTATTCAACAATGATGACACAGTGGTGTAATACTTGGAATTTCATTCTCCAACCAGAAAAAAGGAGAGCAGTTAATTTTCAAACAAAAGAGTTCCAAATAGACATTTACAAATTCATAACATCAATATCCCAGGCGAAACAACAAACCATACTTCTTTGACTTAATCTTGTTTGAAGTTGAGATTATGTAAAAAAATATTTCAACTTCAAACAACGTTTTTCTTCCATTAAAACGAAAGCTTTTATAAAACTTCATGCCATTAAATCAATGGCTGCAGACCTTTGGGGTTGTCGTTCATAGCACCTCATCAAAATTGTAAACTCTACTATCCGTAGCATTTTGGAATAGACTTCTCCCATTTTTATTTCCTCTTGTCACAGCAATCTCCAAATTGTGTACAGTTGTTCCACGGCTTTGCGACATTTCTCCTCAAATGGACTCCTATTTCAGTGTGTTATGCAAAACAGCTGGCAAAAATTTATGTTGATAGAACACTTTTTTCGGAAACATATTTCTTTCGATCGATCCTCCATCTCTCTAAATATCTCAGGTTAGAGAATTTTTTCCCAGTTTGAAGAATCTGATTTCCCTTCAGACGTTTTTCATTATACTTTTTTAATTCTCCATCAACATCCAATTCATAAAAATGATAAAATTTCTTTCCATCTAGATGATTTACCCTTTGCCACTTTGCTTTTAAAGAATTGCCACATTATGTAATCAAGAATCTTTTTGGAAAAAAATAAAGAAGAAAATTGGAAAAAATAAAATTATTTTAGTTACTGATGCATCAAAAACTCTTACGAAATACTCAGTTTCCTTAATTAATTTTTTCTCTTCTTCTGGGATGATCTCAATTTATAATAATATTTTTACTTTTGGAATCCTTGCACTGAGTTTACCAATCTCTACATTTGTACTCGAAGCACACAAGTACATTATTCTATCTGATAGTCTCTTAGTCCTTTCCAGCTCTCCAAAATTGCAATTTTGAATCAACGTGCATTCAGAATACGTAAAAAAAAAAAAAAAAAAAATTGAACTCGATTTAATCTTTGGAATTAGACTGGACTTTAGGCCCCTTAGGCATAACGGAAAAGGAAGTTCGTTAGCAAAATCCATTTCAGACACAATAACCTTAAATTGGATTTTTCCGAAGATATCAACATCATAAAGACAACATTTCAAACTACAGATGAACAATGGTCAAGAGGAAAATATGTATCAGACCTGATTCCTTTAAACAGTATTAAACCAACTCACCGAATTTTCTCTATCAAAAGAAAAAAAAGAGCTTCGTTCGCGATTTCGAACTAAAACTTACCCTTGTATACTTAATAGATTTGATTTAACTCCTTCTCCGATGTGTTCAAGTTGCAATAAATTGAAAAGTGAAGAACATATTTTATTCCAATGCATTAAATATGACACACAAAGAGAAAAATTGGAAAATTTTTGGGGTACAAAATCAATAATTAATTTCCTACAAAAACCATATAGTATTCTTGTGTTAGCTTTTGTCTTCTTTTTAGGCGACAAAGATTCTGCTCATCACCCTATATTTCGCTGCTTCTTTTCATTTACTACCTTCGGAAACTGTCAAACTTAGCTGATTATCTCAGGATCTTTACTCTTCTTCTTATTATTTATATTAATATTTTCTTATTTCTTCTTAGATGATTGAGATAAAGCAACTTGCGAGAGCATGAATCTCAAGTGAAATGAAGACAACGTGATGCGTGGGCCAATCAAAAGAGTTTGCAAACAGAAGATAATGTTTTGAAAATTTTGTAGGGGAGCATAAATCTCAAACCTCCTATAAAGTCAAGTTAAAATTATGTATGCTTCATTAAGTATTAATATCATTGCCAATATTATTCGGGAACACAGCGATACGCGATTTTCCTGTACTCTTCATGGGATGCGACAACAACAACAAGTGTTGTTTTTATTATTTTTTTGGCCAAATCGAAAAGTAAGGGCCGTTGGGATTTGGCGCCAAAATTTGGTAACCAAGATATCTCCTAATGACTGATTGTCCAAAACTAATTCAAGTACTGGAAGAATTAGAAACTGATAATTTTAATAACAATTAATTTCACTTTTTACCAGTTCATACAACTGTGGTTATTTTCGTTCCTTATGTGCTGACCAGATTTCTAAGAATGTCGTGTGTTCTTGTTCGAAATGTTATGGTTCTAACTGTTATGAGAGGTAAATCTGATGGAGGTGCACAGCGAAATTTAATAGTGTAGCAAGAAATGTGAAATTTTAAATTAAAAAAAAAAAAAAAAAAAAAAAATGCGAAATCGAGCTATCATGGTAGGGTTGCAATTGTCTTCACTTAGAATCGTATCCATCAATTAGCGCACTTTGGCAAAAAAACAAAAACATTTTTGATGCCAAATCACAACGTTCCCTATTTATCGATTTTACTCTTTCTTTTTCTTCTCATTCATCATCTTTATAATTCATTTGAATTATTAAAAAAAAAATTAAAAAAAAGAACATTACATTTTTGTTTTGCTGCTTTCATTTCAAACTCATCTGGATCCGTATGCATTTAAAAAAAGTTTTTACTTCCTTTTTTGTCTGAATTTGTAGAACAAATTTAACAATAATTATACTTTTGATTATTATCAAAAACTAAAGTATGTTTTAAAAATTATATGTTTGGCAATTTTGAGATGAAATGAAGAGACAGAAATATTTAAATAAAGTTTAATATCAACTTTTACAAAGATAATGTATCAAAAACTGGAAATTAATTTTCTGTGCTTTGAAGTAATGAGAAATATATTTGTATCTCAAAGGTGTAGATGATTATGAATTTGAAATTTTTTTTTATATATTCATCTAAATTTCCAAAATCTAAATACAATAATTTTTAAATGATTGCATGTGAATGAAGGACTATATTAAGTTTATCATAAAAGCAACTTCAAATTATAGTTGAAGTAGTATGAAATTGTGGAGAAGACAAGTATTTTATTTAGAAAATATTTTGTAATTTATTTGAATTTTTCGTGCATTTGTATGTTTGAATATCAATATTCATTCATTTTAAATGCACAAAAAGGAACATTTTTTTATGTACTTTATATAAATAATAGTAATGAAATTATTTGCTTATCTAAATTCGATAAGAATAAAATAGTGAATGACAAAAGATCAGTACCGTCTATTGAAATAAAATGATGATTCATCATATCTAGAAAAACTTTTACTGTTAGTGTAAGCTAATTTCTAAGAAAATAATAATATTAATTTTTGAAATAAACATTAAAAGAATTTTCGTATTTCAATGAAAATCAGAATGTTCATTAAAAATTTCTCAAAACTTATATCAAAGGTTTCGAAGGATTTTAAAATGAGAAATTAAGCAGAAAATAAATGAAATATTAGATAATAATGAATATTAAATTAAGATGCAAAATTGTTTTATATGACTAAGAAAATTAAAATTTTTTTTTTTTTAATCTTGAATGAATCCAAAAATATTAATTGAGTGGTCAGTTTGTAGAAAAATTAGACACATTAAAAATTTTGTTGGATATTTTTATGCTTAAATTTCATTCTTTAAGCATTATAACTTATGTTTATTATTTTTGATAACATTTTAACTTTTCTTTATTTTATATTTTTTGCACCCTAAGGAAGAAAAAATTCAGTAAATAAGTAATTTAGCTTTACTTTTAATATATCAATGTAGACTCAAATATTTGTACAATAAAAGTATAACATTGTTGCTACAAATTGATTATTATTATATGTAACTTAATAATAATTATTAATTCTTTTTCATTTTTGGGATTTCATCTAAATTTTTATTTAATGTATGTGAATAAATTTTCTTTTATAGTTCATTTTTGTATTCATAATACTCACTACATGCATTTCTGAAAGAAATGAAAATCATTTATTTTATGAACATATTGAAATGTGTACTTGTAAATTACTTTTTTTGGTTTTTCACAAAGGGATTAATAGCATAATATTTCTTTTTGAAAATGTTTATTTAGCAATTCTTAACATTAAAATTCCTTAGATCACTTTTTATTCTTGCCATGAATGAATTCTTTTTTCAGATGCTGATAACAGTTATGCATGGAATTCAGAGAGACATTTTTCCTTGAATAAATTCTCATTCTATATTGGTTACCCACCCTATGAATAGCTTTATCATTATAGAAAACATAGCCATTTTGAGGTCTTTTTGTGCTAATTCAGTGTGGTTTTATCAATGTAATTTGGTGTTTATTTAGAATTGCTGTAAAAATTTTTTTAATGAATTTTTTTTTTTTTTTAAATGTGTTTGTTTTCTCAAAGCCCGATTTTTTTTAAAGTAATTCTTACCAAAGAAAACACGATGCCACTTTACTTTTTATCAAGGTATTTATCTAATATGTGTTTTGGGAAATTAAATCTATGGAAAAAAGTAAAAAAAATATGAATTCAGTGGTTAACTGGTAGAAAATTTTGTCCTTTTTAAATTTTGTTGCCTAGCCTTTTGTTTTAAATTACATTAATTTCAGAGAAATTATTTCTTTTTATTTCATGATTTATACTTTCATTGCCATAAATGCCAATTCCATAATGTGTGTAAATAATATATTTTCATTAAAATAAATATAACCATTTTTAATAAGATTATTCTAAAATATTTTGCAATCACCTTAGTGAGGCTACATTTTTTAAGAAAATGCAAATCATATGTTTACCTTTTTTAAAAAAGCAAATCACATGATCATATATTTTAACTTAGGGTAATGTTTAGCTTGTAATTTATTTTTTATGAGGTTTTGTTTAGATTAAAATGTTGCATAAATTTTTAGATTTTTTTTTCTTTTGAAATTGTAATCAGTCCCCTATAAAAAAGCATGCTTATTTATTTAGCAAATCTAATCATTGTTAAAATTTTGTAATTCACTTTTCATTGTTAGTGACACTAAATGGACAAATTATTAGCCTAACTTCTATGTGATATTTATAACGAACAACGTAACTTCAATCTCTGTAAAGAAATCAAATATATTAGAAAATTATCACATGAACATAAAAAGTTCCTAATCCTTTTGAAAATGTACAATTTTTGACACTATTAATTTTAGATAAATATTTACTAGTATTTAAAAAAATATTTTACTTTTTTGGACTAATCAGAAAAGATATCTGTAATTTTTAATATTCCTTTAAATATTAATATTATTTTCTAAAATCCTATGTGCAAGTTGATTTATAGCGTGAAAGTTATCCAAATTTATTTTAAATTGCATAAAATTGACATAGTGAAAAACCTTGAATTTCATGCAACATTAATACTTCTCATTAAATATCTTCTTTAATTCTCACAATTTAAAAAAAAAAGAAAACTAAATGTTAGTTAATTTAAACTACCAGTTTAAATGCAATGTCTTTCCCAAGTAAATTGACGAGTACCCATTGTAATTACTTCCCTAGATAAAACCTAATAATTTGAGAATTGTTATTGTTGTTTTTAAGATTTATTGAATTTAATAAATTCTTTTCATTTTATTGTGTGTTTAACTTTGATCTCCATAAATAAATCCATCCTATAACTCTTGTTATTTTCTTTTGCAGATGTTGTTCAAGCAGTTTCAAAGCCAAAAAGAAGTTACCACTCAATGAAACTTAGTCAAAAGCAATGTTTTATGGAGGACAACCTTTTGCATGCTTTCAGGGATGAAAATATTGAAGTATTGATTAAAACTATCATAACGGAAAATGCTCTTAATGTTTCTGATGCAAAATCTTTTTTGTAAACAACATTTAAATGAAGGCATCACAACTCATACTCGAAAAAATGTCATCAACTATTTTACTTTGAGCCAAACCTTGTTATTAAAAAAGAAAATTTTCTACTAGCTCTTTAATTTTTTGTTGTTCTGCATGAGACATGACATAGCTGAAATGAATCACTAGTTCAATAGATTTAAACATGATATGAGACATAAATGGCATCAAAGTAAAATAATACATTTTATGTTACTGAATTATAATAAAAATAGTGGAAATTTATGTATGTTATGAAGATTATATTTATGTAAATAGTAAATAGCAGAAATTTTCACCCAATATTGACTATCTGATAGCTAATACATTGCTTCTCAGAAAAATATTTTTATTCCTTTATTTTAATACTCTTTCATTTCAGTGTTCATTATTTTTACAGTTGCTATATATTCACAATCTATTTGTTTTAATATTTGGTACTAGAAATTAAGTATAAAAAGATTTAGTACTAAATTCTGTGGAATTTGGTAAAACGTATAAATTTTATAGTTCCACTATAATTGTTATCATCTTTTATAGATGTCAAATTATAGGTGCATTATATATGTAGACAGATAAGATGTTGGATTATAGATGTCAGTATCTTTGGTGTTATTTTAATTATAAAATTATTTGCAATTATTATTTATTTATAATTAAAATTATATAATTTTAAATAATAAAACAATTTGCATTTTGTAATATTTGTCTAAGTATTATTAAGTTTTTAAATCCTTAAAATAATATACCTGTGCAAGTCGCTTTATATTCCATAAAAATATTCTAAATATTTCTAAAATTTTTTGTTTTTTTCTAATTTATTATAAGTTTGTATGATTGACGAAATTCCTGTTCATTGCAGTTTTGTATTTTTATGTTAGCAAATCATTTTTTGACAATTAATGATTCATTCATCTGTTGTATTGAAATGAAGATGTGTTAAATATTACTTTTGAATTTTTAATCTTTACATAATGGGTATTAATTAAAATAATTTAACATTGGTATGTGTAAATTATTCATATTTTAATTTATCACCTCTCAATCTTGTTTTTCTGTGGATCCCATCTTGTTGGTTTGTGAAAAAGTTTTAGAGAAATACTTTAATGATCTGAAAGACAATTTTATCATGTAATTTAAATGCCTGTTGAGCTTAGAGTCTGATGACATAATGTTTTCAGATATGAGATATGACATAGTAGTAAAATTTATAATCTTCGAAGATGTATTTTTTTGTTCTCAAGTCATAACAATTAGAGATAAGAATATTAAATTGGAGTGAATGAAAAAAAAATGGGGAAACTAATTTCCCATTTTTTTTTTTTTTTTTTTTTGTGTGTGTGTGTTTGTTTGTTCATTATTTTTACAATTTTGGCAGATGTTTTGTTATATTTCTATAATTTATTGATTTTAATCCAGTATATCAAAAATGATAAAAACCAATAAATAATGCACAGAAATAGTAAATATGAAGTTTTAGTGAATTTAATAATTTCTCTACATTTTAATGTTTGTAAAATTCCTTTAGCATACATAAATAAATTCACCTTAATTTTTTTTTTTGCAGAAGTTGGCAGTACTTTTGAAAGCTATTTGAAAAACAACATTGTACCATTTATGAATATTGCTCATATATTCAATATGACATTTGAAAACATGTTTTAAATCACAACAGAGATGTATCTTTTTTCTTGTCGCACAGTGTTCATTTGGGATAGCCATATGGAATTTCATCTGAGATCACATCCTAGTGATCACTGTTTTCCTTGTAGGATTTGGTAAAAAAGGATTTTATCATAAATATATTTTGATTAAAAGGTAGACTTGAACTGGAGAACTTCAATTAAATTGTTCTGTATGTACTAAATCTTTTGTTTAAGAATTCAATTAAAAAAAATAATGCAAGAAACATTCATGATTGTCGAAGAAAGTAAATGTATAGGATGCTCTGCTGAATTGGGCTATTTAGAAATTAGTTTTTCAAACTTGTTTTAGATGGGAATTTTTTTTTTATTTAAGCTCTGTATATATACATTTTTGGAACGATTTGTATTAAAATATTTATTTGATATTAAATTAAGAAACAACTGTAATAATATAGATCCTTGTAAATTACATATATAAAAAAAAAAAAAGGTTTGAAATACTAATATTATTTTAGTGTTGTAGAAAATTCTATTTTTTTTACTTTGTTGTCAAATCTCATGTCCAAATATTATAAATGCCCAATTTGTCCAAAAACGTTTTCTCAGAATTCTCGCTGAAAACTAAAATGCATAATAATAAATTTATGATAACAAAAGGAATCTACCAGGATAATTAAAATAATAATTATACTGTATAAAATTTAAATTTTTTGTCAAAATTAACTTAATTCCTTTTTTATTTTAATATACTTTTAAAATTTTTTGTGATTTTTAAGTAATTTTTCTTATTGAATGATGTTACTTTACTTTTAAAAAATTAGAGTATCATTTTTACCTTTATGATTTATGTTTTTTTTTATTTGTTAGAAAAATGGGGCATTTTTAAATTTATTTCTCAGTTATCATTAAATTGTGTTAATAAAATGGAAATTTATTAAACTTCTTTGTCTAGTTTTGTACTTTATGAGAAAAAAACATAAAATATTTCATTTTGTGAAATATATAATGTAAAATGTCTTTTTAGGTGTAAAATATCTATCGATCCTTTAATATTTGTGCAACTATAAAATGAATAGCATTTTAAAAATCATATAAACAATGATAAAATCACAGCTGGTGATACAATTAAAAAGCTATTTAATACTTTTTGCAATGAAGTCTCATTGCGATCTAAATTTTTTCATCCAAAGTATTTGTTAAACTTATCTTATAGAGTGATAATTTTACCTGTAAATGAAATTAATAGAAAATTTAATTTTTATGATTATTATTATTTTATAATGTGTGTTTTTTAGAACAATGTGCATGTTTATTAGAAAATTAAGATATTAATCATATGTATTTTATCATCTTATGATACCATTATATATTTTTCTAAATTCACTTACCATTATAAGTAATGCTGAATGGAAAAATTATGAACTTTTTTATTTGATTCTTGTATAGATAACTACATATCTGCATAAAAATACTCCAATTTTACTCAAAATTGCATTTTACCCATTTAAATTTATATTCAGAAAAGTGCAAAAGCTTTTACATTTTACTTTAATTTAATTAAGTATATTTAAAAGCAAAAACGAAATTAAATCTTAACATTTAAGTGAAAAATTTCCTTCCCAAGGTCATTAACCAAAGACTTGTAATTGTAGCTATTTCTGTTACAATAACATTCGAGTTTGTGATTATTTTGATTTCCTACAAATTTACATGATGCTGTTCTGAAAATAAAAATGTTTATTAAATGAACCAAAGTAATAAAAATTGATTTTAGTGTGATAGGAAATTTAATATCCAAATATTAATGAGAGATAAAATATATAATTAATATATCAGTCCTTCGTGTGAGCTAAAAAAAATTCATTGCATGCAAGCGTATATGTACATGAAGAGAGGAATCGTAATACTAAGTCACAGGTTCTCACAACTCCGTTATAAGTTTGTATAATGATGGATGACATGAATGTTCTGTGCATTTTTGTGTTTTCATATTAGGAAAAAATTGTTTTTTTTATTTTTTTAAAGTTTTCGAAGGCTCATGTACATGTTCTATTGAAATGAAGGTTTTTTTCAAATATATCTGTGTTTTTATATTTCAATGTTTACAAAATGAATACTATAAATATTTCGGTCTTAAAAAAATTAAATGCATTTGTTCACTTTCCATATTTTAATTAATGTCGAAATATAATATTTCATGCGATCCAACATTGTTGTGAAATTAAATATATTGAATTGTAAAATAATGGCCTGTGATTTTATTGGGACAAATTTAAAATAGAAGTAAAAAAAAAAAATTTATCTTTTGAAATTTTTCAAATACTCAATAAAATGAGTCCTTGGTATAACAGGTTTCAGACTTGAAAAGAAGTATAATGAACATGACAGTTACATTTCTATTTTCTGAGAATGTATTTGATGTCAAGTTGTAATGAAAGAGATTTAAATGGATGCGAATGAATGAACTCATGTCACAGTCTTGACTGCCGATACAACTCAAATGCAAACAGTTGTTTTAATTTTTCTTTTATTACTTTTTTTTTTCATATCGAATTTCAATGAGTTATCATTTATAAATGTTTATAGTAAAAATGTGAGTAATAAAAATACCAATTATGAAGTTTCATTGAATTTTACAAAAAGTTATTTTATTTGTGAAACTTTAATAATTCATAAATCCATTTTAATTTTTATTTTATTTTCAGGTATTGGTTATAGTTTTGAAGGCAAAATGAAGATACACCATTGCCCCTTTTGTGAATATCGCTCACTCAATCGCAGTGACGTGAAAAGGCATGTCTTAACTCACACCGGAGAGCGACCTTTCAAGTGTCCTATTCCTCAATGTGGAAAAGCGTTTAGACAAGAAGTACACCTGAAGTATCATCTGAGGACTCACACCAGAGAACAAACCTTCCAATGACCTATTTGCATCAAAGCATTTTCACATAATACAACACATAAAAATAAATCAATCAAAATTTCAATAAATCAACACATAAAAATTCATGAATAAATAGGCTACGAGGTTTAATTTTAAGAAAAAAAATTTAAGAAGATATATATTGTGAGAAATTGGATTTTTGGACTGTTTCTTCCATATTATGTATGAGTAAGATGTACTCATAAGTTTTAATAACTAAGATGTACTTTTCAAATTCTTTGATCAATAAAAATTAGTTATATGATGTTAAAAAAAAATTCAATATTTAAATATTGTTGAGAAAATGATAAATTACCAAATTAATATATTGCACAATTTTAATATTTTAAGAATTATTCACCTGCTTTATTAAAATGGAGATTTCTTAAATTTGTTTTCAAATTTTCCATATTATAATATTTACAAAATGATTTCTGCATATATTTTGAATCATTAAAATAATTTATTATCATTGTTTTTGCTCCATGTTTAATTCGGGAGACAACAATATTATATTTCTTTATATCTAACTCTATTCTGAATGTATTAATTGTTAAAATAATCAGAAAATGTTTCAAACTTTTTTCCCCCCCCTTCAGCTACACAAAATATTCATGATTTAATTCGGTAAAAGTCTAATAAAAATTTAAAATATAATCTGTCAAAACTCAAATTTTTAAAAAATCAAATTTTTCCTTGTTGAAATGAGTCCTTGAGGAACAAATTTCAGATATGCAATGAGGCATCATAGTTAAAATAATAATAATGATGAAATGGTGAATGTATATATTATGGAATTAAAGACTTTATTCCAATATTGGCAATCCTTGTCTTGTTCTTTGTTCCATGAGAACTAGCATATTGCATTTGAGAAGAATAATTTGTTCTTTGGATATTTCCCTTACTTTTATGTTATCTGAGATTTCTTGTTATATATGTGCTATTATATATAAAACATTATATCAAAAAGCTGAGCAATTAAAATATTGAATATGAATATTTATGCTTATTAATGAATTCTTCATGTTTTTGTGTGAATCTCTAATATTTATAAATGAATTGACCTTGATTTTTGTTTTGCTTATATGCTTTTGAAGGCAATTTGATTTACATGAAGACACTCTTTGCAAATGCTGCTCAACTAAACTTTCTCATTTGACGATGCTTTTTTCAACTTGTATAGTAAAATTCTTTTGGTATCAATGCAGAACTTTTATTATTAAATTTTTTTAATAATTATTTAGTACTTTTTTTTTTTACTTCATTATAATTTTCTTATGAATGTGTATTTTATACAGAAACTTAAAGCTTGTTATGTTATTCTATTAAATTAAATTTGAAAGTGGGCTCTTGACTGTATTAATCTTCATAATTCTGAGCAATGTGGTGCTTATAGCTTTTTAAAAAATTTATTCTATAATTTTTTATAGAAGAACTAGCATAGGATTTTTTTGCCCCCAATGCTAAAGGTGCAAAAAATGTCGAAATCCTTCATGTGAATTTTAGTAAGATTTATCCTTCATATTGTAAGGAATAATGTTTGAATAGAAAAAAAAATATATATTAACCTAAGGGTATTAATAACTTTTTTGAAAACATGAGATGTTTGATGTCATTTGTTTTAGATAGCAATAATTAATGAGAATACTTTAATCTTTGGGTATTATTTTGATAATATGAAAAAAATGTATTGGTTTAACTATTAATTTTAATTTTTTAAACCTTCAAAATAATGTTCTTGTGCAAGTTGCTTTTTATTCCATGAATAATATGTTCTAATTATTTCAAAATTACTTTCTAATTTCAGTTAAATGGATATGCAAAAAAGCACTTGTTGGCTCAGAATAAAATTTGAATTTTTACTATAATTTTACTACTATTTTAACTATAAATGTCTAGATTTATCCACATGACCTAAAAAAACATGACCAAATGAAGATTTCTTAAATATTATTTCTGAATATATATTTTTTGATCTTTACAAATAAATCTTCAATAAATATTTGGTTTGTTGCACACAAAAGTATTATATTTTTCTTCGTCAGATTTTAATTGATCAAGTAATAATATTTTACTAATGTGGATCCCGCCTGTTTTCCGATTAAGTTTCTAAAAATATTTCAAAGAAAGTTTTATTTGTATAAGCTAAACAAACTGTAAAAATGTTATTAACTTCAAATACCTAAATACTACCAAATTTATACCCTGATGTCACAATTTCCAAATAAGATTAAACATAGTGGTAACATTAATTTTCTCCAAAGATGTATTTAATAGTTCTCAAGTCATGTAATGAGGAAGGCAAACATTTTAAATTGCAGTCAACGAAGGGACTTTTCTAATACTATTGGCCTGAGTAGAATTAATATATTTCATTCGAAACAACTAATTTTTATTTTATTTCTGTGTTTTTTATTTTTGCTATTGTCTCCAACATTTATTGATTTTAATCCTGTGTATTAAAAGGTTTTGTAACAAAAACACAGAATATAAATTTTATATATAAAACTTTATGTATCCATAAATAAGTTAATTTTTATCTTGCTGAAGTTGGTAGCAATTGCAAATGAAATGTGAGGATACACCAGTGTCTCCTTTGTGAATGCAATTGTAGGGACGTTAAAAAGCATATTTTAAGGATTTTCTTTGGTAATGGGCATTTTTAAATTTTATTCTAGTTGAAACTCCTCCAAAATAGCTTGCTCTCTTATTAATCTATCAGACTGGGCCGTTCGCTAATTTTCCAAATAGTCCTGATCGTACCCTACTTAATTTACTTCCTGATACAATTATATTAAAACATCAGATGAGGTAAATCAGTGCTATAGAAAAATATTTCTATTAAGGAAATGCATTTTAATTTCTCTAGTTATGATGAAGAATGTAAGCAATTTAAGTTGATTTCGGATGCAAGATTTTTTATCACAGTATTGATAAATGAACGACAACTACAGTGTTCATTTCAGTCAAGTTTTTTGTCTGCATTCATTACTTGCTATTGTCTGTTGTGTTAAAATTCTAGTTATTTCTATGAACTGCTGTGATAAAAACACTGATACGGAAAAACATTGTGAATAGATTTCATTGAATTTAATTAATTCTTCACCTTCTTGTATAATAAATAAATTGTGGCTATTTTTTTATTAGTTTTTACAGAGATTATGAAGGCAATTTGAAAATATATCTGGATTTTTTCGTATATATATATATATATTTATTGCGAATACTACTCGCCCTATGTCACACATGTAAAACATCCTAACTTAACTTACGCTGTAGAACGACCTTTTAAGTGTCCGTTTCAGTGTGGTAGAGCATTGACTGAGAGGAGCCACACAGGAATGCACCCTTGTTCAATAAACGATTTTCTGAAAAGCACGTCTTGATGAATGACATGAGGCTCACATTCTAGAGAGTAGTTGAAGTTTTCTGGTATCAGATTTGGCATAACTAGACTCCTAGTAAAGTTCTCATTCTCCACAAAATAAATTATGTAGTTATCTAATCCCAACAATGGGAGTGGAAGCACCTTAAAAATCAATGAACGAAAGGACTTTTCTCGCATTTTTGACACCGGTAGATCTAATATATTTCATTCCTGACAGCTAGTTTATATACATATAAAATGAGTTCTTTGTCTTTGTGGTTGTGTCCAATTGTTTGCCATATTGCAGTCATGGGTTTGTTTTAATCCTCTCAATGAAAAAAATGTGTAATGGAAATATGAAATAGGAATTTCATTAAGTTTTATAAATTGTTTACTTTTGTGTGTAAAGTTGTAGTATCCACGAATGAATCCGTTCTTACACTTCTTTTGCTGGGAGTGCTAATGGATTTGAAGTCAATTTCAAGATACATCAGTGTCCCTTTTGTCAGTACCGCTCGCACAAACGATGTGATGTGAAAAGGCATGTTTTAACTCATACTGGAGAGCGACCTTTCAAGTGTTCTATTCCTCAGTGTGGCAAAGCGTTTAGACAAGTAGTGCACCTGAGGTATCATCTGAGGACACACCAGAGAACGACCTTCCAATGACCTATTTACGTCAAATCATTTTTGCATAATACTAGCTTAAATCAACACATAAAAATTCACGAAAAAATAGGCCACGAGGTTTAATTTTAAGAAAAAAAAAATTTATTAAGAAGATATATATTGTGAGAAATTGGATTTTTGGACTGTTTTTTCCATATTATGTATGAGTAAGATGTACTCATAAGTTTTTATGACTAAGATGCACTTTTCAAATTCTTTGATTTTTAAGGCAATAAAAATTAGTTCTGATGTTAAAAAAAATCAATATTTAAATATTGTTTGGAAAAAGATAAGTTATCAAATTAATATTTTGTGTAGTTTTAATATTTTAAGAATTATTCACCTGTTTAATTGAAATGGAGACTTCTTAAATTTCTCGAATTTTTCATATTATAATATTTACAAAATGATTTCTGCATATATTTTGATCTTTAAAATAATTTAATATCATTGTTTTTTATTCATGTTTAATTCAGAGGCAACAAGATTATATTTCATGGAATCTAACTCTATTCTGAATGTATTAATTATTAAAATAATCAGATAAAATTTTCAAAGAAACTTTTTTTTTCCCTTGAGCTACATAAAATATTTATGATTTAATTCGGTAAAAGTCTAAAAAAATAATCTGTCACAACTCAAATCTTTAAGAAATTAAATTTTTCCTTGTTGAAATTAGTCTTTAATGGAACAAATTTCAGACATGCGATGAGGAATCACAGTAAAAAATGTCATGGCGAATGTACTAGTATATTATGCGATTAAAGGTGAACACTATAGTATATTATGTGATTAAAGACTTTATTCCAGTGCTGACAATCATGAGAGCTAATGCATTGCATTTGAGATGAATAAATTGTTCTTTGGGCACTTTCCTTATTTTTATGTTATCTGAGATTTCATGTTATATATGTGCTATTTTATATAAAACATGTCAAAAAACTGAGCAATTAAAATATTGAATATGAATGTTTATGTTTATTAATGAATTCTCCTTATTTTTGGTGTGAATCCTAAATGAATCGCCTTAATTTTTGTTTTGCCTATGTGAGCATCACTTTTGAAGGCCATTTGAACTTACATGAGGCCACTCTTTGCAAATGCTGCTCAATCAAACTTTGTCATTTGAAAGTGCTTTTTTTCAACTTGTACTGTAAAATTCATTTGGTATCAATCCAAAGCAATTAATTATACTTTTATGAATGCATGACATTATACATTATTTTTATTATTAAATTTTGTAAATAATTGTTTGGTATTTTTTATTTATTTTTTGCTTCATTATATTTCTTTATGAATGTATATTTTGCACAGAAACTTAAGGCTTGTGTAGTAATTAAATTAAATTTGATAGTGGGAACTTGACTATTGTATTAATCTTCATGATTCTGAGTAATGTGGTGCTTATAGCTTTTTTAAAAATTTACTCTGTAACATTTTTATAGAACTAGCATAGGATTTTTTCCCTCCAATGCTAAATGTACAAATAATACCAAAATCTTTCATGTGAATTTTAACAACATGATTTAAATTTCACATTTGAACAATAACATTTATCTTTCACATTGTACGGAATAATGTTTGAATAGAAAATAAAATATTAACCTAAGGGTATTAATAACTTTTCTGTTTTAGATAGCAATAATTAATGAGAATATTTTAATCTTTGGGTATTATTTTGATAATATAAAAAATGTATTGGTTTAACTATTAATTTTTATTTTTTAAACCTTCAAAATAATATTCTTGTGCAAGTTGCTTTTTATTCCATGAATAATATGCTCTAATTATCTCAAAATCACTTTCTAATTTCAGTTAAATGATGGATACGTAGAAAAGTACTTGTGGGTACAGAATATATTTTGAATTTTTTTTCTTTCCGACAACTATAAATGTGTAGATTTTATCCACATGACCTATTCACATGATGTTTTCTTAAATATTATTTCTGAATATATATTTTTTGATCTTTACAAATAAATCTTCAATAAATATTTGGTTTGTTGCACACAAAAGTATTATATTTTTCTTCGTCAGATTTTAATTGATCAAGTTTTACTTATGTGGATCCCGCCTGTTTTCCGATTAAGTTTCTAAAAATATTTCAAAGGAAGTTTTATTTGTATAAGCTAAGCAAACTGTAAAAATGTTATTAACTTCAAATACCTAAATACTACCAAATTTATACCCTGATGTCACAATTTCCAGATAAGATTAGACATAGTGGTAACATTTATTTTCTTCAAAGATGTATTTTATGGTTCTCAAGCCATGCAATGACGAAGACAAACATTTTAAATTGCAGTGAATGAAGGGACTTTTGTAATACTATTGGCCCAAGTAGAATTAATATATTTCATCATGTAAAACATCCTATTTTAACTAACAGTGGACAGCGACCTTTCAATTGAAAGTTTCAGTGTGGCAAAGCATTGACTGAAGAGTCAGGAGAGGTGCAACAAAAGATATTCTTAAAAGCATGTCTTGATGGATCACATTCTAGAGAACTAGCAGTTGTAGTTTTCTAGTATGGGATTTGGCATTCCTAGTGAAATTCGTGTTCTCCGAAAATGAATTACCACAAAGACGTGGATGGAAGTCACACTGTGTGATTCATGATGTGTGATCCTATCCCAACAATGTGGATGGAAGCGTCTGAAAATTCAATGAACGAAAGGAATTTTCTCGCGCTTTTGACACCAGCAGGACTAATATGGGGGCCTGAATGGCTAGCGCTCTGCCTCTCGGTGCCACTCGATGCTTGTGGCGGTTCGGAATCCACTTCAAGCCGTAGGTCCCGGTCTGTAAGAGCGCCACGGAGCCAAAGTCAGACTTCTACCTACGGTGTGCTTCCTTCCCCTTCGATCATGAGTATGTGTGGGCTTGGCCAGCCAAGTGGGATGGGAAACAACAAAACAGAACTAATATATTTCATTCCTAACAGCTAATTTATATATATATATATATATATATATAAAATGAGTTCTTTGTTTTTGCGGTTGTGTCCAATATCTTGCTATAATTTATGTGTTGGTTTTAATCTTCTAAATGAAAAAAAATGTGTAATGGAAGTATGAGATAGGAATTTTATTAAGTTCTTTATGTTTCGTTGTGTGTAAGGTCCTAGTATCCACGAATAAATCCATCCAAATTTTTCTTTTCCAGAGAGTGCTAGTGGATCTGAAGTCAATTTCAAGACACACCAGTGTCCCTTGTGTCAATACCGCTCGCCCAAACGATGTGATGTAAGAAGGCACGTCTTGACTCACACCGGAGATCGACCTTTCAAGTGTCCTATTCTTCAGTGTGGCAGAGCATTCAGTCTGGAAGGAAACCTGAAGGTTTATCTGAGGACTCACACCGGAGAGCGACCCTTTGTATGCCCTGTTTGTGCCAAGGCGTTTGCACAGAATATTCACTTGCAAAGGCACGTCAGAACTCATGCGGAGAAGTTTTATTTTAAGACAAACTGACTCTATCCATCATCAAGACCATAAATAGGATGTTAACTCTACTTTATAAATGGAATTTTTAGACTATTTGTCTGAATTAACTTTCACACTTCTTTTTTTTTTATGAATCACTTTTAATTTTCAAATTCTTTGATTTTTATATAATAGAGAGGAGATTGCAGGACTTTAATTTACTTTTTATCAGATGATTTATGTAATAAATAGGGTGAATTGTTTTTTTAGTAAATAAAGTAATTTTTTAGTAATATCATTCACCTGTACTTAGCCATGTGAAACATCATATTTTAATTCACACTGGAGAACGACCTTTCAAGTGCCCTTTTAATTGAGGCAAAGCATTTAGTCAGGAAGGAAACCTGATGGTTCATCTGAGGACTCATACCCTTCGTATGTCCTGTTTGTGCCAAGGGGTTTTCTCAGAATATTCACTTGCAAAAGCACATTAGAACTCATGCGGAGAAGGGTCAACAAGTTTTATTTTAAGAGAAATGGACTCTATCCATCAAGACCATAAATAGGATGTTAACTCTACTTTATAAATGGAATTTTTAGACTATTTGTCCGAATCAACTTTTTTGTTTTTATGAATCACTTAATTTTCGAATTCTTTGATTTTTAAGTAGTTCTTCATGAGAGATTGCATGACTTACATTACTTTTTACATTGCATTACTTTTTATCAGATGATTTATGTAATAAATAGGGTGAATTTTTTTTATGTGAATAAAGTATTATAATTAATAATTAATTAAATAAATTAAGAAGGGCTCTTCCTATGTCCTGTTTGTGCCAAGGCCTTTTTCTCAAAATTCTAATTTACGGAGACATCTCAAAATTCATTGAGGAAAGAGACGAAAAGTTTTATTTTAAGGGGACATTGGTTCTTGCATCACGAAGATAATAAAAACGGTATATCACTGTATTTTGTTAAACTAAATTTTTAGACTGTTTGTCCATATGGACTTTACATCTTTTTGGTTTTGATGGAAAAGTTTCACTTTTAACATTATTTCATTTTTAAATAATTCTTCTTGTAAGATGGAATTTTTACGTTAATTTCATCACGACAGCCGAGAGCGGTCAAGGCTTTGCTTTGAAGAGATTCCTCTAGGTGACAAGGGTCCTCCAATTTTTAACCCCCAGTACAGCAACTGCGTCTATCCATCGCAACCTGGGTTGTCCTCTTTGCCAAAATGAGCTTTTTTACTGGGTTTAAATCATTCGTTCTAAATACATGAGCAGCCCAGTTTAATCTACTGATCTCAATAAAATTTATATTGTCTGGTCCTTTGAAACATTTATAAATTTCTGCGTCTCCAAGAAGGGCCCTTAAAATCTTCCGCTCCAAATGGGTCTCATCCGATCATGCCAAAATCCAAATTTCAGAGCCCTATACCAAAACAGGTAAAATAAGGGTTTTATGTAATAAGAATTCAGTTTTTCTGCTTTAAACTGATTTCTTAACCCAAAAAGTGCCCTATTGGCAGACAATTCTGTCTTTTATTTCAGGTTTGACAATGGCCGCTCTGTACCACAGGTATCTCCCGGCGGTGCCGTGGATGTTTGCAGTGGCTCGGAATCCACTTTAAACCGTAGGTCCCCGTCTTAATAGGATCGTAGAGCGTTGCGGGGGCATTGTTACACGCGCCCCCTGGGTAATGCAAAGTGAGTAACGTCTGTGCAGCGCTTGCCTTAAGGCGTCCAAGACCAAGCTGTCTTAAGTGTTTGCCAGCTGCATTAGAAAGAAGAAAGAAAAAAAAAACTATTTTAAACCAAGTACAGATTCAAAAGTGTCTAACGTAATATTGGGTGTATCCTCGACAAATATTTTATTTACGTTAATTTACTTTTGATAAAAATAAATTATCTTTATTTTTATGTTTTTTTTTTTTGAAGATTTATTTTAGTTGTGTTTGTTACAGAAATTGTACCCTTTTAAAATTGTTTCCTAGCTTTTCTTTAAACGTAGTAGAACATTTTAAGCATTTTTTTATATATACTCAGAAGAAAAAATTATTTTGTTTAGTTAAAGACTTAATCTAAAAGTTTTTTTTTTTTTTTTTTTTTTCGTATATAAAATCCGACCTACTCAATAAATATTGGATCAGCAAACAGAATAAATAAAAATATTTTGTAATAAAATCATTGTTTCAACTACCTATTGATATATTGGAATGATTAACTTGAATCTGTTTTATAGTTCTTGCAATAAATACTCTTTGTAATCAAAATTTCTTATACAGTGTGTTTGTGAAAGTTGTCTTATAGAGTTCAATTTTGGGATAAGTTTACCTACCCATTTATTGAGATTTCATTTTTAAAAATAATATATATTTTATGTTCTCATTGAGATGTTAAACTTATTTGCAGTTTAATTTTCTGAATTGTTTTTTATACAGTTTAAAATGCATAAAATTGTCGAAATCGGCTCATACACTGAGTTCTAGATTTCTACTTTGCATATTTACTATAGCAGTTGATTCTTCATTAAAATTCATATTGGTAAAACTCATAAACTTCAGAGACTTCCGCACTCTGATTGTGTTAAATTCTGCTATAGGTAGAATATAAACACATGAGCTTGCAAAAATGCGTTGTTTAACAACATGTATTTTTTATAATTATTAACACAATATCTCAGTCTTTATCAATTTATTGAGAATAAAAAATAAAAAAAATACTTTTCCGTTTATTAATTATTTAAGTATTAATACTAATTTTTTAAACATGCGAAATAATATAATTGCGCATGTAGAAATTTATTGCTCAAGCTTCGCCCGACATCTTATTTTTCTCACACAAGTTATGTAACAAAGCTTTGAAAGCTGTTTAGCTTTAATATTTCACATTTTCTTTAAATATCTTTTTTTTTTTTTCTGAAAGAGAGTGTAAATTCTCTTACCGGAAATCATTTATTTAAAATGAAGTGTAATTATTTCCATTGAATTGACATGCGAGTCTGCTTCATAATTGGGGAGTTGAACGTGTTTTTATTAGTTACAGATTTACATGGCTGTTATTCTGAAAACAAAAATTTGACTTAAATGACTCAAAAAGCAATTGTTATATTTATTTTCATGAGACAAATGATTTCCTGAATTGTTAGGTTAAACTTCATGTTCAGACAATTATTTCATAATATTCTTTAATGGAAATAAAAAGGACAGCACAATATCATACTACTGTGTTCAAAAAGTAAGACCCATTTTCAATTTAAAATTCCCGGCGATTATGGAATTTCAATTTTTTTCTTTCTTTTTTAGGTTGCTGGCACTGTCCTTGACACCTGTGTGAAATTTGACGTCAAATATCCATTAGTGTTTCAGTTATACTTGGCTTTGTGAGACGCTAAAACGGATTCCGGCAATTTTTGAAATGTCTGCATTCATTGAGCAAAGAACTCGCATTCATTTTGCTTGTAGAAGCGTATAGAATGTTGCAGAAGGAATTCGGTGAGCATTCCTATATCGGAAAGAAATGTTTACAAGTGGTATAAACAGTTCAAAGCAGGCAGAGAACGCGTTGAAGACGAAGAGCCCTCTTGTTGACCTTCCACTTCAACCGACGAAGCTCACTTCCAAAAAAATTAAAGATTTTGTGCTTGCAAACCGTCGATTTACAATTAGAGATCTTGCTGATGATGTTGGAATTTCAAATTCCAACATCATCAGCAATCGGTCCATTCCATTTTGGGCCTCCAACGCGTCCAATCTCGATTGGTCCCGAAAACACTGAATGCGCTAGCTCACACTCCATTGATTCTTCGTGACTTTTTCGCCAAAAAAGAAACTCGCATCGCTCCACAGCCACCGTATTCACACCGTGCTACTTCTGGCTATTCCCTAAACTCAAAAGACCACTCCGGGGACACCGTTTTGAGTCGATTGAAGAGATTCAACGTGAATCGCCGCGCACTTTGAAGGTCATCCTTGCCGATTACTTTGAAGGCAATGAAATAAATTTGGAAGAATAAATAAAGAGTTTTTGAAAAAAAAAATAATCGGTCTTACTTTTTGGGCACAGCAGTATACACACATATATTTTTAAAACTTTGTTATCTTTATTGTGGAATAGTATAGTATAGTTTAGTTTCTTTCTTATGATCAGCACTCGTTTCACCCCCTGTTTAAGAAGGGAAATCTTTCGGGACAATTTTTGTTGCAGGCAAATCTTCCTTTTTTTTTTTTTTTTTTGTGCTGAAGTACGTATTTCATGTTCTCTAGCTATAAAGCAGGAAGTTACATTCTGAGACCCAATACAGTTCATTTCAGACAATGAATTTTCATTTTTCCCAAATTACCTCTTTATGCCTGAGAATTTTTTTCCTATATTTAATTTTTTTTATAAATTTCGATTTTGTTTTACAGAAGTTGTAAGCAGATCTGAAGATACATCTGCGTCCTTTTTGCGAATACCTTTCACCCTATGCCACCAATGTGAAAAACCATTTATTAAATTTAACAACTCTAATATTCGCACTACGAGCACAGAAAATGAGGACAATGAAAACTGCTAACTACATTAAAATGGCTCTAATGAGAACTTGTGCGGCCTGGTGGCTAGCGCTCTGGTCATTGGTATCCCAGGCTTCAGGTTCGAATCCTGGCGGTGGCATGGACGTTTGTAGTGGTTCGGAATCCACTTTAAACTGTAGGTCCCGGTCTGTTTAGCCTAAAGTGTGCACAAGATGACCGTAGAGCGACAAACCAAACCAAACTAATGAGAACTTGCAGCATTACTATCAGAAAATGAATTACTAGGCTCAATTTTTGTCAGTAGTATTCTTAAATCACACTAATTGGCTATTTAAAGTCAGTTTTTTGTTTTGTTACGGCACTAAACACAAGTTCCACTGAATATCATGAAGGAAATGCAATTATCTCTATTATTAATGAAGTTAAAATATAATTACTTTAATATTTTGTTTTGCAGAAGTTGCAAGCAGATGTGAAGGAAATCTGAAGATACACCAGTGTCCCTTTTGCGAGTACCGTTCACCCTATGCCACCAATGTTAAGCACCATGCCTTCATTCATACCGGAGAGCGTCCTTTCAAGTGTCCGTTTCAGTGCGGCAAAGCGTTCACTCAGAACAGCCAGCTGAAAGTTCATCTGAGGACCCATACCGGAGAGCGACCTTTCCCCTGCACTGTTTGCGAAAAAAGGTTTTCTCAAAAATCTACTTTGATGGATCACATGAGGACTCATATTTGAGATCGTCCCTGAATGTGTCTTGTTAGTGGCAAAGCTTTTTCATATGTATAACTTTAAATCAGGGGTGGCCAACCCAAATGATTTTGCGGGCCGCTTTAGAAATGCATCCTAACTCCGCGGGCCGCATATAAAATTATGTATCCCCCTATTAGGTTTATGAAATTACACTCATGTCCATAAATTAAGGATAATTCAGAATCACACAGAAATTGAACTCTAAAATAAAAATTTCACCTGTAGAATTATCACACACATCTTGAAAAAGAATATGCAAATTACAGGAAACCACCAGATGGCGCGGATAGTACGTCACAATGACGAGAGTGTAAGAGAGGGGTATATAAGGAATGGTGGAAAAGAAGTAAAATTGTTCACAAGCGCTTTAAAAGCCTTTCAGTGCAATAACCGCATAGTTATGGCACAAAGGAAGCATTTGGATGATTTTTTACGTGGTAGAATTATTGGACGACTGGAATGTGGACGTACCCAGCTGGAAGTATCCGAGGAACTTGGAATCGCCCAGAATGTCATCTCCAGGCTTTGGCAACGATTCCAAGATGATGGTAATGTGAGTAGATGTTACAGCACAGGTCGCCCCCGAGTTACAACGCGGAATGAGGACCGGTATTTAGCAGTTACTGCCAAAAGAAACAGACGGAGCACAGCATCAGACCTGTCTCGTCAGCTACCGGAACGACAGTTTCAAGGCAGACCGTGTACAGACGCTTAGGGCACATTGGTCTATATGCAGATGTGTTCCACTTACCGCAACTCACTGTCGCCTGCGATTAACCTGGAGTAGAGAGCATGCATTGTGGACACCGCAACAGTGTTCTGGTGTGATGTTTTCCGACGAGTCCAGGTTTAGTTTGCAGTCTGATTCTCGCCGGACTTTCATATGAAGAGCGCCAGGTACCCGTTACCACCAAGAGAACACCATTGAACGACACCGTTACGGTGGTGCAGGATGGCTCGTTTGGGGAGGAATTATTCTTGGTTCCAGAACTGACCTGCATGTTCAGAGTGTAACGATGACAGGCCACATCTATCGGGAAGTCATTCTGGAACAACATGTACGTTTGTTTCGGGGCGCCATGGGTGCTGAATTTCTGTTTATGGATGACAACGCCCTCCTCACCGTGCAAGCATTGTAGACGAATGCCTTCAATTGGAGGATATCACCCGTATGGATTGGCCAGCATACTCACCGGTTTTGAATCCAATAGAGCATGTGTGGGATATGCTTGGCCGACGAATTGTAGCCCGTCAACCCCCTCCCACCTGTCAACCGGAACTTCGGAGGGCATTGCTTGATGAGTGGTGTAATATTCCCCAAGATCAGATTGATAATTTGATACTCAGCATGCCTAGGCGTTGTAAGGCCTGTATTACATCGTCCGGGAGATATACTCCGTATTAACCATCATACTAACCATGTTATACTGTTTTTTGTAAATAGGTTCTTTTTTGAAATTTGCTCCAGGGAGTAAAAATCGCAATTTTTATTAATTATGTCAAACATGTAGCATCATTTTTCCTCTTTACCTTTTGTTTAATAAATAGACTTTACAAATAAGTCAAATTTGTTTTGCTTCTGTCTCTTTCTTTGAATGAACTTCATTATCCTTAATTTATGGACATGAGTGTATTATGGTTATTATGAAAAATTTAAACAGAATGAATTATTATTTTTGCGTTCACTATTATGTTAACATCGCTAATATAATAATGATACTAAACGTCACTGTAAAGAAATATACAACACTCAAAATGAAATATAAATAATAGATATAAATATAAACGAAATAAAAAAAAT
This sequence comes from Caerostris darwini, assembly GCA_021605075.1. Classification (NCBI taxonomy): domain Eukaryota; kingdom Metazoa; phylum Arthropoda; class Arachnida; order Araneae; family Araneidae; genus Caerostris; species Caerostris darwini. The sequence goes on from BPLQ01011964.1 coordinate 154,642, forward strand.
GAGATCATTCAAAAATATTTATTTGACTAATGCTATATTTGTTTATCTGCTCTTTCACTTAGCTTTTGCAAATCGATCTCAATGTGGGTATTTGCATATCGATATGGGTGTTGCAGGTGATCATTTCTTATGTTTGAGCGTGTTTTGTGTTGGGTCAATTTCATTTTATGAAAAAACGATTCGCAGGAGTGAGTTGAACCAAAAGCACTAACAAGATCAACTAAGAGTTTGGTTTGCTGTGCTATCAACAATCATCTGTGCATATCTAGGGATGGCCACTGAGGTCACTTAAAGTGAAGCATAGAACCTTTTATAATAGATGTTCCAAGATGCGCGCTCATCATGAGTTCGCAGAATGTAATTGAATTATTCTGCGAAATCATAACTGTAAACTCATCAATCAAACAGGCAATATCAGTCATATATTGGCAAGAATATTATTTTAAAATCAAAGTTAATTCTTGAATTTATGGATGTACACATAATGTATTTTTTTTAATAGATTGGATTTTACTATTTTTGCCATTATAAAATAAATGTATTTTGCAAAAGTGTGATAAATCTCACGGGCCGGAAAAATATTCGAGATGGGCCGCGGGTTGGCCACGCCCGTTTTAAATGTACATATAAAAATAATTCAGGAACAGTTATAAAAAAAGATACTACTTTTGACGATAAAATGTCAGTATGGATCAAAAATTACTTGTATTATATAAATTATTAGTCCATTTTTTATTAGATTAAAATTTAAATAAAACCAAATTACTTAAATTAATCCTTGATTAACGGGTTCGGACATCACGTGATTCATAATTGGCTTTATATTTTAATTTTGTTTCTCAAATTGATTGATTTTATGCGCTAAAGTTATTTTATGAAAAAGCAAACTTGTGTCTTAGTGTGGAAAACTAATTGAATTTTATTTCAGACAACTAATTATTTTTTTATCCTCGAATTCCGTGTTATGTATGTCGCCATGATCTGTTGGTTTTAATACATTGTATGTAAATTTGAATAATAAAAATATTGATTATGGACATTTAATAATTTATTTACATTTTATTGCTTTAAAATTCTAATATTAATAAACAATTCTACAATATTTTTTTTTATTATTATTCAATTTCGTAGTCAATTTGAAGTTGCATTAGAGGAGGAGTGTGTTTTTTAAAAATTAGTTTTTTTAATCTCATCAAAAGATCAATTAAAGTCCGCGCTCAAGAAGACCTCTCTAACCGTGTTTCCCAAAAGTCCTGGAAGAATGCCATCCCGAATCTACGCAATGTTCCAAGGCGTAAGAGCAGTCTAGCCGCCGGACATGACCATCTTTACAGGCTCAAAATTGTTCCTTCCCCGATATGCAGCTCTGGAGAGGCTACTGCACTGTCCTGCTCTGTGCAAGACATTTCTCGCCGAGCGATATTGGGAGATATGTTAGATGAGTGAACTCTATTGCAGCGTGTCTTGTTGTATTCTCTGTTCTTTTTTATTTTTCGTTCTTCTGTAACTGTTCATAATCTTCCATTGGAAATAAAATAAAAAAAAAGTTTTTTTTAAAATTATTTTTCCTTTTGTTTTCGTGTACTTTAGAACTTATACTTAGTATAATTTGTATTGTTTAAATTTGTGATCAGTGAGCGTGCAGTCTTTTATACTTGATATTATTATTCTAAATCTTAATTTAAGATTTTCGCATAAAAATATTTGTGAAACTTATTAGTATAAAACTTTTTACATTTTGGTCTTCTTCATTATTTATTACAAGATAAAAATATTGCGTTTTTATACTCTAATATTTTAGGGAAATCTGTGTTATTTAAAGAGAATTTTTATAAAATTACTTATTAATATATACATATAAATATTACTTTTAGTATTCTTCCGTGGATGTGCAGCAAAATAATTCTAGTTCCAATTAGTAAAATTTTTATTTCCTCTATATGTACCTATGATCATTTTGAAAATGAAAACTGTTTTTAAAATACGAAGATAATTATTTTCAGAAAAATTTGACTTTCAATAAATCAGTTTATAGCCATTGTTCCACCTACGCAACCCTGTTTCCTCCTACGCACTTAGAGAGCGCCCCTTGTGGCGTTCAGAAGAAATCACCAGTTGGCCCCGACACTCTCACCCGAGAGGACGTAGAGCCAGACAGGCGCTGCCGTTAGTTACAAACTCTCATCTCGAGAGCTAGAAGTGGAATCCTTCCCCAACTGTACAATTAGCTGCTGCCTCAGAGACGTTTAGTTTACAGTTTCTCACCCCAAGAGAAGATATAGTCAGCCCAATCCTGTACATAAATTGGCGTACAGACTCTCATCCAGAGAGGAAGTATACTTCGCTATCCAGCGTGTACCTGAGTAACTTAATTAAAAGTTTAGAAGTGGAATTATTCCACAACCGTACATTTAGTAGCTGCCTCAGAGACGTTTAATTTACAGTTTCTCAACCCAAGATAGGATATAGTCAGCTCTCTCCTGAACATAAAATGACCTACAGACTCTCATCCAGGGAGAAAGTATAGTTCGTTATCCAGCGTGTACCTGAGTAACATAATTTAAAGTTTAGAAATGGAATTATTCCCAAACTGTACAATTTGTAGCTGCCTCAGAGACGTTTAGTTTACAGTTTCTCACCCCAAGATCAGATGTAGTCAGCCCACTCCTGTACATAAATTGACCTACGTACTCTCATCCAGAGAGGAAGTATAGTTCGTTATCAAACGGGTACCTGAGGAACTTAATTTAAAGTTTAGAAGCGGAATTAATCCACAATCATACAATTAGTAGCTGCCTCAGAGACGTTTAATTTACAGTTTCTCACCCCAAGACAAGATGTAGTCAGCCCACTCCTATACATAAAGTGACCTACAGACTCACATCCAGAGAGATTGTATAGTTCGTTATCCAGCGCGTACCTGAGTAACTTAATTTAAAGTTTAGAAGTGGAATTACTCCACAACCGTACAATTAGTAGCTGAATCAGAGACGTTTAATTTACAGTTTCTCAACCCAAGATAGGATATAGTCAGCGCACTCCTGTACATAAAGTGACATACAGACTCCCATCCAGAGAGATTGTATAGTTCGTTATGAAACGGGTATCTGAGGAACATAATTTATTTAGAAGTGGAATTATTCCACAACCGTACACTTAGTAGCTGCCTCAGAAACGTTTAGTTTACAGTTCCTCACCCAAAGATAGGATAGAGTCAGCCCACTCCTGTACATAAATTGGCCTACAGACTCTTATCCAGAGAGGAAGTATAGATCGTTATTCAGCGTGTACCTGAGTAACTTAAAGTTTAGAAATGGAATTATTTCACAACTGTACAATTAGCAGCTGCCTCAGAGACGTTTAATTTACAGTTTCTCACCCCAAGATAGGATATAGTCAGCACACTCCTGTACATAAATTAGCCTACAGACTCTCATCCAGAGAGGAAGTATAGTTTGCTGTCCAGCGTCTACCTGCGTAACTTAATTTAAAGATTAGAAGTGGAATTATTTTACAACCGTACAATTAGTAGCTGCCTCAGAGACTTTTAATTTACAGTTTCTCACCCCAAGATAAAATGTAGTCAGCCCAATCCTGTCCATAAAGTGACCTACAGACTCTCATCCAGAGAGGAAGTATAGTTCGTTATCCAGCGGGTACCTGAGTAACTTAATTTATTTAGAAGTGGAATTATTCCACAGCCGTACAATTAGTAGTTGCCTCAGAGACGTTTATTTTACAGTTTCTCACCCCAAGATAGGATATAGTCAGCCCACTCCTGTACATAAATTGGCCTACAGACTCTTATCCAGAGAGGAAGTATAGTTCGCTGTCCAGCGCGGCCCTGAGTAACTTAATTTAAAGTTTAGAAGCGGAATTATTCCACAATCGTACAATTAGTAGCTGCCTCAGAGGCGTTTAATTTAGTTTCTCACCCCAAGATAAGATATAGTCAGCCCAATCCTGTACATAAATTGGCCTAAAACTCTCATCGAGAGAGGAAGTATAGTTCGTTAACCAGCGTGTACCTGAGTGACTTAATTTAAAGTTTAGAAATGGAATTATTCCTCAACTGTACAATTAGTTGCTGCCTCAGAGACATTTAGTTTACAGTTTCTCACCCAAAGATCAGATGTAGTCAGCCCACTCCTGTACATCAATTGACCTACATACTCTCATCCAGAGAGGAAGTACAGTTCGTTATCCAGCTGGTACCTGAGTAACTTAATTTATTTAGAAGTGGAATTATTCCACAACCGTACAATTAGTAGCTTAATCAGAGAAGTTTAATTTACAGTTTCTAACCCCAAGATAGGATATAGTCAGCGCATTCCTGTACATAAAGTGACCTACAGACTCTCATCCAGAGAGGAAGTATAGTTCGCTATCAAGCGTGTACTTGAGTAACTTAATTTAAAGTTTAGAAGTGAAATTACTCCACAACTGTACAATTAGTAGCTGCCTCACAGAAGTTTAATTTACAGTTTCTAACCCCAAGATAGGATATAGTCAGCGCATTCCTGTACATAAAGTGACCTACAGACTCTCATCCAGAGAGGAAGTATAGTTCGCTATCAAGCGTGTACTTGAGTAACTTAATTTAAAGTTTAGAAGTGAAATTACTCCACAACTGTACAATTAGTAGCTGCCTCACAGACGTTTAATTTACAGTTTCTCACCCCAATCCTGTACATAAGTGACCTGCAGACTCTCATAAAGAGAGGAAGTATAGTTCGTTACCCAGCGTGTACCTGAGTAACTTAATTTAAATTTTAGAAATGGAATTATTTCACAACTGTAATATTAGTAGCTGCCTCAGAGACGTTTAATTTACAGTTTCTTCCCCCAAGACAGAATAGAGTTAGCCCAATCCTGCTCGTAAATTGGCCTACAGACTGTCATCCAGAGAGGAAGTATAGTTCGCTATCAAGCGTGTACTTGAGTAACTTAATTTATAGTTTAGAAGTGGAATTACTCCACAACCCTACAATTAGTAGCTGCCTCAGAGACGTTTAATTTACAGTTTCTCACCCCAAGACAAGATATAGTCAGCACACTCCTGTACATAAAGTGACCTACAGACTCTCATCCAGAGAGATTGTATAGTTCGTTATCCAGCGTGTACGTGAGTAACTTAATTTAAATTTTAGAAATGGAATTATTTCAAAACTGTAAAATTAGTAGCTGCCTCAGAGACGTTTAGATTACAGTTTCTCACCCCAAGACAGGATATACTCAGCCCACTCCTGTACATAAGTGACCTACAGACTCTAATAAAGAGAGGAAGTATAGTTCGTTACCCAGCGGGTACTTGAGTAACTTAATTTAAAGTTTGGAAGTGGAATTACTCCTCAACCGTACGATTAGTAGCTGAATCAGAGATGTATAATTTACAGTTTCTCAACCCAAGATAGGATATAGTCAGCCCACTCCTGTACATAAAGTGACCTACAGACTCTCATCCAGAGAGGAAGTATAGTTCGTTATCAAACGGGTACCTGAGGAACTTAATTTATTTAGAAGTCTAATTATTCAAACGCAACCGTATAATTAGTAGCTGCCTCAGAGACGTTTAATTTCCAGTTTCTTACCCCAAGATAGGATATAGTCAGCCCAATATTGTACATAAAGTGACCTACAGACTCTCAACCAGAGAGGAAGTATAGTTCGTTATCAAGCGGGTTCCTGAGGAACTTAATGTAATTAGAAGTGGAAATATTCCACACCCGTACAATTAGTAGTTGTCTCAAAGACTTTTCATTTACATTTTCTCACCCCAAGACCAGATGCAGTCACACCACTCCTATACATACAGAGACCTACAGATTCTCAGTCAGAGAGCAAGTATAGTTCGTTACCCAGCGTGAACCTGAGTAACTTAATTTAAAGTTAAAAATGGAATTATTTCACAACTGTATAATTAGTAGCTGCCTCAGAGACGTTTAATTTACAGTTTCTCACGCAAAGATAAGATGTAGTCAGCCCACTCCTGTACATAAATTGACCTGCAGACTCCCATCCAGAGAGGAAGTATAGTTCGTTATCCAGCGTGTACCTGAGTAACTGAATTTAAATTTTAGAAATGGAATTATTTCACACCTGTAATATTAGTAGCTGCCTCAGAGACGTTTAATTTACAGTTTCTCCCCCAAGATAGGATAGAGTCAGCCCAATCCTGCTCGTAAATTGACCTACAGACTCCCATCCAGAAAGGAAGTATAGTTCGTTATCCAGCGTGTACCTGAGTAACTTAATTTAAATATTAGAAATGGAATTATTTCACACCTGTAATATTAGTAGCTGCCTCAGAGACGTTTAATTTACAGTTTCTCCCCCGAAGATAGGATAGAGTCAGTCCAATCCTGCTCGTAAATTGGCCTACAGACTCTCATCCAGAGAGGAAGTATAGTTCGTTACCCAGCGTGAACCTGAGTAACTTAATTTAAAGTTTAGAAATGGAATTATTTCGCAACTGTATAATTAGTAGCTGCCTCAGAGACGTTTAATTAACAGTTTCTCACCCAAAGATAAGATGTAGTCAGCCCACTCCTGCACATAAATTGGCCTACAGACTCTCATCCAGAGAGGAAGTATAGTTCGTTATCAAGCGTGTACTTGAGTAACTTAATTTAAAGTTTAGAAGTGAAATTACTCCACAACTGTACAATTAGTAGCTGCCTCACAGACGTTTAATTTACAGTTTCTCACCCCAATCCTGTACATAAGTGACCTGCAGACTCTCATAAAGAGAGGAAGTATAGTTCGTTACCCAGCGTGTACCTGAGTAACTTAATTTAAATTTTAGAAATGGAATTATTTCACAACTGTAATATTAGTAGCTGCCTCAGAGACGTTTAATTTACAGTTTCTTCCCCCAAGACAGAATAGAGTTAGCCCAATCCTGCTCGTAAATTGGCCTACAGACTGTCATCCAGAGAGGAAGTATAGTTCGCTATCAAGCGTGTACTTGAGTAACTTAATTTATAGTTTAGAAGTGGAATTACTCCACAACCCTACAATTAGTAGCTGCCTCAGAGACGTTTAATTTACAGTTTCTCACCCCAAGACAAGATATAGTCAGCACACTCCTGTACATAAAGTGACCTACAGACTCTCATCCAGAGAGATTGTATAGTTCGTTATCCAGCGTGTACGTGAGTAACTTAATTTAAATTTTAGAAATGGAATTATTTCAAAACTGTAAAATTAGTAGCTGCCTCAGAGACGTTTAGATTACAGTTTCTCACCCCAAGACAGGATATACTCAGCCCACTCCTGTACATAAGTGACCTACAGACTCTAATAAAGAGAGGAAGTATAGTTCGTTACCCAGCGGGTACTTGAGTAACTTAATTTAAAGTTTGGAAGTGGAATTACTCCTCAACCGTACGATTAGTAGCTGAATCAGAGATGTATAATTTACAGTTTCTCAACCCAAGATAGGATATAGTCAGCCCACTCCTGTACATAAAGTGACCTACAGACTCTCATCCAGAGAGGAAGTATAGTTCGTTATCAAACGGGTACCTGAGGAACTTAATTTATTTAGAAGTCTAATTATTCCGCAACCGTATAATTCGTAGCTGCCTCAGAGACGTTTAATTTCCAGTTTCTTACCCCAAGATAGGATATAGTCAGCCCAATATTGTACATAAAGTGACCTACAGACTCTCATCCAGAGAGGAAGTATAGTTCGTTATCAAACGGGTACCTGAGGAACTTAATTTATTTAGAAGTCTAATTATTCCGCAACCGTATAATTAGTAGCTGCCTCAGAGACGTTTAATTTCCAGTTTCTTACCCCAAGATAGGATATAGTCAGCCCAATATTGTACATAAAGTGACCTACAGACTCTCAACCAGAGAGGAAGTATAGTTCGTTATCAAGCGGGTTCCTGAGGAACTTAATGTAATTAGAAGTGGAAATATTCCACACCCGTACAATTAGTAGTTGTCTCAAAGACTTTTCATTTACATTTTCTCACCCCAAGACCAGATGCAGTCACACCACTCCTATACATACAGAGACCTACAGATTCTCAGTCAGAGAGCAAGTATAGTTCGTTACCCAGCGTGAACCTGAGTAACTTAATTTAAAGTTAAAAATGGAATTATTTCACAACTGTATAATTAGTAGCTGCCTCAGAGACGTTTAATTTACAGTTTCTCACGCAAAGATAAGATGTAGTCAGCCCACTCCTGTACATAAATTGACCTGCAGACTCCCATCCAGAGAGGAAGTATAGTTCGTTATCCAGCGTGTACCTGAGTAACTGAATTTAAATTTTAGAAATGGAATTATTTCACACCTGTAATATTAGTAGCTGCCTCAGAGACGTTTAATTTACACTTTCTCCCCAAGATAGGATAGAGTCAGCCCAATCCTGCTCGTAAATTGACCTACAGACTCCCATCCAGAAAGGAAGTATAGTTCGTTATCCAGCGTGTACCTGAGTAACTTAATTTAAATATTAGAAATGGAATTATTTCACACCTGTAATATTAGTAGCTGCCTCAGAGACGTTTAATTTACAGTTTCTCCCCGAAGATAGGATAGAGTCAGTCCAATCCTGCTCGTAAATTGGCCTACAGACTCTCATCCAGAGAGGAAGTATAGTTCGTTACCCAGCGTGAACCTGAGTAACTTAATTTAAAGTTTAGAAATGGAATTATTTCGCAACTGTATAATTAGTAGCTGCCTCAGAGACGTTTAATTAACAGTTTCTCACCCAAAGATAAGATGTAGTCAGCCCACTCCTGCACATAAATTGGCCTACAGACTCTCATCCAGAGAGGAAGTATAGTTCGTTATCAAACGGGTACCTGAGGAACTTAATTTATTTAGAAGTGGAATTATTCCACAACCGTACAATTAGTAGCTGCCTCAGAGACGTTTAATTTACAGTTTCTCACCCCAAGATAGGACAGAGTCAGCCCAATCCTGCACGTAAATTGGCCTACAGACTCTTATCCAGAGAGGAAGTATAGTTCGCTCTCCAGCGTGTACCTGAATAACTTAATTTATTTAGAAGTGGAATTATTCCACAACCGTACAATTAGTAGCTGCCTCAGTGACATTTAGTTTACAGTTTCTCACCCAAAGATAGCATATAGTCAGCCCACTCCTGTATATAAATTAGCTGACAGACTCTCATCCAGAGAGGAAGTATAGTTCGCTATCAAGCGTGTACCTGCGTAACTTAATTTAAAGTTTAGAAATGGAATTATTTCACAACTGTAGAATTAGTAGCTGCCTCAGAGATGTTTAATTTATTCTCACCCCAAGATAGGATACAGTCAGCCCAATCCTGCACGTAAATTGGCCTACAGACTCTCATCCAGAGAGTAAGTATAGTTCGTTATCAAACGGGTACCGGAAGAACTTAATTTAAAGTTTAGAAATGGAATTATTCCCAAACTGTACAATTAGTAGCTGCCTCAGTGACGTTTAGTTTACAGTTTCTCACCCAAAGATAGGATATAGTCAGCCCCCTCCTGTACATAAATTAGCCTACAGACTCTCATCCAGAGAGGAAGTATAGTTCGCTGTCCAGCGTGTACCTGCGTAACTTAATTTAAAGATTGGAAGTGGAATTATTCCACAACCCTACAATTAGTAGCTGCCTGAGAGACGTTTAATTTACAGTTTCTCACCCCAAGATAAAATGTAGTCAGCCCAATTCTGTACATAAAGTGACCTACAGAGTCTCATCCAGAGAAGAAGTATAGTTCGTTATTCAGCGTGTACCTGAGTAACTTACTTTAAAGTTCAGAAATGGAATGATTCCCAAACTGTACAATTAGTAGCTGCCTCAGAGACGTTTAGTTTACAGATTCTCATCCCAAGATAGGATATAGTCAGCCCACTCCTGTACATAAATTAGCCTACAGACTCCCTTCCAGAGAGGAAGTATAGTTCGTTATTCAGCGTGTGCCTCAGTAAGTTAATTTAAAGTTAAGTGCAATTACTCCACAACCGTACAATTAGTAGCTGCCTCAGAGACGTTTAATTTACAGTTTCTCACCCCAAGATAGGATATAGTCAGCCCACTCCTGTACATAAATTAGCCTACAGACTCTCATCCAGAGAGGAAGTATAGTTCGTTATTCAGCGTGTACCTGAGTAAGTTAATTTAAAGTTAAGTGCAATTACTCCACAACCGTACAATTAGTAGCTGCCTCAGAGACGTTTAATTTACAGTTTCTCACCCCAAGATAAAATGTAGTCAGCCCAATTCTGTACATAAAGTGACCTACAGAGTCTCATCCAGAGAAGAAGTATAGTTCGTTATCCAGCGGGTACCTGAGTAACTTAATTTAAAGTTTAGAAGTGGAATTACTCCACAACCGTACATTTAGTAGCTGTCTCAGAGACGTTTAATTTACAGTTTATCACCCCAAGACAAGATGTAGTCAGCCCACTGCTATACATAAAGTGACCTACAGACTCTAATCCAGAGAGATTGTATAGTTCGTTATCCAGCTAGTACTTGAGTAACTTAATTTAAAGTTTAGAAGTGGAATTACTCCACAACCGTACAATTAGTAGCTCAATCAGAGACGTTTAATTTACAGTTTCTCAATCCAAGATAGGATATAGTCAGCCCACTCCTGTACATAAAGTGACCTGCAGACTCTCATCCAGAGAGATTGTATAGTTCGTTATCCAGCGTGTACCTGAGAAACTTAATTTAAAGTTTAGAAGTGGAATTACTCCTCAACCGTACAATTAGTAGCTGAATCAGAGCCGTTTAATTTACAGTGTCTCAACCCAAGATAGGATAGAGTCAGCCTAATCCTGCACGTAAATTGGCCTACAGACTCTCATCCAGAGAGGAAGTATAGTTCGCTGTCCAGCATGTACCTGAATAACATAATTTATTTAGAAGGGGAATTATTCCACATCGGTACAATTAGTAGCTGCCTCAGAGACGTTTAATTTACAGTTTCTCACCCCGAGACAAGAGTTTTAAGGGAGTACTTTTCGATCGATTTGGCTGCAATTTAGCTTGGATGTCCCTCAGATGAATACATTGTGATCGGCTATCAGCATTTTTGGCAGCGCCCTAAATTTGTCCCGGAAAATCCAGGATAACGGGAGAATTTGGCCAAAAATCGATTTGGCCGTAACATAAAAAGTTACATAGGAATAATTTTTTTGTGGGTTCCAGAGGATGTAGGACTACGCCAGGAATCGATAGGCACCATCCGCGTGTCTCTAATTTGTAATTATTTGTAGAAGTTACGGGCATGCGCTCGCCGAGTCCCGATTGCGCATTTGCCGATATACGCTGGGTCCGTATCGGGAGAAATTAACGTGATAGGCCCACAATGTGGATGTCGTTAAATAGCATTTCACGTCCGTAATTAAAAGAATTGGCCTAACAGCCTTAGGTCGATAGATATGTGCAAGTATGCTTTTAAGTAACAAATCCACGCTCTGGGGGCTCTTTGAGCGGTTTTATGCAAGTTAAGCGTTGTAAGGGAGTAATTTGCTACCGATTCGCGTGCAATTTGGTTTGGAAGGCCTTCAGATGAATACGTTGTGATCGGCTGTCAACATTTTTGACTGTGACCGACATTTGTCCAGGAAACTCCAGGCAAATGGGAGAATTTGGCTAAAACTCGATTTGGCCGTAATATAAAACATTTCGTAGGAATAATTTTTTTCCTTGTTCCATAGTATGTAAAAAAAAGCCATAAATCTATAGATACCATCCGCGTGTGTGCGAGAAATTATTTCTAGAAGTTATGGACATGCAGGTGACGAGTCCAAATTGCGCCTTTGCCAATATACGCTGGGTCCATATCGGGAGAAATTACGTGTTAGCCCATAATGTGGATGTCGTTAAATAGCATTTTATGCCCGTAATTAAACCCCTTAAAAGAACTGGCCTGGAAGCCTTAGTTCGATAGTTATGTGCAAGTATGCGTTTAAATCACAAATCCACGCTCTGAGATCTAATTTACACGTGAAGACGTAAAGGACGTTTAGGAGGGGAGACGTTTAATTACAGTTTCTTACCCCAAGAGAAGATATAGTTTGCCCAATCCTGTACATAATTACTGAGTAACATAATTTAACGTTTAGAAGTGGAATTATTCTACAATTAGTAGCTGTCTCAGAGACGTTTAATTTACAGTTTCTCACCCCAAGAGAAGATACAGTTTGCCCCATCCTGTACATAAATTGGCCTACAGACTCTCATCCAGAGAGGAAGTATAGTTCGCTATCCAGCTTGTGCCTGAGTAACTTAATTTAAAGTTTAGAAGTGGAATCATTCCACTTAAATATATGTCTGTTGTATATTAATCTTCGTAATGTGTCGTGCTCGTGCGTTTTTAAATGTGTTCTTGTGACTTGTCCAGATCCAGCTGCACAAACAAACGGCACATCTACTACAACGTGGGATCTCCCGCACTTGGACGACTATAAATTTTAATTTCATGGGCTTAGAACGCCATATGTGTGCCATTTCCTTATTACCCAAACACATATCGTTGCCTGATTTAACTGAAGATTATTTTCTTTAATCTAATTGTTTTCAGTTATTTTTGTTGTATTGTAATATTTACAAAAATAATATTGAAAGTTTTTGTTGGTTTTTAAATGATTTACCGTAATTATATGTCCTTTTTTTTCCCTTCAATTCCTACTATTAGTTCACACTCTCCATATATAACTATATCTTATTCACATGTTCAATAGTTCATAAAATACTTCTTATTCCTGCACTCCAGTTCAAATACATTTTTTTGAACTTGTAGTGGATGGCACTGGATGTTAATACAACTTTTTCAAATATTAATTCCTTGATTAAATTAAATTAATTAATTTTAGTTTTATGTGGGAGAAAAAAATGTATGTTTTTGTTAATTGTTATGAAAAGTAGATGGCGACACCATCATCGCGTTGAAGATTTCCTAATGGGATGTCCGTCCCGCATTACAGGACACTGAGGATTGGACCCAGAGAAGTCGGAAAAATAGAATTGAAAAAAAAAATCGTTATTTCTACGCAAGTTGATACAGAAATTCAGTTGTGTGGATAGATTTTGAAAATTAAAGTTACTTATTAATCTATTTAATTTTTTGTGCAACTTACAAGTAAATGAAGGAATTGTAAAACATAAAATTCACACTTCCTTCAATATTAATTATTCCTTAAAATTTAAATTAACATTTCCTACGAGATAAATAAATATACTGAAATAAAATTTTTCTTTGTTGACCTAAGTAGGAATTAACGTAACGTAACGGTAGGTGTTTAGTTGGAGTACCAGGGAATTTCCCGTACCTCCATATCAATAATTATTATTAAAAACAAATTTTAAATCCAAAAGATGAGCTAAAGAAAGAATATTAAACGAGCCCACGCTCGGAGAGAATTTACAGTAGTAAAAAGGTTAGTAAATATAAAATTTAAAATAATAGTTCACAAAAGTTTTTAAAAATAAGAACTGTGGCAATTAAAAGGAGTTAAAAAAATAACCGTTACGAAACCACGAAAACTTCTGGCTGGCTGAAGAGAAAAAGAAAAGGAAAGGGGAGGGCAGAGTTATAAACAAACCAAAACTATATCGTTTCGAAGTTCTGCGTTGGAGCGACCTTGAAAGAAAAGAGCGATTCTGAAGCTATCAAAATAAACTACAGTGATTCTAAACTAAAAAGGGTTCTTCTTTTTGGAATCGGAGAATGAAGTACGCATCAAAACGAGAGAGTGAAATGTCTGGCACAGAGCTTTTTCACCCCGGGGCAAAGTGAATTCTTTTAGCCACGGGGAATGAACTGAAGTCTTGAAAGTAAATAGAACGCGGGCGTTTTTTCGCATGGCACGTGGTCGGATCATAATAAGGGAGATTTAGCAGCGTTGGATTTGTAGACGCATCAATTTTTAGAATGAAATTTTCGGTAATCTTTTTGCCAAGGTTTAGAATAGGATCAATTTTTAATTCGTCGTGAATACGATGGCGGTTATAATGAAAAGGCGCATCTGTTATCGTCATTAAGAACTGATTTTGAAGGACCTGCAGTCGCTTCAAATGGATCATTGCTGAATTTATCCAGACCGGAATCGCATAAAGCAGTATAGGTCGGATAAGTGAGATGTAAATATTTAGTTTGCCTCTGAGAGATATTTTGCTTTTCCTGAAAATTAAAGGTGCAATTGTGAATTTGGCTTTATTAGCTTTAGAAATAATGTAATGAATGTGTTTTTGAAATGTAAGGCGGCGGTCCAGTATGAGACCAAGGTATTTGTACTCAGTTACAAAAGGCACTGGTTCGTTAAAGATAAGAATTTGATGAACATGTGGAGTGGTTCTTTTGCGGTGAAAGATGAGAACTGCACATTTGCTGGTATTAACTTTGATTTTCCATAAGCAGAGCCAAGTTTGTAGCCTATGGACAAAAGATTGAAGTCTAAAATAGAGAGTGTATTCGTGGAAGTGCTGTGTAATGATTGCGGTATCGTCTGCGTACATAGCTGTGAGAATATTTTCGTCTCGCGGGAAGTCATTCACGTAGATATTAAAAAGAATCGGTGATAATAAGGATCCTTGCGGGAGGCCACATTCCATTTTTCGCGTAGTAGATGTAGTATTATTGACTTTAGTTTGAAACGAACGGTTTTCAAGAAAAGATTTAATAGCCAGAGTGAGCGGAAGAGGGAAATTTAGTTTTTTGAGTTTGAAGATTAGACCGGTATGCCAAATCTTGTCAAACGCTTTCGCGATGTCAAGAAATAGTACACCGGTTAAACTTCGTTTGCTGAAGCCATGATTTATTAACTCAGTGACCCTGAATAGCTGATGTGTGGTGCTTAAGTTTTTTCTGAAGCCGAATTGTTCGGGGATTAAAATATGGCTGTTGTCACAAAATTCTTTAATCCGATTTAAGATCGCGAATTCGTAAATCTTGCTGAGATTACTAAGGAGAGAAATTGGCCTGTAGTTGACTGGTAAAGAAGGATTTGTGCCTGGTTTATGGACGGGAGTAATAATGGCGATTTTCCAAGCCTCGGGGAAGTAAGAAATATTAAGCATATCGTTGAGAATGACGATTAACCAATAGATGAATTTTAACGGAAGATGCTTGATCATATTATTGTTAATTTTATCAAAGCCTGCAGCTTTTTTGGTACTTAAGTTTTTAATAAAGTTAACTATTTCCTGTGCTGAGATGCAGAAGTTATAGTTGACATGCGGAGTATTAAGGTATTTATCGGTTTCGGAACTTATAAGATTGTTAGTGAACGGATGGCTCATGTTGGGATTTTGCTCAAATTGGAGCTTCCAGCAGTCGGCGATTGCCTCAGCCTTTTCGGCAGGGGAAACCGCTATGCAGTTTGCATCCGTTTCGAGCGGTGGAATGTTTTGGAGAGATTTCCTCAAAGATTTAACTTTTCCCCAGAATTTTTTGGTGTTGTCATTTAGAGAGTCAGTGAAGGTTTCCCAAGCCATGTTTTTGTGGATAGAAGTAAGATCTTTAATTTCGCAATTTAAATTTTGTAATTCAGTTCTTAAAGTCGGATCTCTCGTACGTTGCCAGAGTTTACGGGTGCGGTTTCTTTCCTTAATTTTACTTTTAATTTCCGGCGGGAGCTTGATGTTTGAATGAAAGTGTTTTGGTTTAGAAGCTTTGTCATACGCTGTGTGCATCGCAGTGGTGAAGTTTTTGATTGCTTTGTCTGCGGATTCTTTTGAGGCAATTGTGAAGGAATTTAAATCAGTGTTTTGGAGGTGATAATTATAATCATGCCAATTTGTATTGAAGTTATGTGGTGCTGTGTGTGGTGGTTTGCTCATTTCAACATCAATGATGATGGGAAGATGGTCGGAGTTTAATTCAGTGAGAACATTAGTATTTGCGTTGTATGGAATATTCTGAAAAATTGCGAAGTCAAGAATATTAACTGTATGCGGAGTACTTGGGCTAAATCTAGTCGGTGAATTTGGCGCGATGATTTTTAGATTTTGTTTGGTGTTAAGAAATTTGTTGAGCTGAATACCCCTTTGGTTGTTTTTAACATTATTCCACGCTGCATGTGTTGCGTTGAAGTCGCCGGCGATTATTACGTTGCGATTCACATTAAGAAGTTTATTAATGTCATTTGTGTTAAATCTGTGATGTGTTTTGCAGTAAATTGAAATAAATGTAATTTGATTTTTGTTTCCGATATTAAGATTGATGATAGTAGCTTCTGTGGATTCAAGTTCAGGAGTTGGAATTTGGTAATGAACCAGTACCTTTTTAACGTAGATACAGGTTCCCCCTGAAGTACGCCTAGAATTAATAGAAATCCTGTCATTCTTGTAAAGAATGAAATTTGGAATATTTGGGGTTTGGCCCGGCTGCAAAAAGGTTTCTTGGATAAGGAAAATATCAATATCATGGTCAGTGACAAACTGAATAACCTCGTCAAATTGACGACGGAGGCCGCACGCGTTCCAGCATCCTATTCGGAGAGAGTGCAGGTTCTGTAGATTTCTCCTATTGGGTGTACTAAACATTATGGTTCTGGTTTAGGTAGTTGTAATGTTTAAGCAGTATAACTGCTTTCATGTGATGGTCGTCCGTCGCTTCGAGTGCGGGAAGTGCATGCGTAACTGCGTCGAGCAGTTGGTCAAAGTCTATAGTGGAATCATTCATGAAAACTAGGAGCAGTTTAAAGAGCTCGAGCGCAGATTCACTGAGCGGTGCATTTTTAACTCCAGTGGAGGGCGGCGCTTGTGGTCTAATGATGGGCGGCGCTTGATGGTTTGTTCGGCCAGCAATAATGTCTGCGTAGGTGGAATTGTTTGGAACTCTGCGTAGAAATGGCTGAGTCCTAGAAACATGTTGTTTTTGCGGGGGATTAATTATTGTATTTTGTTTTTTCTGCACAGATGGTGCATTAGGTTTGATAGAAGATAGATTATTCTGATTCTTTTGTGGGAATCGGGGGCATTGGCGCCAGTTCGCCGCATGATCTCCAGAGCAATTTGCGCACTTAAGCGGAGCTTCAATACCGAGGTCGCAATCTTTCGCATCGTGCGGACGGGCACATTTGACGCATCGTTTTGGAAGATGACAAGCAGCACTTGAGTGGAAAAACCCTTGACAACGATAGCATTGTGGGATTCTGTTACGCCCCTTGTATCTTTCGATACTAATGCGGGTGCCGAGAAGAGTGGTTAGGTTGTAAATTTCCTCGGTCTCCAGGGTGTTCGCGATTTGGATATAAAAAAGTGGCATTGGCCATTTATTACCCTTGAGGAGTTGATTAACTGCAAGAATTTTGTATCCGAGGTGTGATAAAGCAAAGTTTATATACTCTTTGGGGGTACAAGATGGAAGTCCCCTTATCATAACTTTAACTGGCCTGTCTTGTTTTAAATTGAAACATTTAAATTCGAGTCCCAAATGGACGAGTTTAGTTTTCATTCGAACGTGTTCAACCTCACTCGCGACAGTAATTTTTAAGAAATTACCTCTAGAGAGGACAGAGCTTAAAGTGGGAGAAATAGTTCTCAATTGTGGGAGAATGCTACCCCAGTCTTTAGTGCACTTGATAAAAAAGGGGGGAATCCTTTGACGCCTAGGGGGTTGCTCTGGCGGATCTGCATCGTCAGCCATTTCTGAATTAGTCATGTTAGTGAGAGAGGAGAAAGAGTTAGTAGTTGAATCTAGTTTACTATCTGGTGGAGTTGGCATGTAATGGGTGCCTCGGGCGATCAGGTGACGTGGAGGGGCAGTAAACCCATCTTTGTCGGTAGAGCGTCTGGCTCTAGTATTGTCCAATTGCGTATCTGGTGAACTTTTACGCTTGGTAGGTTGTTTTGGCTTTGTGCCTGTGTCTTTGGCTGCTGCTGCTGCTGTTGCAGGCTGGGCAATGTTGTTAGAAGTTTGGTCCCGTCTTTCAGTGACCGCTTTTATGATCCTTGAAGTCTCCTCCGGTGTTGATGGGAGCTTAGCAAGGGGCACTCCAAGTTGTGCGATGGCTGCATCGATTTCTTGCGAGGCTGTGAGAAGGCCTGCTTGGATGTTTGCAGTTTTGTCGGGATCAGGATTGAACTGAAGTTGGATTTCAAAGTACTTCAGTTGTTGGCGCAAGTTGTTGATATGGTCCATAATTTGTTTATTTTCGAAGATAAAGTCGTCAGTGACTATGTAGCTCGAAGGTGAGGCTGGTCTGATAGGTTTCAGAGAGAGCAAGTTCGAGGTAGTCTCGGGGAGACTGTTTTCTGTAGATAGAGGTGTGGACTCCGTCATATTGACGTCGTTCCCACCAAAATCTCCATTTGCTTCATTGAGCGGCATAGAGGTCTGGTTTTCTTCCATACGAGATCCAAAAAACTTCACATTACTCAATCCTTGTTGTTCTTCCATGGCGTATCGATGTTCCTCATGAATACGTTCAAGGTCACACATTGTTTCAGCAAGGGAAACATCCTTTTTCGCATGTATACAGAATTAAATCCGTCTTTAATCGGCTTCCTAATGTTAGTTAGTTGAATAATAAATTAGAATTCAGCAAAAAAAACAAAAACGTTTCAGTATCTCTCGCAGCGAATCTATTCAAATAAATTGATAGAAGAACAGCGAAATGTAAATCAAAATGTCCGGTTGTGGTAGTGATCTAAGTAGGAATTGACTTAAAATTTTTGTTTTATATATTACATGTTTATATTTTTATTTATTATTCAGTCAACAACCTTGTATTTTTATAGATCATAACTCATTGTGGGATAAGAAATAGAAAACGCATCACGATTTTTCAAAATCAGTCAAGTCCTCCAATGAGTTTGCATCTAATATTAAGAAAGGGAAGGTTGTAGTAGATATGTTTGTTTGTGGAGCTGGCTCTGGAGGTGATCAAGTTGAGATTTACGTTTAACAGCACACAACTTTATTTTTATAGGCGCACAACACACTACAACAATTAATATCCAACAGGTAACACCTTTAAAGTCATATACTTATATGTAAGTAGAAGGCTTCCACTTCTAAACTGTAAATAAAGTTATTCGGGTACACCCTGGATAGCGAAATATAATATACTTCCTCTCTGGATGAGAGTCTGTAGGCCAATTTATGCTAAATATACTGAAATATATATATAGGATGAATATATGAAATATATTATAGGATGGTGCTAACTATATCCTCTCTCGGGCTGAGAGACTAAACATTCACTCGGGATAAGAGCTGATAACTAACGGCAGCACCTGTCTTGCCGTACGTCCTCTCTGGCGAGAGTCTGTGCCTACTGACGATTTCTTCTGTAAGCCACAAGGGGCGTTCTTGCAGTACGCTGGAGGAAACAGGGTTGCGTAGGTGGAAACACGGATAGAATTCTGAATATAAATGAAATATATCAGAAATCTAATGATACAGTTTAAATTTTCCTATTGATTTTTTAACTATAAATAGGAGCGAGGTGTCTATTTACAATTGTACTACATGAAAAATTTATACTTTAGTGGTTGCCAACCTTAGAAATAATGTTCATTCAATATATATATATATATATTTTAATTTAATTAATTTGTGTCCATTCTTTTAACTGCTAGTATCTCGAATTCCATGTTATAATTCAATATATCTCATAGTTTGAACTGTTTAGCAAGATTTTGAGTGTAAGAACTTAGTAAATGGAATATATTCTGTGCATTTCATCGTTATATAAAACAAAAAATGTGGCTTTTTTTTTTCATGTTCATCATAAGCGCTCATCTACCACTAGTCTGTAAACCTCCTCATCATAAATTATGTTTTAATTACCGTAGCTGTTTAATTAATGTTAGTTAAGCTATGAAAATATAATATGGAAAAAAATTTAAAGAGTTTAAAAAAACCTATACGTAAAATTGAGAAAATAGATAAAAAAGAAAAAAAAAACATTTTAAACTAAGAAATAAAACAAAATTTTTAAATTAAGTTTAAAAACTGTGATATTATTAGGAGCAATTGCTGAGGCCATAAAGTTGCAGATGTCGTTGACGAAGAGCAAAAAATAATAATAATAATAATAATAATAATAACAACAATAATAAAATTCCCTAATCAAAAAAGACACTTCTCAGAGATGATTTTTTTTCCTTAAAAGATTTATTTCTTGTCTATTCTTTTTTTATAATTTAAATAAGGGGTAAAAAGTGTGAAAACCTTCCCACGAGTCACTAGTCGACTTGGAGAAAACTTAAGTTGCACATCGTAGCAAATAAGTTTCCTTAAAAAATTTTATTTTCATAGGTTTGAACCTTATACAATTAGTGAAAGCCAAGGATTAGAGAAAATAAATTTTTATTCTTTGTCATTAATTTTACAAGTAAAATTAAAAGGACTCATATATAATTTTCTGCTTTACCATCACTGGTAAATTCAAATATTAAATTATTTGATTTATAAACACACACAAGAATTATTTATTGAAGAATATCCAAAAATTTTACTAACCGGAAGTTTCAAAGAATATTTATGATATGAATAATTTTTAATTTAGTGTCTAAAACCAAATTAAGTAATCTATTATTATTATTAAACAATTTTGAAATGTATACATCTTTAGCTACGAAATTAAATAATTCTATCAATCTCTGACACTTTTCCGCGAAGTTATGAGCAATTAAAACTTGTGATGTACACTCATGCCCATAAATTAAGGATAATTCAGAATTACACAGAAATTGAACTCTAAAATAAAAATTTCACCTGTAGAATTATCACACACATCTTGAAGAAGAATATGCAAATTACAGGAAACCCCCAGATGGCGCGGATAGTACGTCAC
Organism: Caerostris darwini; assembly: GCA_021605075.1. NCBI lineage: Eukaryota > Metazoa > Arthropoda > Arachnida > Araneae > Araneidae > Caerostris > Caerostris darwini. The sequence goes on from BPLQ01011964.1 coordinate 175,415, forward strand.
AATGACGAGAGTGTGAGAGAGGGGTGTATAAGGAATGGTGGCAAGGAAGTAAAATTGTTCACAAGCGCTTTAAAAGATTTTCAGTGCAATAACCGCATAGTTATGGCACAAAGGAAGCATTTGGATGATTTTTTACGTGGTAGAATTATTGGACGACTGGAATGTGGACGTACCCAGCTGGAAGTACCTGAGGAACTTGGAATCGCCCAGAGTGTCATCTCCAGGCTTTGGCAACGATTCCAAGATGATGGTAATGTGAGTAGATGTTACAGCACAGGTCGCCCCCGAGTTACAACGCGGAATGAGGACCGGTATTTAGCAGTTACTGCCAAAAGAAACAGACGGAGCACAGCATCAGACCTGTCTCGTCAGCTCTCTTCAGCTACCGGAACGACAGTTTCAAGGCAGACCGTGTACAGACGCTTAGGGCATATTGGTCTATATGCAGATGTGTTCCACTTACCGCAACTCACTGTCGCCTGCGATTAACCTGGAGTAGAGAGCATGTATTGTGGACACCGCAACAGTGTTCTGGTGTGATGTTTTCCGACGAGTCCAGGTTTAGTTTGCAGTCTGATTCTCGCCGGACTTTCATATGGAGAGCGCCAGGTACCCGTTACCACCAAGAGAACACCATTGAACGACACCGTTACGGTGGTGCAGGATGGCTCGTTTGGGGAGGAATTATTCTTGGTTCCAGAACTGACCTGCATGTTCAGAGTGTAACGATGACAGCCCACATCTATCGGGAAGTCATTCTGGAACAACATGTACGTTTGTTTCGGGGCGCCATGGGTGCTGAATTTCTGTTTATGGATGACAACGCCCTCCTCACCGTGCAAGCATTGTAGACGAATGCCTTCAATTGGAGGATATCACCCGTATGGATTGGCCAGCATACTCACCGGTATTCCATGGTATTCCATGTAGTTGAGATTTTTGGAATAAAGGGGTGTAATATAATCTAACCTCCTAGAGTGCTCCGCACCCTGGGCAACGGCTATACGGCTAAGTGGTCTACAGTTTTCGGTGTGAGTTTTCGTTGCTATCCTAACTGTCTTCCGGTTGGCCTGTATATATTGCGATGGACTTCATAGCGAATCCGTGACATCAAGATACTGGCAATCTGAAGAACTCTTAAGGCGATTACTTCGGTCAACTTTGTTCAACTCGTGTGCATTTTCTTCTTTATTCTGTATTTTTGCCATTTTTGTATTACCTTGCAATTCGAAATAATAATAATAATAATAAAAAATTTAATGAATAATTATTAAACTAATATTAATAAAACTAATAATTATTGTTATTTTTAATATCACCGAATGGCAACATACTTTTAACTGTAACTGTATTTAATAAACATTCTTTTATTTACATTTTCCTTCGCGTAAAACAACAATCACTGATTTGAGTTGCATTTCTTTAAAAAAACAATTATTTTCTAAACCTTCTTTTTTATTCTTATTTTCTAAATATGAATAAAATTAACAGAAAATTTCTCGGCTTTTCAATTATTAAACAACTTTATTAAACTGCTTGCTATTCTATAGCTTTAAAATAAAGCCGATAGCCGAATAAAATTGATACTCGATTTCTTCAAAAATTCTCATTTCTTTTTCTTAAAAATGATCTTCAAATTCTAGTTTTACTTCCTTATGTTGTTGTGAGATTATTACAGAAAACCTGTAAGTGAAAAGAAATTTTTATCACAGAAAAATAATTTTCTTCAAAAAGTTGTAGTTGAAAGTCCAAGTTATGTGTTCATGAGCAATAATATGTGAGGCAATTTCTTTGCTAATTTAAAGTGTAATATTTGCAATTCAATTCTCTTACTATTGTTTCTTGGAATTCATTTGAATATTCTATTACAATTTAACTGCAATATGAGAATTGCAGCAAAGGCTTATAATAACCTTAACAAATCTTGCATAACAGATTCAAAATGTTTCTATGTGAACAAAAATTAGTTGACGTTTTATTAATATAGAAAAAGCACTTAATTAATTTCATGCAGCACCAGAAATTTTTTTTTCTACCCATGCAATGAATAAAAAAAACTTTATATTAATTTCTACAAAGGATAACAGAAGAGAAGTTTGTCAGAAAATGTTGCTTGAAACTTTGTTCATCAGAAACATAAAAGAATTAAACCATGCTCTTCATGATCAAGAGATAATTAATATATATGTCACATGGCAAAAAAAGAACATACTTCTTCATATAGTATAGGTACATGATTGATGTAAAAAAAAAAAAAAATGGTCTGGTAATTGATTTTGAAATCATCATCATCAAAATATACTTTTAGTGGGGTTATAAGTAAGTAAGTTTAATATTGCTGCTTCAGTACACTAATGCCTGAAAATAAAATTGCATCAGTGATATCAATGCAGTCTCGTGGCAATAAAAGAAAATCTGATGGTAAATGTCATAACACTATTGCATGGAAAACAGACAAAAAAAATTCTTAATTAAGGGGGGGGGGGGGAAAGAGAAAATCAAAAAGAACAAATTATAGTTCCATGAAATTTTAAGCGTCTTTTAGACCAGTGATATGTGTTATAATGCAATGCTTGAATTAACACATTATATGTAGAATCATGCTTTAATTTTTATAAAATTTCAATATCAAAATGTATAAAAATGTTAATATAATATTTAAATTTAAAAAAAAAATCATGTGCTTTATAATGTTTTTACAAATTAATTCTTTATTTGCTTTTTTTCTCAAACTAACATTTTTTATGTTGTTGTTCTAATGCAGCTGGCAATACAGAGACAGTTCACCTTTATGCCATAAGCAAGAACTGCACCACTGTTACTCATATAGCACTACCCGAAGGGCACATGTAGTTGAAGATAGGCTACAGATGCGAGTCACACTACCCCCACAATGCTGTACTCTACGATCCTATTAGATTGGGACCTATGGTTTAAAGTGGATTCTGAACCACTACAAACATTCATGACACCATTGGGACTCGAACCCGAAACAAGTGGTACTAAGCGCTTAGCCATCAGGCCCTCTAACATTTTTTTATGTTTGATTCTATTTTAAAATGTTTCTGTATCAGTGTAGTTGTTGAAATACTATAAAATTTGATACATATGTTCAGTGAATAGTAATAAACTATACATGGCTTTGTAGTTCTATTGTATGAAAATTGAGTCAAATCTTCATAAGCAAATGTATGCTTTTATATAATTTATGTTACTCAAGTAAATTTTACACTAAACTGTACAAAAATATTTTTTATAAAATATTTAAATTTTAAATAATTTAACGTGTATTTTGTATTATTTTAGACAAATATATTTGATTTAAAATTAATCTTTTATTTGATTTAAAATTAAAAAATCATTTATTTGATTTTTTTGCAAAATGATATTTTATATTTGCTTTTTTTTAAATGTTCTTTATTAAGTATCAAGATCATTTAATAATAAAAATGCTCAAATTTCCTTGTCAGTGTAATTGTTAAAATGGCATGAAATTTGGTATTCAGCAAATAGTAATAAACAAAATAGAGTATTGAATTTTATGTATATACATTAGAAAATTTATTACAAGTACTAACTGATTATTGTGTAAAAATTAAATTAAGAATTCTTCAAATAAAAGAAATTATTTTTTTAATTAATATAAATGTGATTTAAAATTCTAAGCTAGAGATTGTTTGTCTAGAACTCCAATTGATGATTTATCAAAAAATGTAAGTTAAAAAATAAAAATTTTGACGTGATCGGCATTTTAAAAAAATACATACATGCATAGAACATAAAAATCCCTTTCACAAGGAAATTAACTACATTTTTAATATGCTTATATCAGAAAAATTAATTCGTATTAAAGAAAAAATACATAGCACACTAAAAAATTTTTATTTTTTCTGTGTGCACTGCCTGCTTTACTGTATTTTTCAATGAAGTTTACTCAGAATGTTACCATTAAAGCTCACTCCATATATTACTCTTTTCAAGAAAAGTTTTTCCTGTCAAGATGAATCCATTAGTGAAAAAGCTTTATCTCTTTGACATTTTTTAAATATACATGCAAAAAGGATGGAGGAAAGTAATCAATGAGTATATTTTATTTCAGAACATATATAAAACCTCATTGTGAAATTAATGAATTGTAATATAAGCTACCGAAATTATTTTATTGGGTCAAAAGTTGAATATAACTATGTAGGAAATCAATAAATTCCTCACATTTTTTATGTAAAACTATAATAGTTATAAACAAATCCATCTAATTTTTTTCTCTTTTTTTGCAGAGATTTTTTTCAAATTTGAAAGTAATTTGAAAATACATCTATGTCCTTTTTGTGAATACCGTTCACCGCATCTCAGTAATGTGAAACACCATGTTTTAACTCACACAGGAGAGCGACCCTTTGACTGTCCATTCCAGTGTGGCAAAACATTTAGTCGGGGAGGAAACCTGAAAGTTCACATGAGGACTCATACCGGAGAGCGTCCCTTCAAATGTTCTCTTTGTGAAGCTACTTTTTCTCAGAATTCTCATTTACAGAGGCATCTCAAAATTCATGCAGAAAATTGACAAAAAGTTTTATATTAAGAGAATGTGATTCTATCTATGAAAATAATAAATATGATGTTACTATACTTTATAAATTGGATTTTTAGACTGCTAGTCGAAATTAACTTTCCTACTTCTGTTTAGTTTTTAAGCATAAATTTTACTTCTTGAATTATTTGATTTTTAAATAATTCTTCGTTGTGTATGGTAGTGTTATTTTACTTTTATTGTATAAATATGAGACAATTTATTTTTATTACATAAGGTATTATATGGAGAATTTGTATGTAGAATGAATGTTTATGAAGAATGTTTTTTTTATTTCTTACTTTGGTCTCTCTCTTTTCAAGGTCTATCTTTAAATTTTATTTATATAAAAGTTATTAATACTTTTTTTTACTGTTGTTCTATACAACCTGAAGGAGAAAAGATATATTTATCTTTGAAATTATGTAATTATTATTTTTTCTAAATTTAAAATCCTAAAGGCACTTAAATATTTTTTCAGTAATCAAATAAATAAAATCTTTTTTTCTGTGATATACTTTTTAGACTCAAATGGTATTCTTTTTAGACTTATTATTAATTTTTTAATACTCATAAGTTTTCTAGTTATACTCAAAATTATACTGTTACCAATTAAATTATGTTTAAAAGTAACAGAGCTGCAGAAGTCATTTAAACAGGAATAATTCTCATTTACATTTTCTTTCAATCCATATTTTTTTAAAGAAAAACTTACATCGTAAATTTTTCTTTCCAGAATCATTAACTATAAATTTATTTGGATTGAAATGACATATCTTATAATTTTTTAATTCAATGTATTTTGATTAGCCACAGATTTACATTTTATTCTGAAGTCAAAATTTTTAATTAATTGAGCCAAAAAGTAATTGTTTTGTTTAAATCACTATAAATTGTTGAAAGCTTATATGGATAAATTATTATTTTTTGTAAACAAAAGAGATTGCATAATATAGTAGTTTATATATTCATAAATGAAAAGGAATCATGATATTGGTCAGAATTATATATTCAATTCAACTGTAAATTTGTATGTTAATTTACGAAGTCATTGTTTTCTGCACTTTTGAAGTTGTAAAATTAATAATTGTAATAAAATTTGCAAAATTGACAAAATGATTTTTAAATTATTTTAAAGAACCTTTTATTCCTATCAGTTACACAAACTTAATAATTTTTAAAAAAAATAAATTAAAAAAATGTAAGTAGTCAAATTTTAAAAATATAGTTTGACTACCTATTATATGGAAAGGTAAAAATTATGTTAAAAGACGAAAAGTTTAGCAGAAATTGTGGAATTTTTTTTATTTTATTTTGATATTGCGGAATTTAAAGTTTCAAAAATTGAAATAAAGTGTGTAGTTAAACGCTTACAAAAATACCTTTCTCCCTTATTAAGCAGCTATACTGAATCTATCCGACTTGGCCAATTGCCATTTTTCCATAAAATAGGTGATCAAACTAAACTTGATGCGGCTTTATTCAGACATAAGATGAAGCATAATTGGCATTATAGTAAAATGGCTTTTTATGTTCTCAAGTTATAATAAAGGATTTTAAATTTACTGTGGATGAAAAAACTTGTATTCCGGTGTTGATAGTCCAATAATTAATATAATTTATTTCAGAGAATTTTTATTTCTCTGTATGAGCTATTATTTATAAACTATATTAAAAAGTGAGCAGTAAACATTATGAATACAAGTTATTCAATTAAATAAAGACTTCATATTTTTATGTGAAATTATAATATAAATAAATGTCTAATTTTTATTTTATTTTGCAGATCCGAAGGCTGTTTGAAAATATATCTAAGACCTTTTTGTGAATATCACACACACAAAATGAATGATGTAAAACGGCATCTTTTAACTCACACTGGAGAACGACCTTTTAATTGCCCGTTTCAATGTGGCAAAGCATTTACTCAGAAGTCCAAGTTAAAGGTTCATCTGAGGATTTATATAGGAGAGTGCCCTTTTCAGTGTTCATCATGCGAGAAACGATTTTCACGTAAAGCTATTTCGATTGAGCACATAAAGACTCACACTCGAGTACATTCCTAATGGTGCTCTGTTAGTACCAAAGCCTTTTTGTCTTATCATTTTATTTAGTTTTATTTTATTTTAATTATTACTTTTTCAATATTTATGAGTAACTTGTTTTCTTCTCATTTTTTCTCTCTTTATTCTTATTTATGTACACACTATTTATATTAATTAAATTCATAAAAATTAATTTTTTAATTAATTATTGAATAATAAATTAGTGAAATTATTTATAATTAATATTTATTTAAGGGTTATTTTAATGATAAAAAATAATTATTTTATAAAAATATAATATTAACTCATTAAAGTAGCTTACTTTATTCAATTTTATACAAAATAATAATAAAGGATAGAGATTTTTATTTCAGAGAAAGATATTTTTTTTAATATATTCTAATTTCAATAAGGATACATAATTATTTTTTTGAAGAGAGGGGTGTTTTTTTAATGAGGAGTAACTTCTATTTTCATTCTAAATTGAGTGATTTAGAATTTTATTCCTCAAATATTTGTAGGCTGATACTTTTTTCATAAAATGTCATATATTTAATCTCATGCTGTAGTATAAGATGCAAATAAATAGAGTGTTCTGTTCATAAATAGCTAACCGAGACACCAATTGGAGGATTATTCCTCATAATGTATTGATTGTTGTACAAAAGAAAAAAAAAATCAGTAAACTTTTTTTAAAAATTATTTTTGTTAATGTAAAACATATTTTAAAATTATATTTTGGCTTATGTTTCTCAAATTTAAAAATCATAATGCTTAAGGTTTGATTCCTTTTCACGCCAGGGTGATACATTGCGTGAAAAAAGTAGAAGGACATTAGATTATTTTTGATAAATGAATAATGACGCATTTTTTAAACAATTGATTTATTCACAACGTTTTTACATGCAGATACCTGTATCTAGACAAAACAAAAAGTACACAATTAAAAAAAAAAGTATACTTAATAAAAAAAATTGGTTTTGACGATCTCATGATCAGTGAAAAAAGTAGAAGGACACTTCTAAAAAAGAGGTGTACTATATAAATTAATATGGAATTCTTTTCCCGTTGGCTCGAATTATTTCGAAGATCCTATTTGGCCTCGAACTGTATAAAGATTGAATTTTTGTTTGGCAAAAATTGTCCCATACAAAGTTTAATGATTTCTGCAGCTCAGCTACAGATTCAAACTGCTTTCCCCCCTCATAAACACGACGTACAATCATTGCCCATATGTTCTCTACAATATTGAGATCAGGACTTTTAGCAGGCCAATGTAAAAGTCGAACATTGTTTGCTGCAAACCAATCTTTAACACCATTTGCAGTGTGAATTGATGCTCCATCTTGCTGAAAAATCCAGTCATCTCCTCCTAACTTAATGCCATACGGGAGAAGATTTGAGTTTAGAGTCTGGATGTAGTCTGTATGGTTCTGTCTACCATTTAGAAAGACTAAACTTGTCCTGCCTCCATAGCCAACTGCTAACCATACCATTAAACCACCTCCTCCCATCTGTCGAGTAGAATAAGTTTCTTCTTCAATACCAAAACAGTGCCAGTAGTACTGATAACAATCTGGACCATCCAAATTGAATTTTTTCTCATCGGAAAATTTAACTGAGGTCCATTCTGAGCTCCAGGACATGTGGTCTTTAGCCCACTGCAGTCGGTTCTTCGTGTGTCCTTTATTCCACTTCGGATGGTGCATCCGTTTTTTGAAAACGAACTTTTTCGAGCGTTTTATGTAGTTATAGACAGTTCTTTTGGTTACATGTGTAATTCCTGATTGAAATTGCGCCTTGCCGACACTTCCACCAGTCTTTTTGAGTTCACGAATGATTTTTCGTTGATCACGTTGGGTGAGTTTTTTTGGTCTTCCTGTCTTCTTTTTTCTTCTGTCACTTTCAGGGTTTCTTATGAAGTTCGAAACAGTATTAGGACTGATTCGTAGCTGCCGTGCAATCTCTCTCACACCTTTGCCTTCATTTTTACAGGCAACTATTTGGCCCTTCTGAAACTTACTTAAGGGTATTCCTCTGGGCATCCTAAAACCAACAAAAACTATAAATTTCTAGCTAAATATTTTATTAAAATGAATTAAAAGAGAATTAAAGTTAAAAAGGAATTAAAAGTGAAAAAAACACTTACCGATAAACTTCCAAACTAAGTAGATATTTTGGACGTGTCCTTCTACTTTTTTCACACACCGAAAGTTATTAAGTATTGCATTCCTAAGTTAAAATAGTGGTAAGTAAAAAAATCTCATTTAACTTTCACTTAACGTAAATTAAAACTCTAACAAAACAACTCTCTATAAAAATAAGGTCAAAAGCAGTAAAATAAAAGCATATTGTACAAAAAAATGACTGTCCTTCTACTTTTTTCACACAGTGTAAGTCAGATTTCTAATCTGAGGACATTTTTCAAGAAATTTCGAAACCTCGACTCACTTCTACAAATTCTTCATATCTGAGAGGTTTTTTTGTCAAAATTTTATTTAATTGTAATGATGTGCATTTAATTGATTTAAATGGTGGTTATCTTATAACTGTTATTATCTTTGTCTTTAATTTTATTGAATAATTTTTGTTTTGAAAAAATATAGTCTTTTGAGACAGTATTTTCCTGTGACTATTGCTGCCAACAATCATGAGCAGTGGATATAATTTGGCCAAGTCTTTCTTAATATCGCGAAAAGAAATTCTACCTTCTCATATAGTTATTACACGTCAAACTCAGTAAGATGCTAATACACCCATTTTCGCTTCCTTTAAGGCATTCTCTACTCAAATCTAGCCAGCAATGCCAATCAGGAAGAAAATAACGCTCACGAAGTTTAAATCACGTATTTAAAACAAACGTGATTTTTTATGCTCGTAATTGCACCACTCTCATTCGTCTATCGCGAAATTTGAATAGACGTCCTCTTTCAGATATGCAAATATGCCTATCAAATTTCATTTATCTAGCACGACTTTTTGATTTTGTGATTTTATTTTTCAGCATTTTAAATAATAAAACTGTTTTTAAAATTGTTCCTCATTTTTAAAGCTAAAATGTATTCGTTTTTATAAAATAACTAGCAGAACCCGGCATACGTTGTCCTGCCAAAAAAAAAAAAAAAATGCATTGTAGAAAATGACATATCGCGAATATATTCTCCAGGTTCCAATATATGTGCATACTAATTTTCATGAATATCGTTTGAACGGTATATAAGATGAAATGTCGCAGTACCCTCTAGTGACAAGTAACAATAAAGTGGATAGCGTGAACCCATTTTTCATACTTGCATACATATTATTACCAATTTTCATAGCAATTGGTTGAACGGTGCAAAAGTTGATATACTGCAGCAGCATCTGGTGGCGACTTACAATAAAGGGGATAGCATAAAAACATTCTCCATGATTTGCCAAACACACACAAAAATTTTCATTTTTTTTTTTTTTAAATTTTATTATTCAAAATCGGTCTAGCCGTTTAGGAAGACTTTAGTAACAAACACATGTGTTGAAGAATTTAACGATTGCAGCGCCACCTACCCAGTGTAGTTGTGAATCTACACCATACAGGGACCCGCTAGTAAACAAAAATTTTCATCAGAATCTGTCAAGCCATTTAGGAGGTTTGGTTTGTGGGGTTTAATGGCACAAGAGCCAGATTTGGCTATGCTGCGCCAAACAAGGTGATAAAAATCAATAAAGTAATTACAACAAAATCATTTAAATTCGCTTTGGAGTGAAAACATCGTTGAAAGCCATGATAAATATACAAATGTAGGGTTCAGCAATAAATAGAACTCTTAAAAAATCACAGTAAAACCTTAAAAAATTTGGTCAAAGTAAAAACTACGTAATGGGCATGGCGCATTACGCGTGGTAAAAATACTAATCGCCATAGAATTTTAAGAAGAAATCATTCAGATATCATCTCTGTCTCATTGTATTCAACAATATCACTAGTATCTGAACTATCTTCAGTGGTAGATTCTGGTGAATCTGATGGAGAAGGAGGTTTGACATATCGTTTTTTATTCAGCAAGGTCTGTTTAGAATTCTTTTTCAAGGTGTCTATTGTTTGAGGTTTTCCGATGAGATTAAGGAAAAAGGGAAGATAAAAGGATGATGGAAAAGATTACTCGGTAACCTCGGGGTCGTGACACCCACCATTTAGGAGGAGTTCAGTGACAAACATATACTGAAGAATTATATATATATAAATAAGATTTTGTAGGATTTGCATAGTATGGTGAAGACGAATATCTCAAACATTATCATTACCGTAGTGCTGTCTTTGTTATTTTGAGTATTCCATTCATACTTCGGTTAACCATCCGATGCCATTCAGAAAGAAAAAGAACTAGAGGTAGCCGTGCAAGAAAGTGAAAGAACAGATATTCGGCTTCTGCGTAGATAATTATCTTATCTAGCATTACAACTGAAGGAATTTATTGAAGTTGTCACTGAGATTATGGCTGGAAGACAATTCGATTCGCGAAGTTGAGAGAGCACAGCACACCTGAATTTATGAAAAAGACCAATAAATATTCTGAAAAAGGTATGTTAACAATGTGATATTCTTTCCATATACGTTTCTGATATAATAGAAACGAAGTAATCACAACAGGAAATATTTTAATTGCTCTGCGCGAAGTTTTTGACCTATAGAGATAACCAATCCCGTATTGTTGAGTCCAAAATTTTAGCTAAAAAAATCTTGGAAATCTAAAATTGGTTGGGGTATAAAACCATATACTCATAATATAAGGGTATAATAGAAAGCTAATAACGCATGAAGATTTTATGAAATAGCTAAATCAGCTGGAATATTTAATGCATTAGTAAGTACAAAGATTTTACTCTGTGATAAAGATCGCCAGCACATTTCGTTATATTTTTTTGCTGGCAAAACTCATTTATTCGACAGTAGTTTTTCTGTAAATAGGTAGTGGAACCATTTTTCATATACAACTAGTGCAAAGTACAGCTAGAATTGTCTCTTATATTAAAAGGACACTACATTACTAGATTATAACTTCATGGTGCTACTAACTTTACAGCATATCTAAAGACAGAGAAGTCATAGAGTGTATTTGTACCGAATGGTATTCAATAAATCAGAGAGTGGACAACTGTCCAGCCATGGAGACGCACCTGGATCATTGATTACTGGTAGGAAGATAAGTAAAGGTAGTGTAGCATAATAGCTGTGTAGTTCAAAATGTAGGGATGGTCTCAACTCGATGTATGTTATATCTCTTGCGAGGCTAGTTGATGATGTGAGCGTAGTTGTCACTGAAGAAGTTATTAAAGGGAAAAGTAAAGAAATGGTGTACTCCATGATAAATAATCAAACAGAAATCTGAAGTAATAATTTTTCCACCAATAGCAGAAACATAATAGTAGTAACATGGATTGTATGCTTTCTCCAAAACAGTTCACTAGAGGACGCAGTCTGCTCCACCATGTTATAGACATCTTACGATAATAAATAATCTATTTGGGCAATATTTCTTTATTTAACATAAATCAAAACTCACAGCAACGGATACTTCCCTTGACTTTCGCGAAGGTTATATTTTTTATACCGTCACGTCCTGACATCTGTTGTTGGTTTCTTCCAGTATTTCCTCGGTGTACTGGAAGTACCCATCCAGTAACTGTACTCTAAAAAAACGTTGAGAAATTAAACGATGGCTTAAATTAACTAAACATAATTATAGAACCCGTACTGCTAATAATGCAAGATAAATATACAATATAAAAATATTTAAATGCAAAATACATTAATGCATTTTGTATGCCAACATATATAACAGCAACAGAGAAGACAATTTTCTAACTTTAAAAAAATGTATATATGAGGTTATTTATTATTATTATTATAAATCGAGCGTATCTGCCTGATTTAAATACAAAGCTCTTCATTTGTCAACTTATCTTCAACAGTTTTTGTATTCTTAAAGCCTTTTAATTCCGATGAGTTTGTGTCTGTGATTAGATAGGGAGGTTTTATTCAATCTAGAGACTCCGTGAGTTTTCAACCTTTAAGTTCAATCGCGACATCTATAGTGTCCGGTTAATCACTTTATGAGGACCAATGCAAGGCTGACACAAGGGAGGTTTAACTCGATTTACTCTTTAAAAAATGTGCGAACAAGATTTTAATTATGAGTTGACATAATATTTGTCCATGCAATGAGTAGATATCGCAAGTGGATTTAATTGACTCATGTGGTTTCCCAGTGTTGTGATAAAATCATCATCACATGGCTGGACGAAAGTTTTACCCTATATATCACTTGGAAGGCGTAATGTTGAGCCGTACACCAATTCAAAGCAATATGTTTTCAAATCCTCTTTGATTGCTGTCCGAATGTCGAGGAAAACCAAGGGTATTATTTTAGACCTTTGTCATAAGTTTTGAGTGTTGCCTTTCAAATGGGGGTGAAAGCGTTTGGCAATATCATTTGAAATTAGATATTATGCAGCTACTCAGTAAATATAGCTGATCGCATTTGGTAATCTTGGTCTGTACATTCAAAACGAGTTATTAACTCTGGCACTACAAATTGCTTTCGTCTGCATACCTGAAATGAGTATAGCTTCTAGCCAACTGGAGAATCGGTCAATTATTGTCAATATATAATTGTAACCATCAGATGGAGGTAATGGACCCACCATGTGGATGAAAATTTGGACAAAACGAGTATCTGGAAGAGAGAACACGCCTCGAGACGTTTTAGTGAACCTCTGTATTTTCGAAAGCTGACGCGACTTACCACATCGTACTGAAGTTTTAATTTGATGTTTCATGCCAGGCCATACCTATCTGGGATAGATTATTCTTGATTTAGCTACAATCCCGGGATGTGAACGGTTGTGCAGATGGCTAAAGGTGAGTTTTGCGATACAAATTAGGAACAAAAGGACTTGGAATTCCAGTTGACATATCACACACCAAATTACGATCAGAAATCTGGCAAAGTTTAGTTCTAATTTGAGAGATGAAGAGCTGATTTTCATTAAGTTTTGTAATTCTTGATAATTTTCCTGTACTTCCTCAAATTCTGAAATTTAATACCGTTAATACTTGAAATTTTGTTATTGGATCAATTTCTATTCGCGAAAGAATGTCTGCAATTACGCTTTGAGAACCGTGTACATGTCTAACGTTTGTAGAATACTGCGAAATTAGATCTAAATAGTGTAATTGCAGGGGTAAACATTTTTTTTTTGGGGGGGGAAGGTTTGTTTAAAAGCATAAATTAGTGGGTTTTGATATGCGTAAATTTGAAAGTTACTAGAATGTGCCTGAATTATTTTTTTTATAAATAAAATAAACTGAAAACAGTTCCCTATGGTATGGTGTCCATTTTCGTTGGCTTCATTGAGAAGAAAACAACCGGTTCCCATTTTTCTAAATATATTGCATCAGAGTGCCACAAATAAATACACTGGATGCATCTATCCATATATTTAGTTGAGCACCTGCAATGGGGTGAAGCAAAAAGTGGTTTAAACAAATGCATTTTAACATCATTAAAGGCTTTTTCGGCATTTTCATCTCTTTAAACTCTTCGTGTAATTTAGAAAGTTTAGAACGAGATTGCCTTCCAAAAGTTTTACTAAAGGTTCACCTCTAGTTGCTCTGGGGCATCATATTTTGAAACTCCTAATTTGCTATTTTTAGACGATCGGAAGCTAACTTCAAGGTTTTGCTACCACAGGAGGACCTCCTTTTACTATGTGTTGAGCAATGTTATGCTTACAGGTTGATTTGATTTGAATCGGGTAATTTTGTGATGGAAATTAAAAGAATATGATAAATATTGTCACTAAAAGCTTTCACTGAATGAATATTAGCATGTTTTAAGCCCCTGCATTGAAATTTTGTGTTTTCTTTTCATTAAAGTACTTAAGACGAACATTTAGTCCTGAAGGATACCTAGAAAAATCATATACATGTGTTGAAAATATTCTTAATCTTATTGTTGAGAACTCTGATATCTTTGAGGTGTGGCACTATCTCAAATAAGCAAAATAACTAGTAAAATTATGATTCCTTGTTTTTATTGACCCTTTTTTTTTTTTTTTTTTAAATGTGAGCAATTTTTAAATGTTAAGTTTTAGTTTTATGAATTTGAAATTTGAGTTGTTCTAAAACTTAAGTTGACAATTTGAATTTATAAGTGTCATTTTGGAAGGTAGGCGTAGATTACAAATTGTAAAATAATTATTCTTAATATTCAAACTTAATATCTCCACTTATAATTTTCTATTTATGTTTTTGTTTTACTACTTTGTAATGCACAGCAACTGAAGTATGGCTAACGCGAGCATAAATGTCAAAGTCAAGTCAAGTCAAGTGTGAGCCAATCAAAACAGTTTGTAAACAGAAGTTCATGTTTTGAAAATCTTTTAAGCTTCATAAAAGTGAACGAATTGTCATTATTATTATTTATTTTTACTATTTTCGTTTTAATTCATTTGGTGAACTTATAATTCATTTGAATTATTTCAAAAACCATTTGTTAATTTTTTTTTGTAGCTGCTTTAAATACAGTATATATTGATTGGATTTTAAGGAAGTATTTATTTCAATAAGTTATCATTTCTTTATGTATTTTTCGTTGATATATTTTGAATTTGTGTGACAATTCATTATTAACTATACTTTAATTAATTATCAATATTAAAAGCTGTGTTTAAAAAATATATAGTAAAAATCTTGAGAAGAAATAAACATATTTACATATTTTGATTTAAGTTTATACCAATTTTTTCAAAGTAATGATTTTATAGAAATGATTTATCTAAATTTTGAAATAAGTTTTCTGTGCTTTAAAATAATGATAAATATATTTGTATCATAAAGATGTAGATGATTATACATGTGTAAATTAAAAAATAAATAAACATTTTAAAAATATCGATATAAATTTACAAAAATAAATGAATTTTTAAATGATCAACACAAAATCATTTTATTATTATTTTATAACTTAAGTGAATGCTCACTAAATTAATAATTTGAATCATTTATCTGAATTCTATAACAATAAAATAGCAATCAGTTGAATGAGAAGAAATTAATAATTTTTTTAATAAAGTAAAATGATGATTCACTATATGTAAAATATTTCTATTGTTAGTGCCAGCTAATTTCTAAGAAAATAACAATAACTATATAAATTTATGAATTGAAATATATATAATAATTATTATACAATGATCAAAAAAATATTAAAAGAGGATGAAATTCAGAATGTTCATTAAATGTTTCACAAAACTTTAGTTAGTAAAAGCTTTATAGAATGTTAGAGAAAGCTTTAAAGAATGTTAAAAAGAAAAATTATTCTGTAAACAAATGTAATGTTAGATAGTTGTATGTATTAATTAAAATGCAAAATCTTTTTAGCTGAAGATGAAAAATTATTTATGTTCTTGTTAAAACTAAATCTAAGAATAAATAAAAAATTTTAGTGTCTGCTTGTAGAAAAATTGAACCTATTCAAATTTTGTTGGCTCCTTTATTCTTAATTTATTGCCTTCAGATAACATTCTTAACTTTCTTTTTATTTCATATTTTATGCATCATAAGAAAAAAAAGATATTCAGATATTAAATAAATACTTTTATTTCAATTTTAATCTACCTACATAGGCTTAAATATTTGTACAATACTTACTACTTCCCAGAGGTTTCGTTTCTGAAAAAAATTGAAACCACATATTTTATGATCATAATGAAATACTTAACTTGTAATTTATCTGTTTGGTATTTATTCTTCTTCGTAGTCTTAATAATGTGCTTTATAAAATTTGTATGTTTATTTAGCAATTCGTGATATTAATTGTTTTTAATTTCTTATATCGCTTTTCATTTATTTTTGCCATAAATGAATTCTCTCTGTGTCTTTTTTCAGATGCTAATAGCAATTTTGTATGGAATTCAAAGAGACATCAATAATTTTTATCATGAATAATTTCTCATACTATATTGGTCACCTGAAATACTGTATTGCGACTTTGTGAAAGTTTTTTTCAGTGTAGGAAAGCATTTAGTAAATATAACCACTTGTTAACTTTATGAAAGGTCTTATACTTAAGAACATCCTTTATTGTGACAAAGCCTTTTCTCTGAATTTTAACTTACAAAATGTATAAAAATTCATATATGAAAAGTAAAATTTTCATTTTAGCAGAAAAGGAGAGAAACTTTGGAGATATTAATTCTAATAATTGCTGATTCAGAATGGCATTGAATATTTTTTGTAATGAACTTATATATTTTATTTTGTAGTTTACTTGTAGATTTTTTTAAAGTATTTTTCTATCAAAGAATTTATATAATGTTTCTTGGAAAATTAAATATAGGAATAAATCAAAAAGTATGAATTCCTTTGTTGATTCTAAAAAAATTTGACCTAATTTTTTTAGCCCAGCTTTTTTTATGCTTTTAAATGATATTAATTTCAGAGAACTTGACATTTTTTTTTCATGTGTTATACTTTCTAGGCCGAATGGCTAGCGCTCTGGCGTTCGGTACCACAGGTATCGGGTTCAAATCCCGGCTTTGCCATGGATGTTTGTAGTGGTTCGGAATCCACTTTAAGCTGTAGGTCCCTGTCCTAATAGGATCGTAGAGCGCTGTGGGGGCATTGTGACTCCGCGTCCGTGGCTTACCATCAAGTTACATGCGTCCCCTGGGTAATGCAAAGTGAGTAACATAGGTGCAGCCGTTATGGCAAAAGATCACGGTCTATTTGCCAGCTGCATTAGAAGAAAAAAAAAACTTTCTAGGAAATTTAATATTTGAATAACTTTTTTTTTTATTCAGTGTAATATTTATGCCAATCATATTTTTTCAATTTTAATATACTTAATTAATAATATATTTTCATTAAAATAAATGTAGCCAAATCTAATAAGAATATTATGACTTATTTTACAATTACTTTTGTGAGGTTACCTCTTTTAAAAATAATAAAAAATTCAAATTATATAATTTATACTCAAAGGAAACATTTAATTTGTAATTTATTTTAATAAGGTTTTGTTTAGAGTAAAAAGTTTTTCAATAATTCATTAATTATTTTTTTTCACAAATTTTTCGAGTTTGTTTTGAATTTGTAATTTGTATGAAAATTTACTTATTTATTTAACAAATCTAGTTATTATTAAATTTTTTTATTCACTTTTTTTTGTTAGGGACACTAAATGAACAAATTATTTGCAAAATTTTGTGATTGCTATTTTGAACAACACAATTTCTTAGGCTGAGTGGTTAGAGCAACTCTGGCGCTCGGTACCACAGGTTTCGGATTTTAGTCCTGGCGGTGCCATGGAGGTTTGTAGTGGTTTGGAATCCACTTTAAATTGTAGGTCCCAGTCTAATATGATCTTAGAGCATTGTGGAGATAGTGTTACTTGCCCCATAGCCTATCTTCAAGCTACACATGCCCCCTGGATGGTGTTAAATGATTAACTATCTCTGTGTTATCAACTGCATTAGAACAACAACAACACAATTTCACTTTCTGTAAGAAATCAAATATAGTGTAACATCTTAACCCTTTTGAAAATACAATTGCAGCACAATACATTTATACAATATTAATTTAAAATTAATTTTTATATCAAGAATAGTTGTCTTTTCTTTTTGGCACATATTAAAAAATATATTTGCAATTCTTAATATCCATTTAAGTATTCATATTATTCTTTAAACCTTATATGCAATTTGATATTTATTGCATGAAATTTTTCGAATTATATTTAAAATTGCATTTTTTACAATAAAATTGATTAAGCTCAAAAGTGTGGATTTCACTAATCATTTACTTTTTTGTTTGTTGCATTTAATAAATTGTCTTCATTTTATTGTGGGAGCAACTTTAATTTTCATAAATAAATTCATCCTAATTTTTGTTACTTCCTTTTGCAGATGTTGGCAGCACATTTGAAAACACACCAATGTCCTTTTTGCTGTTACATTTTATCAAAACTTAGTCATGCCAAAAGCAATGCTTTATCTTTCACTGGAGGGATAAAACTTACCTTTTATATGCATTCAATATGAAAAATGAAGTATCAATTATGTATCAACCTGTTATGTATCAAGTATCAACCTGAATTACCATCAGAAGTATCATGCCAGAGAATATATATAAATAATTTTTTTAATATAAAATTGTTGACACTCCTTTAATTTTTGTGCAGAAACAAAATAAATAACATTTTAAAAATAATATAGATAACCTTATGAATAATAATAAAATCTTTCTTGTAAATATCTATTGATATATTTAATAATTAACAATGTATTTGATACTTTTTTCAATATTTATTGTTTGTGATCTAAATATTTATCCAATGTATTTGTTAATTATTGTGATAATTTTACTTACCAATTTATTGAGATTGCAATGCAGAAATTGTTGAAAATCATATATTTTCTGTCCTCATTGAAATGTTTAAATTGTAAATTATCTTTTAAAAATATCATCATCATTATTATTATTATTATTTAGAGTGTTTGACATTTTTTCAATTAATAGTATGTGTTACTTAGAATATATTGCATGTTTGTTACATTTGTTACATAAATACATTCAGGATAGCATTATGCTTAATATTTTTAAATTCATTTACTGTTATAAGTTATGCTGAACTATGAGGCACGCTTTCATGTAATCCTTGTGGATATGTCACGATTTCACTCTCATACTGTTGAAATATGCTATAGATAAAATATAATCGCATAAGCTTAATGGAATGTTCATAACCTTTCTGAAAATATACACTGTTCAACAGCATTTATTTTAGATAAGAATTAATAATGAAAATATTTGATTTTTTTTTATGATTTTCTCAGAATAATAAAATATATTCACATTTCTTAATATTAATTTAAATATAATGATTAATTTTTTAAACATTCAAAATAATGTATTTGTGTAAGAAGCAAGTTATTGCATAAAACTTCTAGAATTGTACTAAAAATTGCATTTTCCCTTTAAAATTGATTCTCAAAAAAGTGCAAAAGCTTTTATATTCTACTTTAATTTAAAGCCAACGGCCGTACCATGCTGAATATACCGGTTCTCGTTAGATCACCGAAGTTAAGCATCATTGGGCGCGGTCAGTACTTGGGTGGGGGACCACCTGGGAACACTGCGTGCCGTTGGCAAAATTTGGGACCTGAATGGCCGAGTGTCTGGCGCTCGGTGCCACAGGTTTTGGGTTCGAATCCCGGCGGTGCCATGGATGTATGTTTGTAGTGGTTCGGAATCCACTTTAAGCCGTAGGTCCCGGTCTTTTATGACTGTAAGAGCGTCACGGAGCAAAAGTCAGGCTTCTACCTACGGGTGCTCCATCACAACAGAAGCTGCTTCCTTCCCCTTCAATCATGAGTCCATATGGGCTTGTGGGCTTGGCCAGCCAAGTGGGATAAGAAACAACAAACAACAACAACTTTAATTTAATTAAATATGTTTAAAAAAGCAAAAACGAAATTAAAGCTTAATATTTAAATGAAAATTTCCTCCCCAAGGTCATTGGTTAATGACCTTGTAACAATAACATTCAAGTTTGCCAATTATTTATGAAGAAAGTTTATTTTGACTTCCTACAAATTTACATGATCTTGTTCTGAAAATAAAATGGCTTATTAAATGAGCCACAGTAATAAAAGTCAGTCACTAAGTCAGCATAAATATCTGAATATTTCCAAGTAATAAAATAATAATAGCACATCATAATCTTTGAGTCAAAAATGTTCATGGTGTGCGAGTACATAAATAAAAGAGGAATCGTAATACTAAGTTGTAGTCATCATAGATATTCTCACAATTCCATTATAAGTTTGTATGATGATTGTTGACATTCATCTTCTGGGCAGTTTTGTATTATAATATTAGGAATTTTTAAGTTTTCACAGTGCTGATGTACATGCTATATTGAAATGGAGATTTTTTTTTAATATAATTTCTGTATTTTTATATTTTAATGTTTGGAAAATGATTTCTATAAATATTTCAGTCTTAAAGTAATTAAATATATTTGTTCGCTTTTCATATTATGATGAATGAGGTTAAAATATTAAATTTCATGTGATCCAACATTGTTATAAAATTAAATATATTAAATTGTAATATAATTTTCTAAAAAGACAAGAAAAAATGGCGCATAGAAGATTTTAATGATATCAGGTAGACAAATTTTAATAATTAAAATAAATGTAAAAAAATTACAATTTAATTTCTCAAGTACGTAATGAAATTAGTTCCCTGACATAAGAGATTTCAAACATGAGGCGATGCATAATTTGCATCACAGTTACATTTTTATGCTCAGAAACTGTATTGGATGTTTGTCAAGTTATAATAAAAGAGGCAAAAAGTTTAAATGAATGAATATTGATGAAAAAACTTTTGCTCCAGTCGTGAAAGTCCTGATACAACTCAATTCAGACAGTTATTTTTATTTTCCCCTTTATTACTTTCGTTTTAGTATCTTTTCTTCGTCTCGAATTATAAGCTGTTCATCCATCGTTATAGCATAAATATGAGTAACAAAAATATTGAATATGCAGTTTTATTGAATTTTATGAATACTGATATTTCATTGTTTGTGAAACTTTAATTTTTATCAATAATTTTAATTTATTTTGTTATTTTCTTTTTATTATTTTTTCTTTTCATTTTTATTATTTTCTTTTCCAGTAATTGATTGCAGTTTTGAAGGCAATTTGAAGATACACTTTGTGAATACCCCTCACCCCGAATACCATGAAAAAACATGTCTTGATTCACACCAGAGAATGTTCCTTCAAGTTTCCGTTTCAGTGTGGCAAAGCATAGACTGAGAAGAGCCAGCTGAAGGCTCATCTGAGGACTCACACAGAGAGGCTACCTTTGTGTAATAAAAGATTTTCTCAAATGCATGTCTTGATGGATCGCACGAGGGCACATTCTGGACAACTAGTAGTTGTAGTTTTTTGGTATGAGATTTGTCATAACTAGTTTTTTACTAAAATTCGTGTTGTCTGAAAATAAATTGCCAAAACAATGTGGATGTGATTCACAATTCTCAATCAAATCACAATGTTGTTGATGGAAGCACCTTAAAATTCAATGAACAAAAGGATTTTTCTCGCGCTTTTGACACCGGCAGAACTAATATATTTCATTCCTAACAGCTAGTTTATATGTATATATTATGAGTTCTTTGTTTTTGCGCTTATCTCCAACATCTTGCCATATTTTGGTTATGTGTATATTTCAGTAAAAATGTGTAATGGAAGTATAAAATAGGAATTTTATTAAGTTTTATAAATTATTTACATTTTATTGTGTGTAAAGTTCTAGTATCCACCAATAAATCCATCCTAATTTTTCTTTTGCAGAGAGTGCTAGTGGATTTGAAGTCAATTTCAAGAAACATCAGTGTCCCTTTTGTCAATACCACTCGCACAAACAATTCGATGTAAGAAGGCATGTTTTAACTCACACTGGAGAGCGACCTTTCAATTTCCTTCCAAAGAAGTGTCCTTTTCAGTGTGGCAGAGCATTTAATCAGGAAGGACACCTGAAGCTTCATCTGAGGATTCATACCGGAGAACAACCTTACCAATGCCCTTCGTGTGAAAAGAGATTTTCTCAGAATATTCACTTGCAGAGACATATTGAAATTCATGAAAAGTGTCAAAAGATTTCATTTTAAAAAACATTGGTTCTATTCATGAAGACAATAAAAATGATGCAAACTTTATTTTATAAAATTAAATTTTTTAAGATTGTTTGTTCATATTCAGAACTTTGCATCTTTTTAGGTTTTATGAAGAAGTTTTACTTTCAACTTTATTTCATTTTTAAGTACTTATTCTTGTAAGATAGAATAATGTTTACTTTTTTATAAAAAAATAAAGTATTATCTTTATTTTTATGGTTTTTTTTTAAAGTTTATATTAGTTGTGTGTGTGAGAAAAATTGAACTTTTTTAAATTTGTTTTGTAACTTTCCATTAAATTGTATTTAATGTAGTACAATGTATTAAACATTTTTTTTCTTCTCCTTTTATGCTTTCTGAAGAAGAAAAAAAGATATATTTTATTACGATTGTAACCTAATATATATTTTTTTTATATAAAATCCTATTTGCACTTAAATATTTTTTCTTTCTTTTTTCCACATCTCCTAGGCCTATGTAGTACCCTACCAGTAAGAAAGGTTTTAAATGGAACATCAATTTTAACTTAAAATCTTTTATTTTGTATTTTACTTTTATTTATTTTTAGTATTTTTAACTTTTTTGAGTACCATTTATTTAATTTAGAAACTTTATCTTGTAATTTTTTTATATACTAACAATTAAGCAGCCATTTAAAATTATAATCATATCTATGAATTAAGATGGCAAGGTTAAGGGGTATAGCCCTATTGGTATTCCGTAATCGGTATGCCAGTTGCCAGGATCATCAGTGAGTCTCGTAAAAGCCACGAACAGCCCACTTATGGGTCAAGGAGGAGGGCAGTTCCTTCTAGGAGGACTATTAGGGGTAACTGCCCTGCATTTATGTTTAGTGAGGAAGATATCCTGGAAAATTTTCACTATGCAGCCCGACTATTGTTGCAAGACACATTAGCACCATCGCCATCAAATCTCCTCGCTTCTGAAAGCAGTGACTTGAACCTCGGTTCTCCTGCACACTAGTCATGCACTTTGGGTAACGAGCCACAGTCACTACACACTAGCCACAGGCCATCAGGAAATGGTTATAACTATTTATTGATATAATCGAATAATTAACTTGAATCCGCCATCCACTTTATTAAGACTGCATTTTTTTAAATATTATATTTTATGTTCTCATTGAAATGTTAAAACTTGTTGCAGTTTAATTTATACAGATTAAAATACATAAAATTGTCAAAATCAGCTCATAAATAGAGTTTTATATTAAATTGAGAAGTAGGAATTTGTGTCTCAATATAGACAATCTGAAAACTAATGCAGTTTATTTTTGTGAACTAATTTTTTGTTTTATTTCTGTGTTCATTATTTTTCTGTTGTCTCAAATTTCTTGGTATATCTCAATGGTATATTTGTTTTAATTCTTTGAAATCTAAAGTTGTGTAATAAAAGTAAAGAATTTGAATTATTGAATTTTAAATCCACCACTTTTATTGTGTTTAACATATGTATATCCAATAATAAATCCACACTAATTTTTTTATATTCGCTACCATTTTTTGGTTGTGACAATTTATATTTTTAGTGTTAATTATTTTTTTATCATTATGAAATCTTATCTCAAAATTGAGCAATAAATGTGATGAATACAACAATTTATTCAAATTAATAAATTGCTCACATTTTTTTCTTCTGTAGATCACTTTTACTAAAAATGCAACCTAATTTTTATTTTCTTTTGCAGATATTTTTTATAGACTTGAAGGCAATTTGAAAATACATCAATGTCCTTTTTGCAAATACTGTTCATCTCATTTTAAAAATGTGAAACATCATATTTTAACTCACACTGGAGAACGACCTTTCAAGTGCCATTTTAATTGTGGCAAAGCATTCAGTCTCGAAGGAAACCTGAAGGTACATTTGAGGACTCATACCAAAGAAAGACCCTTCGTATGTCACATTTGTGCCAAGGCGTTTTCTCAGAATATTCACTTACAAAGGCATACCAAAAGTCACGCAGAGAAGTTTTATTTTAAGAGAAATTGACTCTATCCATGAAGACCATCAATATAATGTTAATTCTATCATTTATCCAAATTAATGTTCATACTTTTTTTTTCT
Organism: Caerostris darwini; assembly: GCA_021605075.1. Taxonomy (NCBI): domain Eukaryota; kingdom Metazoa; phylum Arthropoda; class Arachnida; order Araneae; family Araneidae; genus Caerostris; species Caerostris darwini. The sequence continues at coordinate 199,855 of BPLQ01011964.1, forward strand.
GGTTTTTATGAATCACTTTTAATTTTCAAATTCTTTGATTTTTGTGTAGTTCTTCATGAGAAGAAATAGCATGACTTTACTTTATTTTTAATCCGATGATTTATGTAATAAATACAGGGAATTTTTTTTCCTAGTAAATCAAGTATTATATGAATGAAGAATATTTTTTTTTAATTTTCCATTGTTTAAATTTTATTAATATAGAAGATAAAAATTAATTTATGTGAGAAATTATATAGTCAAGTTTTTATTTTCAAATTTAAAATGTTATGTTAACTAAAATCATTGTCTAATTGGGGAGTTCATAATTGTAATATATATTGCTAAAATTATAAAATGATGTTTCAATCATATTAAAGAATCTTTACTCCTATCAGTTATCCCAGTATTAATAATTTTAGATTGGCAAAAAAAAATGTAATTATAAAATATAATTCGACCACCAATTAATATTGCGTTGAAATGTACACATACAGTTAATAGGAGATAATAGATGGAACGATTATTTTTTCAGAGAGAGTTAGATGTGTGCTGTGTAAAGCAATATTAAAAGGAAAAAAATTAATAATTGTGCAATTTTTTTCGTCCAAGTTTTCTTTTGACATTGTTAAAATTTTAATAAAAAATACTTTAAATAAATTTTATTTTCATGAAAAAACCTGCTCCTCCTCTTGAATTCGTCTGATTTCACTGTTTGCCAATTTTTTACACATCAGATTATATTTGTTTCTGTTAGTTCCTGACGTGATTGTATTCAGACACAAGATGGGGCTGATAGTGACATGAATTATAGCGAAATATTTATCTTATATAGTGTAATGTGTAATAAATTTTTTAAAATGAAATTGTGGGAGAAAGAATTAATAGTCGGAGAATTAATAAAATACAATTTAAAACAGACAATTTTTATTTCTGTGTTCATTACTTTTCTGTTATCTTACATTTTTTTTTACTATATGAGCTATTGTGCATAAAAGTCTATATCAAGAAATTGGACAAAAAAGACATTTTTTATGATATATTGAATACAATAAATTCTACACCTTTTTTTTATGTATTTCTACTATTCATAAATAAATCCTTTCTAATTTTTATTTTCTTTTGCAGAGATTCTTTGCAGATATGTGGATAATTTGAAGATACATCAATGTCCCTTTTGCGAGTATCATTCACCTGTACTTAGCAATGTCAAACATCATGTCTTGACTCACACTGGAGAGCGCCCTTTTTTTTGTCCATTGCAATGTGGCAAAACATTCGGTCTAGAAGGGAACTTGAAGGTTCATCTGAGGACTCATACCAAAGAACGACCCTTCGCATGTCATATTTGTGCCAAGGCGTTTCCTCAGAATATTCACTTGCAAAGGCATATCAGAACTCATGCGAAGAAGTGTCAAAAAGTTTTATTTTAAGAGAAATTGACTCTATCCATGAAGACCATCAATATAATGTTAATTCTACTTTATAAATGGGATTTTTTGACTATTTGTCCAAATTAACTTTCATGCTTCATTTTTTGGTTCTTATGAATCATTTTTAATTTTCAAATTCTTTGATTTTTAAGTAGTTCTTCATGAGAAGATATTGCAGGACTTTAATTTACTTTTTATCAGATGATTTATGTAATAAATATGGTGAATTTTTTTTTCCTAGTAAATAAAGTATTATATGAATGAAGAATATTCTTTTAGTTTGCACTGTATAAATTTTCTTCCTTGGAACTAAATTTTATTAATATAGAGGATAAAAATTCATTTATGTGGCAAATTATAGAGTCAAGTTTCTAGTTTTAAATTTATAATAGATATGTGCACTTAGATACTTTTTCAGTAATCAAATAACCAAAATCATTCTTCAATTGTGGAGTGCATATTTTTAATATATATTACTAAAATGATGAAATAATGTTTCAATTATATTAAAGAATTTTTATTCCTATCAGTTATCCAACTATTAATAATTTTATGGGGCAAAATAAAAAAAAAAAATTAAGAATTCAAAATTTTAAAATATAATTCACCCACCAATTAATATTATGTTGAAATGTTAAGCACCCAGTTTAAAGAAGATATGAATCAATTATTTTTTCTGAGAGAGTTAGACATATGCTGTGCAAAACAATGTTAAAAAAAAGTTGAATAATTATTGTGAAGTTTTTTTCATCAAATTTTCTTGAGACATTGTTAAAATTTTAATACAAAATACATAAAATGAATTTCATTTTTATGAAAATATCTTGCTACTCATCTTGAATTCGTCTTGACCGTTTGCCAATTTTTCACACAGTCAGTGGTCCAATTCTATTTAAGTTAGTTCTTGACATGATAATATTCACAAACATAAAGAGCCTGATAGTAAGACACATTACAGTAAAATATTTATCTTCATACAAAGTAATGTGTAATAAATTAGTTTAAATTCATTGTGGGTGGGAGAATTAACAGTCTGAGAACTAACTAAAATCAGACAATTTTTAATTCCGTGTTCATTGCTTTTCTGTTATCTTGCATTTTTTTTATTTGTATGATCTATTGTGCTTAAAATTATATATTAAGAAATTGAGCAAAAAACGTATTTATTATGATTTATGGAATATAATAAATTGTACACATTTTTTTATGTATTTCTAATATTCATAAATAAATCGTTTCTAACTTTTTTTTTTTTTTTTTTTTGGAGGGGTTCTTTGCAGATCTGAGAGTAATTTGAAGATACATCAATGTCCCTTTTGTGAATATCATTCACCTGTACTTAGCCACGTGAAACATCATATTTTAACTCACACTGGAGAACGACCTTTCAAGTGCCCTTTTAATTGTGGCAAAGCATTTAGTCAGGAAGGAAACCTGAAGGTTCATGTGAGGACTCATACCAAAGAACGACCCTTTGTATGCCCTGTTTGTGCCAAGGCGTTTTCACAGAATATTCACTTGCAAAGGCATGTGAGAACGCATGCAAAGGAGGGTCAAAAAGTTTTATTTTAAGAGAAACTGACTCTATCCATGAAGACCATAAATATGATGTCAATTCTACTTTATAAATGGGATTTTTAGACTATTTGTCCACATTAACTTTCATACTTTATTTTTTGGCTTTTATAAATCATTTTTAATTTTAAAATTCTTTGATATTTAAGTAGTTTTTCATGAGATATTGCATGACTTGACTTGACATTTTATCAGATGACTTATGTAATAAGTACAGTGAATTTTTTTCTAGTAAATAAAGTATTATATAAATGAAGAATATTTTTTTTTAATTTGCATTGTTTAAATTTTCTTCCTTAGAAATAAATTTTATTAATATAGAAGATAAAACTTCATTATGTGTTAAATTATATAGTCAATTTTTTATTTTTAAATTTAAAATATGTATGTGCACTTAAATATTTTTTCAGTAATCAAATAAATAAAATCATTGTTTAATTGTGGAGTGCATAATTTTAATAACTATATTACTAAAATGATTAAATAATGTTTCAATTATATTAAAGAACTTTTATTCTTGTCAATTATACAACTATTAATGATTTTAGTGCGGCAAAATGAAAAAAAATTTAAGAATTCAAAATTTTAAAATATAATTCAACCACCAATTAATATTGAAATGTAAACACCCATTTTAAAGAAGTTATGAATAGATTATTTTTTTTGAGAAAGTTAGACGTATGCTGTACAAAGCAATGTTAAAAAAAAAAAAATAGGTTTAATAATTATTGTGGAATTTTTTTCACAATAATGGAAATTTTGGCATGGTTAAATTTTTAATAAAAAATACTTAAAATGGTTTTCATTTTTATGAAAATGTCTTGCTATTCCTCTTGAATTCGTCTTCACCGTTCGCCAATTTTTCACACAGTCAGTGGTCTAATTATATTTGTTTAAGTTAGTTCTTGACATGATAGTATTCAGAAACAAGAAGAGGCTGATAGTGAGACACATTATAGTAAAATGTTTATCTTGTATGATATAATGTGTGATAAATTAGTTTACATTCATTGTGAGTGAAAGAATTAACAGTCTGAGAACTAACTGAAATCAGACAATTTTTAATTCCATGTTCATTCCTTTTCTTTTATCATGCATTTTTTTTATGTGTATGATCTATTATGCTTAAAACTATGTATCAAGAAACATAGTTATTATGATTTATTGAATATAATAAATTCGGCACCTTTTTTTGTGTATTTCTAATATTCGTCAATAAATTCTTTCTAATTTTTATTTTCTTTTGCAGAGATTCTTTGCAGATCTGAGGGTAATTTGAAGATGCATCAATGTCCCTTTTGTGAATATCATTCACCTGTACTTAGCCGTGTGAAAAATCATATCTTAACTCACACTGGGGAACGACCTTTCAAGTGCCCTTTTAATTGTGGCAAAGCATTCGGTCTAGAAGGAAACCTGAAGGTTCATCTGAGAACTCATACCAAAGAACGACCCTTCGCATGTCATATTTGTGCCAAGGCGTTTCCTCAGAATATTCACTTGCAAAAGCATATCAGAACTCATGTCAAAAAGTTTTATTTTAAGAGAAATTGAATCTATCCATGAAGGCCATAAATAGGATGTTAACTCATTTATCGAAATTAATTTTGATACTTCATTTTTTTTCTTTTTATTTTTTTTTATGAATCACTTTTATTTTTCAAATTCTTTGAATTTTATGTAATTCTGTATAAGAAGAGATTGCAAGACATTAATTTACTTTTTATCAGATGATTTATGTAATTAATATGGTGAATTTTTTTCTAGTAAATAAAGTATTATATGAATGAAGAATATTTGTTGTTTTGTATTGTTTAAATTTTCTTCCTTAGAACTAAATTTTATTAATATAAAGGATAAAAATTCATCTATGTGGCAAATTATATAGTCAAGTTTTCATTTTTAAATTTAAAATATGTATGTGCATATAAATATTGTTTCTGTAATCAAATAACTAAAATCATTGTTCAATTGTGGAGTTTACAATTTTAATGTATATGATTAAAATAATGAAATTATTTTTCAATCATATTAGAGAACTTTAATTCCTGTCAGTTATCCAACTATTAATAATATTATTGGGGGAATATAAAAATAAAAAAAATTAAGAATTCAAAATTTTAAACTATAATTTGACTGCCAATTAATATTGTGTTAAAATGTAAAGATCTAGTTAAAAGAAGATAATAGGTGAATTGATTATTTTTTTGGAGAGAGTTAGCCATATGCTGCTCAAAGCAATGTTAAAAGATAAAAGTTTAGTAATTATTGTGGAATTTTTTTCATCCAAGTTTTATTTTGACATTGTTAAAATTTTAATATAATATAAATTTTATTTTTTGAAAATATCTTGCTCCTCCTCTTGAATTCGTCTCATTTCACCATTTGCCTATTTACCATACAATAATCTTTGTACTTGCAGTGGATTCCCTCCCATGTGGGCATCTAAAGAAATGAAATTGCTGATCTGCTCGCTAGGGAAGGTTGCGAACTTCCCAAAGCTTCTTCTTCCAATCTGTTAGCTTCAGAGGTTCATTCCATGACTTTAGCCAGAGTGAATACCTCTTGGAGGTCGCCACCAACTCATGCATGGTACGCGCTAAATATCCTGGTATGTCCTTGCAGTGCTCCTGTCCTAGACCTGCTCAAACGGCTTTAGCTAGACTAAGGACTGGCCACCTAAGAGTTTTACCTTCAGTGGAGACGAGAAGACATATACCCTTTGTCATTGTTCGGCAATCGCGTCTCCCTCTCATCTCATCTCATCGATTGTATTGGTGCCTCTGTGAAGCAACTGTTGAATGAGGGGAGGACAGTTTACGATCTATTGATGCAGCATGATCTACTGGACTTGGCTTAGGATTCTAAATCAAGGGGATAAGCAACAACAACACCATACAATCAGTTGTCCAATTATATTTGTTTAAGTTAGTTCCTGATACGATTGTATTCAGATGCAAGGTGAGGTTGATAGTGACACAAATTATAGTAAAATATTTATCTTATATACTGTAATGTGTGATACATTTTTTAAAATGAAAATTGTGGGAGAAAGAATTAATAGTCGGAGAATTAATAAAATACAATTAAAATCAGACAGATTTTGTTCCTGTGTTCATTATTTTCTGTTATCTTGCATTTTATTGGGCAAAAGACATATTTATTGTGATTTACTGAATACGATAAATTCTACACCTTTTTTTTTTTACGTATTTCTAGTATTCATAAATAAATCCTTTCTAATTTTTATTTTCTTTTGCAGAGATTCTTTGCAGATCTGAGGGTAATTTAAAGATACATCAATGTGCCTTTTGTGAATATCATTACCTGTATTTAACAATGTGAAACATCATGTCTTGACTCACACTGGAGAGTGCCCTTTTGACTGTCCATTACAATGTGGCAAAGCATGACCCATCTGAAGACTCATATGAGGACTCATATTGCAAAGGCATGTGAGAACGCATGCAAAGGATGGTCAAAAAGTTTTATTTTAAGAGAAATTGACTCTATCCATGAAGACCATCAATATAATGTTAATTCTACTTTATAAATGGGATTTTTTGACTATTTGTCCAAATTAACTTTCATGTTTCATTTTTTGGTTCTTATGAATCATTTTTAATTTTCAAATTCTTTGATTTTTAAGTAGTTCTTCATGAGAAGATATTGCAGGACTTTAATTTACTTTTTATCAGATGATTTATGTAATAAATATGGTGAATTTTTTTTTTCCTAGTAAATAAAGTATTATATGAATGAAGAATATTCTTTTAGTTTGCACTGTATAAATTTTCTTCCTTGGAACTAAATTTTATTAATATAGAGGATAAAAATTCATTTATGTGGCAAATTATAGAGTCAAGTTTCTAGTTTTAAATTTATAATAGATATGTGCACTTAGATACTTTTTCAGTAATCAAATAACCAAAATCATTCTTCAATTGTGGAGTGCATATTTTTAATATATATTACTAAAATGATGAAATGATGTTCCAATCATATTAAAGAACTTTTATTCCTTCAGTTATCCAAAAAAAAGTTTAATGATTTTTGTGGAATTTTCTTTTGACATTATTAAAATTTTAATAAAAAATACTTAAAATAAATTTTATTTTTATTAAAATATCTTTGCTACTCCTCTTGAATTCGCCTGATTTCACCATTTGCCAATTTTCTACACAATCAGTGGTCCAACTGTGCTTGGTTAAGTTAGTTCCTGACATGATTGTATTCAGATGCAAGGTGAGACTGATAGTGAGACACATTATAGTAAAATATTCATCTTGTATAATATAATGTGTGATAAATTATTTTAAATTCATTGTCGTTGAAAGAATTAACAGTCTGAGGACTAATTAAATTCAGATAATTTTTAATTCCATGTTCTTTACTCTTCTGTTATCTTGCATTTTTCTTTTAGGTGTATGAGCTATTGTGCATAAAACTCTATATCAAGAAATTCAGCAAAAAAACATTATTATTATTATTATTTATGGAATATAATAAATTCTGTACCTTTCTTTTTTATGTATTTCTAATATTCATCAATAAATCCTTTCTAATTTTTATTTTCTTTTGCAGAGATTCTTTGCAGATCTGATGGTAGTTTGAAGATATATCAATGTCCCTTTTGCGAGTATCATTCACCTGTACTGAGCAATGTGAAACAGCATGTCTTCACTCACACTGGAGAGCGCCCTTTTGACTGTCCACTGCAATGTAACAAATCGTTTACTCAGAAGAGCCAACTGAAGACACATCTGAGGACACATACTGGAGAACGACCCTACAAATGTTGTGTTTGTACCCAAAGTTTTTCCAATGGATCTAACTTAAACAGGCATTTAAAAATTCATGCAGCGAAGGGATAAAGAAGTTTTATTTTGTGAGAAATCGTTTCTATCCATGGAGATACTAAATATGGCCATTTGTTATACATTGTTGGTAATTAGATGGGGACCTATGGTGTGCAGTTGATTCAGATCCACTACAAACTTTCATGGCACCTGTGGTAACGAGTGCTAGTCACTCGGCCATCAGGCCCATGTTTATAACTACTTATTGATATATTTGAATTATTAATGTGAATCTGTTTTATACTTCTTGCAATAAATATTCTTTGTTGCCTAAAGTTCTTATCCATTTTATTTGTAAAAATTGTCTTATAAACTATAGTTCAATTTTGTGATAAGTTTACCTACCGATTTATTAAAACTGCATCTTTTAAAATAATATATTTTATGTTCTTATTAAAATGGTCAAGTTATTGCAGTTTAATTTTCTGAGTTTTGTATACGAATTAAAATACATAAAATTGTCAAAATCGGCTCATAAATAGAGTTTTAGATTTCTACTTTGCATATGTACTATAGGAGTTTATTCTCCATTAAAATTCATATTCATAAAACTCAAACTTCTGAGACTTCCGCTCTGACAGTGTTCAAATTCTGCTAAAGTCGAATCTTAAACACACGAGCTTGTAAATAGGCAACATTTAGTTTATATAATTAATATATCAGTCTGCTGAAAATGTATTCTGATTAAAGAAGATGTATTTTCGTTTATTAATTATTATTGAAGTATTAATAATTTTTTAAACATGCAAAATAATATACTTGTGCAAGTGGGAATTTTTAAATTTTATTTTCTGGCTTTATATCTAATTACTGTTGATATCATAACTTTTGCCCTTAGTCTAGAAAGTACTAATATAACCCAATTAGATACTTATTATTTTTATTTTCCACATTAAAAAAGCAAAAATAAAGCTTAAATCTTAAATGAAAATTTCCTGTTCCAGGTTATAACTAAGAATTATGTGTAATTAAATTGAAATAACTATAATTAATAATTGAAACCAGTTTATTTCATATATCTAAAATTGTATAGATCAGAGTATTTTTATTCGCTACATATTCACATTGTACTTTGAAAATGAAAATATATATTAAATGCATGAAAGTAATAAAAGTCAATCATGGCATCAACAAAAATTTAGATATATAGTGATATATAGTTAAATCATGTAATTATCACAAAGACAATTTGCTTTTAATTTTTTAAAAATGAATTCTATTTTATTTTGTTCTCAATATAATTTAATAAGATTGTTTATTCGTTAGAGAATCCAAGCCTCGTTCCTAATATTTTACTTTATAAAATGAAATAAAAATTTTCTAAAGAATCCTACTCCATTATGCATTGTTACTTATATTATATTGGCGCTAATAGCAAAAAAATACTAAAGTAATACTAAATAATAATTAGTATCTACAGAAACTTGTAGTGCAAATATAAGATGTCATAAAAAGTAAGATTGCTGTAACATGTGGAACAAAAAATGTGTTGAATTGCTCTTTGCTGATTGCCAACTTAGTGCAAAGCATAGGTTTGTTGGCAGAGGGCCAAATTATGTCAAATCTCCAACTGATTATTGATAGAGTAAGTTTTAAAACAGGAGATGAATCAAAGTTGGATTCATAGTAATATCTCAGTATCAATTATCATAGTAATTCTCAGACTTTGTTTCATGTTCCTGAATTATAATGAAGATAGTAAAGATTTTAAATCTATGTGAATAAAAGAAAATAGCCCCAGTATTAACAATCTGACCTCTAATATATTTCATTAAAAAAAATCTTTTTTATTTTTATGGTTGTTTTAAATTTCTCACTATATTTCCATGAACTATGATTATTAATACATTGTATTATAAGAATATTGAATTTTAAATCCTTTATATTTCATTGTGTTTCAAACTAATAATTACAAATAAATCCAATTTATTTCTTTTGCATTTGTGAGAATATTTATTTCTGCATTCATTATTTTTCTGTTATCTTGCATTTTTTTGTTATTTCTATGAACTAATATGTACGAAAACTTTTATAAAAAAATTAAACAATAAGCATATTGAACTTGAAATTAAGATTTATTGAATTTTGTTTACAATTTTTTGTGTGGGAAACTTAACTTTTAGTTTCTTTTGCAGTTTTGAAGGCAATTTGAAGATATATCTTTTGTGAATACCACTCATCCAGACATGATGACATTTATACACATTTTAATTCACACTGGATGACCCTTTCAGTGTAGCAAAACATATACTCAGAAAAGTACCTGGAAGGTTGATCATGATGACTCGCAGTTCTCTCCGTAAAGATACTTTATATAAACATGTGAGGTATCTTATTGGAGAATGACCCTCATGTATTCCATTATTCCTCAAAAGATTTTCTCATTAATATTTTTTCAATATACATGCAAAAAAAAAAAAAAAAATGGAAAAAACGAATTAATCAGGATATTATATTTCAAAGGATGTAAAAACTCTTTTTGAAATTAACCAATTGTAATATAATCCACTGGAATAATTTTATTGTAGTAGAAATATAATATGTACGAAATTAAATTACCAAAATACTTGCTGAAATTAGTTCTTGACATGTCTGGTTTCAAACTTCAAATGAAGGTCAATTGGCATTATATTTGAATTTATATTGTCAAAAAATGTATTTTATGTTTCTGAATCATAATAAGAATTAGTAACAATTTTAAATTGAGAAGTAGGAATTTGTATCTCAATATAGACAATCTGATAACTAATGCAGTTTACTTCTGTGTTCATTATTTTTTATTGTCTCAAATTTGTTGCCATATCTCAATGGTATATTTGTTTTAATTCTTTGAAATCTAAAGTTGTGTAATAAAAATAAAGAAATTGAATTATTGAATTTTAAATGCACCACTTTTATTGTGTTTAAAATTCGTATATCCATTAATAAATCCACTCTAATTTTTTTTATATTCACTTGCATTTATTGGTTGTGACAATTTATATTTTTTGTGTTAATTATTTTTTTATCATTATGAAACCCTTTCTCAAAATTGAGCAATAAACACAATTCTTGGACAATGTAGATCTCTTTTACTACAAATGCAACCTAATTTTTATTTTCTTTTGCAGAGATCCTTTGCAGATTTGAAGGCAATTTAAAAATCCACCAATGTCCTTTTTGTGAATATTTTTCGTCTAATTTTAGAAATGTGAAACATCATGTTTCAACTCACACTGGAGAACGACCTTTCAAGTGCCCTTTTAATTGTGGCAAAGCATTCAGTCAGGAAGGAAACCTGAAGGTTCATGTGAGGACTCATACCAAAGAACGACCCTTTGTATGCCCTGTTTGTGCCAAGGCGTTTTCACAGAATATTCACTTGCAAAGGCATATCAAAACTCATGCGGAGAAGGGTCAACAAGTTTTATTTTAAGAGAAATTGACTCTATCCATGAAGAACATAAATATGATGTTAACTCTACTTTATCAATGGAATTTTTGGACTATTTCTCCAAATTAACTTTCATACTTCTTTTTTTTTTTATGAATCACTTTTAATTTTCAAATTCTTTGACTTTTATGTAGTACTTCATAAGAAGAGATTGCAAGACTAATTTACTTTTTATTAGATGATTTATGTAATAAATATGGTGAATTGTGTTTTTAGTAAATGAAGTATTGTATGAATGAAGAATATTTTTTGTTTAATTTTTTTTCCTTAGAACTAAATTTTATTAATATAAAGGATAAAAATTCATTTATGTGGCAAATTATATAGTCAAGTTTTCATTTTTAAATTTAAAATATGTCTTAAATGTTTTTTCTGTAATCAAATAACTAAAATCATTGTTTAATTGTGGAGCTCATAATTGTAATATATATTACTAAAATGATGAAATGATGTTCCAATCATATTAAAGAACTTTTATTCCTTCAGTTATCCAAAAAAAAGTTTAATGATTTTTGTGGAATTTTCTTTTGACATTATTAAAATTTTAATAAAAAATACTTAAAATAAATTTTATTTTTATTAAAATATCTTTGCTACTCCTCTTGAATTCGCCTGATTTCACCATTTGCCAATTTTCTACACAATCAGTGGTCCAACTGTGCTTGGTTAAGTTAGTTCCTGACATGATTGTATTCAGATGCAAGGTGAGACTGATAGTGAGACACATTATAGTAAAATGTTTATCTTGTATAATATAATGTGTGATAAATTAGTTTAAATTCATTGTGGGTGAAAGAATTAACAGTCTGAGAACTAATTAAAATCAGACAATTTTTAATTCCATGTTCATTACTTTTCTGTTATCTTGCCTTTTTTTTATTTGTATGATCTATTGTGCTTAAAGATTGATTGTATTGTGCTATATCAAGAATTTCAGCAAAAAAACATTTATTATTATTATTATTTATTGAATATAATAAATTCTGCACCTTTTTTATGTATTTCTACTATTCATCAATAAATCCTTTCTAATTTTTATTTTCTTTTGCAGAGATTCTTTGCAGATCTGAGGGTAATTTGAAGATACATCAATGTCCCTTTTGTGAGTATCATTCACCTGTACTGAGCAATGTGAAACAGCATGTCTTCACTCACACTGGAGAACGACCTTTTGACTGTCCACTACAATGTGGCAAATCGTTTATTCAGAAGAGCCAGCTGAGGACACATCTGAGGACACATACTGGAGAACGTCCCTACAAATGTCGTGTTTGTACCCAAAGTTTTTCTAATAGTTCTAACTTAAAGAGGCATTTTAAAATTCATGCAGTAAAGGGTTAAAGAAGTTTTTATTTCTTGAGTAGTTGTTTCTATGCATACCGTAAATAGGACGCTAACTTACTTGGACATTTTAAGTGTTTGTTCAAAGTAACTTTTGTACTTTTTGGGTTTTATGAATTTCATATTCTTTAATTCTTAAGCAGTTTTTTGTAAACTACATAAGGTTTCATTACATTTTAAAGAAAGATTTTATTAAAAAGTGTAAAATTTTTATTGTAGTAAATAAAATTTTGTATATAAAAAAAAAAAAATGCCGTTTTGTATTTTTTTTTTTTTTTAAATTATCTTCCAAAGTTTTGTCTTGAAATTTTATTAATATGAAAGTTAGTGAGACTGTTTCTATTCTTTTTTATACATTTTGAAAGTAAAATGTACACTCTCTTGGTCTTGTTGTAGCAGTAATATGTCGGTACAGATTTAATTTTTAAATGAAAGCTAAAACATCTAGCTGCCACATAATGTTTGCACTTTGAACAAACACTTAAAATATCCAAGTAAAGTAAGCGTCCTATTTACGGTATACATAGAAACAATTTCTCAAGCTTCAGAAATGCTGTACAACACAATTTGTTCTTATAATATGTAAAAACAAACATACTCTTACGAATTTACATGGTTATGCTCCACCATAATCATGGAGATGTTATGTTTCAGTTCTATTTTGGACCAACCTGGCCAAAAATCCTTCATAAAACTGATTTTGAAAAGAATGTTCTTAGGTCTCCTGTCTTTTATCTCATTGCTCAATCCACAGGAGATTGCTTGATTGGTTTTCTCAGCAATGACTTGAAGTGCAACAATACTTACACTGGAATAGAACGACAAAAAATATTTATTTAGCAAATTTTATTATCAAAATTCTTTTTTTAATATAAGATGCATATCTGCCCTTAAAATATTTTTTCTGGTGTCAAATAAATAATATTCTTGTTAATAAAATCTATCTATATATATATATATATAATTTAAAATATGATGAAAAAAATGTATTTTATAGTTTTTGAAATTAATACTTTCTATTATCTAAATTTATTACTCTGTGTATTTGTGAGAATTATCTAATAGAATTCAATTTTATAATAATTTTTAAATACTCATGTATTGAGATTGCATTTTTTTTCTATCATGTGTTAATATGATAAAAAAAAAAAAAAAAAAAAAAATGGAATAAATGGATATTCTTGGAATTGCATTTTTATTTTCTTGTATCTGTTATGTAATTGGATTGCTTAAAAAAATCCATTTAGTATAGAATTGGAAAAATTGATATGCTTTTTAATTAAAATGAAAAATTTCAAAAATAAATATTTATGTGTAAAGGTCTAAAGGAAATTCTTAATTTTTAATACTTCTTAGTGTTAGTATGGAAAAATTTGCAAGTTTGTTTTATGCTGGAAATCATTCAATGTTCATTTTATTGTCTAAACGTTTTAGTGAAAAAAAAATGGGCACATAATTGTTTTTCTTTCCTTTCCTATATTATTTTTTTTAATAACTTATTTCATTTAAATATCTTCTCATTCACCACTTCTCATTGATAGCTGTTTTATTCTTTAGAATTTAGACAATATGTTGAGTTTAATAATTACGGGATTATTTGCATAAATTATAAAGAGAACAAAAATGTGCTCTCTTGTTTATTTAGCATTAGAAAATTTTTTTAAATAGAAGACATGTAGCAATTAAATGTAAAACATTTTCTAGTATTTTACTAGAAGTGAATATACTCAATACTAATTTAATAATATTCAATACTAATATATTTACAGTAAGTTCAAGTTTACAAATTCGTTTCTTTTATATGATACATTTTTCATCTAAATTTTTACTCAAATGTAATCAGTTAAAACCTCAGGCATTATATAATTGTAAATTTTTAAAATATAAATCTCTTTTTGGTGTACAATATATTTGCCATTATATTAAAACACAGGAAAAATTTCTTTTTTTTTATTTTAAATACGTTATCTCAATCATTACTTCGAAAAACTTACAATTATAATTATTAATTTAAACTTTATTTAAATATATATATATATAATATATGTCTCCCCTACATTGTAAATATAGTACATTTTTAAGTGTTAGTCAAAAGTTAAGTAATTTTAAAATGTGCAGTACAAGTTTAGAAAATAGCGATGAACACACAAAAATAAGTAAAAAAAACTTTTATTCAAACAAATACTTCCTTATGATGTCTATATAAATATAATGAGCAACTTATAATATATACGTATATAGGTAGTTAAAAACTACAGAAATGTGAAATATGGATTATGGCCGGATATGGGTGTATTCACCCACAAACCTATAATTTATTTTCCAAAAATGCAACACCTAACAATGTTATGACTAACTTCTAATTTTTAAAATGGTAGAACACTCTATGTTAGCCCCACATCTCGAGTGCAATTTATTTAAACATTTTTCGGTACTTACGTATTAACGCCACCACAGCAGAAGTTGCGCCAAAATAGAGACTGTTTTGAATCTCTGTTAAACACTATATCGGCCCATTTTCCACCGAAATCCGAATGACTACTTTGTTTTTAAATAAAGTGTTTTGAATTCTGAAAGTGTTTTGATTTTAAATAAAGTGTTTTATATATTTTATGATTGATCACAAAAATTTTAAGTGTAGATTGGCGCCACTTAAAAACCGCCAAATCTGTAGTTGCGGTGGCGTATGTACCCGTTTTCCTTTTTCTCGTGCGAATTCACGGTGGATCCAGTTTATTTAAACATCTCTCTTTTTCTCTCCACTCTCGTGAGAATTCATAGTAGATTCTTACTTGTTATAATGCAAGTTGTATATATATAAAAAAAATTACTAAAAATAAATGTATTTATTTTTAGTAATTTTTTTTCTTTCTAATATCATAGTAAAACTTAAGAGGTACATAAATTTTTCTAATACATTTTTAAATAATTTAAGTAGATTGTCATAATTATTTGTTTTAAAATAAATTAATTTAAATGGCCATTATCACAAGGTTTGTCATTTAAAAAAAAAATCCACTTTCATTAATAAAATTAAACGTAATAAATTTACATTCAGGTCATTTAGAAGTTTTTCACATTCCTCAATATGAGAGATCTGACTTTTTAGGCTACTTGGTTGAAAAGAACATAACTATTTTGTGTTTTTTAGAAACTTTCAATTTGGAGTACATACGCTTCTTTTGATTTCGACCGTAACAAGTGCTTATAGGTTCGCATTGCTTCAATAGGTGTTGTTTTAACTGCACCAGTAATAATACGCAAAACTTTTTTTGAGCTCTCTCCAAGGTTTCCGTTGTGATTTGTGAAGCTGTAATAAGTATTTCACTTCCATATCTGATTATTGGTTTGATATATGCATTGTGTGTATTGTGGTGTTGTCATTTACTTTTAAACATACACATAAACAATACCCGATCCTATAAACAACTAGCTACACCGTTTACTTAACACACACGCTAACCATTATTTATAACCACAATAACCCATACCACATTTTAAACCAACAAGTTCGCATGAATTCAGAGACTTATATAAGTTGGAAAAGGAAACACACACGAAATAACACACAGACAAAATTTCATAATTTAAAATATAAACAAAAATGTATTTATTAATATTTACAATAGTAAGCTTGAATTAAAATCATTTAATTAATGTTATCAATAAAAGTATAATTCGGATAATGCCTTAA
>BPLQ01011964.1:216178-451434 GCA_021605075.1 Caerostris darwini
CTATACGCACCATTGATCAAAGTCTTGACAGCAAGGGTGCTCCGTCCAAACGTTCATGGGACTCTTGTGTCGGGCAGGAGACCTGGGGAAACTTGTCCATATCATGTAGCTTGGAATGTACACTTTCTTTTTCCAAGTCACGCTGCTGCCAGGGGATCACCAGCTAATTTATAGAAGTATGCAAGGGATGCCAGTCACTCCGATTCACCGACAAACTCCCAGTCTAATATCTGTATTTCACGCTGGACATGGTACAACCATCTCAGCCACCTTCCTTCCAGCTCCGGAGTGCCGTTCCTCGTCGCTTTTCTTTTTCTCTCCACCCCTGCGATGTCCATCACCTCCATTTCATAGTTCATTCTCGGTGTGTGTGTGTGGGGGGGGGATTGCCGACACCGTATTAGAGTCTATATCCATAAATCCAAATCCCCGTCTTGATCAACTGATTTCTTGACCATCTGGCCTCGAAGTGTTTTATGACCCCTGCCAATTAAAATACTTTCCCCTTCACCCCCAGCTGTGACCCATCCGGTCAGGTGCGGAGACCAACAAACATCCCCCTTCCAAGGGACACACATAGAATATAGTCTAACATATACAATAATAATATAGAATTTTACCATAAAAATATTTACTATAAGATATTGCTCATATTGACACGACAGTATGGTTCAGAGTGGCTTGAGAGAAGCCCCATTTTGAGCCAGCCAGTCTCTTCAGGATAGGCAATCTTTTTTCAATATGCAAGATGCATATGTTCTAAAAACCTCAATGTGTTATAACAGCAAGTACCTCTGTGTAACTTTAGATCAGGGGTCTCCAAACTACGGCCCGCGACAGCGAATAGCTTATTGTTGCTGTAATAAGTTGGATAAAAAAAAAAAAAACACAGAATGATAATAACTCGGTTTTATTTGCTTGCTAGGTAAAACTTAATGACAAGCATAATAAGCAGAAAATTTAACATAAAGCATAACAACTAACAAATAATTGAAATGAATCCCACTAACATTATAAACTAGTGAACATCCCGCGGTTACCCTCGGTAGTCATGTTGGGGTAAACAGTATCACATATGTATGAATATCGATGCCTGGTATGTATATATCCTGAATCAAACATATGAAAAACAGCTGAAAATCCCCCAGGAACGGAATAGTCTAGAAATTATAAATAATGGCAGAAAAATGAAAACGGTTTTGGCCATTGGTGCTTACTGGAGTAAACAGTATGGCCCTAAGGCTGAAAAGTGTAGAGACCCCTGCTTTAGATAACTATCAAGTTTTGTATAATCCAAATTCAAGGGCAATATGTATTAAAGTGAAAAATTGGAGCATTGTTTTAGATTTGTTTATAATCCTTTGATTATCTATAGCCCGAAGAGAGTTTACACTGCTTTATTCATTGTGCTTTCAAGCTCACTTTGTTGTCTTCTGTAGTTCCGATTGTTACCTGCCTATGTCCATATTACAAGGTCATCTGCAAACATGCATACCTGGAAATTTCCAGCATCTTAATAACATCATTAGCATGTATGTTAAAAGTGGAATTACTACTTTAGACTAATTTCCGGGTATGCATGTTTGCGGATGACCTTGTAATATGGACATAACAGGCGGGCTGAAAAGTTCGTAGGCTAACTCATAGATGGTGCTACTACTATTAAATACATATGATTTTTAATTAGCCCTAACCTTCAAAAGACACGTGTATAAATTTGACAGCTGTTACACTATTAGTATGTGAGTTACAGCATTTTTAGTGTTTATCACGTGCAGTCCACTCGGCTGACTGTCGATTGGGCTCCGGTGTGAAATGATGGAGCAATGTTTCATCCATTGTCACATATCGACGCAAAAATTCGGGTTTATTACGATTGAACAGCTCCAAACACTGCTTAGAATCATCCATTCGTTGTTGTTTTGGGTCGATAGTGAGCTCACGCGGCACCCACTTTGAACAGAGCTTTCGCATGTCCAAACATTCATTCAGCTAACTCAATCAACTTCACTTTACTGTTATCAGAAATTATTTTGTGGACTTCTTTGATGTTTTCGTCGGTAACAGCCTCTTTGGGACGTCTACTGCGTGCATCGTCCTCCGTGCTCATTTCGCCTCGTTTAAATTTAGCAAACCATTTCTCTACGGTTGATTTTTCTGGTACAAAATCCGAATAATGTTTATCAAGCCAAGCCTCGGCTTCAATAGTATTTTTTTTCGTCAAAAAGCAATGCTTTATTAACACACGAAATTTCCTTTTTATCCATTTTTTCAAACTAACAAAAGTTGCTTCACTAAAACAGCTATAACACACATACTAATAGTGCAGCAGCTGTCAAATGTATACACGTGTCTTTTGAAGGTCAGGGCTAACTAAAAATCATATGGATTTAATACTAGTAGCGCCATCTATGCGTCAGCCATTGAACTTTTCAGCCCACCTGTTAGGCAGGTAACAATCGGAACTACATCATCATCATTCAACGCACGGAGTACCTTGGCCGTGTATGGCCTTAAGACTCCTAATCTTGAGGAATAAAGTTCATTGGAAACAAAAAACATGAATACAAACAAAAGCAGTCAGCATGATTATGTCCATTGTTAGTACAAAAAAGAAGAGAGTAAAAACAAAACGCAGAGTAAATAAAAGAAAGGCGCAATTAAAAAATAATTAAATAAGAAGCAACAAGCGCAATTACTTAATGAATTTAAAAAGAAGCTGCATTTTTTCAAAGGGATTAGTAGCATTTTTAAATTGCGAGTAAATATTGTCAAGCCCTCCAAACGTGTTAAAGAGATTAATAATTTCATTTAGAACATACATTGCCTTAATCGGAACTACAGAAGACAACAAAGTGAGCCTGAAAGCGCAATGAATAAAGCTCTCCTCTTTCTTTCTTCAAAGTTCTTCTTGCGCTATAGATAATCAAAGGTGGTAATCCCACCTTAGACTGTCTACATTAGTCCAGCGGACCCTAACTCATCTCTTGAGTCAATCCATTCTATCTTTAACTCCAATCCTCTTGTTTAGCAGTCTCTTTCAACATATAGTATCCTTGAAAGTCGACAAAAACAGCTAAAATGCTTTTTTTTAAAATTGAACCCTGTTTTCATAGCGTGGGCAAGTTTCAAAATAGAATTAGAAATAGACGTACTCTTTTTCTAAAGCTAAATGATTGGAGTTGGCTTATATACGCATCACCCAAGTAGCTAGTTTCCTGTTAGCTAAGCTCAAATAATTCAGCAATATTTGGTGATGTTTTTTATTTCTTAAATTTATGAGGGAATATATATATATATATATATATTTTAATGAAACAGTTGGCTTATGAAAATGAGTTATTTTATGTTTGAAATTGTTTATATTGCTGGTTTGTTAAAGATACGGATGTACCTATGGGGTAAATATACCCATAAAACCTCCACATAATCATTAATATAGAGAATTATATTTATGAATTTAACATCAATTCACAAGGTATCAAAATAAAATTAAAAATTTGCAATATAGAAATAATCATTAATGTAGCTAAAGTTAAATAAATAAATTAGATAATTTATATAGGTACAATTAGGATCCCCAATCTCATATCCTTAGCAAAAAGCGAAGATTGTAGCTGAATATGTTGGAGCAGAAGTCGAAGACAGTAGTGTAGTTGAGGAATTGAACAAAGGCTGGCGCAACGAGCGCTGTTTACATCTTGAAGAAGCTGTAATAGGTGTTGAATTTCGAAATTGGCGGTGACATAATGTGCATATAACAAATTAAGAAACGGAATTGAAAGGTACAAACTAGACATAAAATAATAAATAAATTTGAATAATATTATTTATATTAATTTTAAATGTAGATTAAATGATTTATGTTGTCGCCAAAACGTAGAATCTGTGGCGGTATTGTAAAGGTTGCGTAGTGTTATTGAAATCCAGACGGCAAAATAAAAGACGATAATCAATTTTTACAATTACGACATGTTTATTCTACTTCGAACGCTTACTACGTTCTATTTTTATTCTAGCGGGAAAATTCCCTTTCTAACAGTGAAAGTAGAAGTCGTTCAATTTGTATTCCATTTTACATCAATAGGTGTCGCTACATCACTCCCCTACCAGTAACAAAGTTACGTTACTTTGAAAATGGTAGACGAATTAATATATCTATACAAATATTAGCGAACAAATACACATTGATACAAATTTAAATTGCACAAAATAATTACAAACACAATTACATTTAAACAATTACATACATAAATCAAGTTAATTAGGAAAATGGACATGGATGAATTATAAGTTTGAAGAAAAGTCAATAATGTCATTGAAACGAACAGGAAGTTTTACTTGTCTTCCACAACGTGTTGTTGTATTTGGTTGTACAACTTGCTGACTTGGTATAAATTTTTGTTCACTCGGCACAGATGTATGATCATTTGATGATGTTGGATTCAGAAGTTCATTAGGTTGTAACACATATGCCGGTTTCAGTCTATCCACTGAAATATTAACTTGTTTATTTTTAATTAATAGAAGAAAGTTTTTCGTGGATCTTTGCAATACCAAATAGGGTCCTTCATATGGGGGCTCTAAAGGTTTTTTAACTCTGTCAATTCGCAGAAACACATGTGAGCATGTGTACAAATCTTTGGGAATGAATATCTTTTGTTTACATTTGTTTTTGGATTGGTATGGTTTTAAGTCGGCCATCTGTTTTCGGAGATTGCTTACGAAATTATCATCAGATATTGGAAATTTGGATTCTTTAAAGAATTCGCCTGGTAGTTTAATAGTTTGGCCATAAACCATTTCAGCTATTGTATACTTAGAGTCCTCATGTAGAGCAGCTCGCAAACCCATAAGAACCGTTGGTAATGTGTCCGTCCAACGAACGTTGTTATGACATCTAATAGCTGTTTTCAAGGTACGGTGAAGACGTTCAACTTTTCCATTACTCTGAGGATGGTAAGAAGACGTATGGTTTACTTTAACACCACATAGGGCAGCTAAACTTCGAAATAGTTCTGAAATAAATTGAGTGCCTCTGTCAGTAATAACACAAGTAGGTACACCAAATCGGGTAATCCAATGCTCATAAAAAGCTTTTGCTATACTTTCTGCAGTGATATTTGATAACAGTACCACTTCCATCCAAGAGGTAAACCGATCAATACACGTCAAGCAGTATGTGTATCCATTAGAAGGTGAATAAGGTCCAATTAAATCTATATGAACGACACTAAATCTCTCATCTGGTGCTTGAAATTGTGAATATTCTGATTTTGTATGTTTAGTTATTTTATTTTTCTGACAGTTGATGCAAGTTTGAGTCCACTGTTTAACATCTTTTTTCATATTTGGCCAAATGAATCTTTTAGTTATTTCTTTTACAGTAGTTCGAATTCCAGAATGAGCTAAACTGTGAATTGTATTAAATATTGTCATTCGAAAATTTTTTGGTATGAATGGTCTGATACTGGAAGTAGAGGTATCACAATGCAAGAGCTTTCCTGATGGCAATTGGTGTTCTTTAAAATGTAATGATTTGGAATGTAATTTCAATTGTTGCAGTTCATCATCATTAATTTGTGCATCAGCTATCAAGTCATAATCGACAATAGGTGAATCGATGTTCTTAATTCTAGACAGTCTGTCTGCTACTACATTGTTTCGACCACTGATATGATATAGGTTAGTAGAGAATTGTGAGATATATTGTAGATGTCTGAGTTGTCTGGGGGAGGCTTTATCATTGTTTTGCTTAAAAGCAAATATTAACGGTTTATGATCAGTATAAATATCAAAATCTCGACCTTCAAGTAAATGCTTAAAATGTTTAATGGATAAATATATACCCAAAAGTTCACGGTCGTAGACGCTGTAATTTTTCTGAGCATCATTAAGTTTTTTAGAAAAAAATGCAATTGGCTTCCATCCATTTGGTTCTTTTTGTTGAATAACTGATCCAATAGCCCAATCAGATGCATCTGTGAGAAGTGCCAGAGGGTAATCCGAGTTGGGATATGCCATTAACGCTATTTGAGCAACATCTTGTTTGCATTTTTCAAAACTTTGTCTACTTTCATCGGTCCATGGTATTTTGCGTCGATCTTTTTTTGTTGATCCTTTCAAAAGTTCATGTAGAGGGGCCTGAGTTTTTGCGGCATTATTTATATAATTACGATAAAAATTGATCATTCCTAAGAAATGTTATTGTCTAGCATATATTTAAATTCTCTTTTAGCTATTTCCAACCGTTTTGGATCTAATTGTCTTGCTTTACAATTTATAGGTTGTCCTTTAGTTATAATATGATGTTTTACATTATGTTTAACATTTGAATTAAGAAAATTTGGTTTTGTTATATTGGGATACATAGAAAATAAATCAGAATATTTACATAAGCTGCTTGTTGTATTTACACTTTCATTAATAGAGATGGGTGCAATGTCACCATAAACTGCAAGGTTAGTTACACCATCAATTAATCTTTTATGCTTTATATCAATTAATAAATTGAACTTATTTAAAAAATCTGCACCTAGTATAGGTTTACTAATTTTGGCCACAATAAATGGGAATTGAAATTCTCGGCGTAAACCTAGATCAAGATTTAAAATTTCTGTACCAAAAGTATCGATTGCAGTATTGTTTGCAGCATATAATTTATAGTCACTAATAAATTTGTGTTTAGAAGTAGAAGGAATAAGACTTACGTCCGCTCCACTATCAACCAAAAAGCATAAACCCGTTTTTTTGTCGTTGACAAATAGACGGAATTGACGGCAATGTGTTGTATTTTCAGCAGCAGAGTCTGCCGTTAATTCTGTTGCTGATTCTGGTTTTCCGAAGGATTGTTTTTCCATGCACATGGAGCTTTGCATTTATCAGGAAAACATTTTTCTCGAAAACGAAAATGGTAATAACAGTATTTGCCAGAAGTATTATAATAGCGATTGCGAGACTTACTTCGATGAGAAGAAGAGTATCGACCTGTATTTCTTGATTGGGAACGAGAATTCCTTGTGACACTCAGTTTGTCAAGTTTATTATCCAAAGATGCAAGTTGTTGTCGTAACTCAGTTATGGCATCTGATCCTGATGAAACATTGCTTAAGCGGTAAAGTTCTTGTTTTGGTTGCATTTCAAGAATACGATCCGCCATTAATGCCAGTTTTTCAATTTTTTCATCACTAACTAGTAAAATATTCCGTACGGAATCAGGCATTTTTTGTAGAAATAACGTTGTTAGCACCTTATCAGTTATTCCATCAGTAGCCAGGTTTCTCATTTTTTGTAAAAATTGACTGGGTTTAAGATCTCCCAAGTCAAGTCCTGTCAGCAATCTCTGAAGACGCTTATTTTCGCTTTCTTTAAAAGTATTCAGCAAACGTTCTTTTGCAGCGGTATATTTTGTTCTATTATCATCACTTATAATGTCCCACAAACTTTCAACAAACTTCGGTTCTAATTGCGAAACTAAGTAGTTGAATTTTGTATCCTCGGCTGTTATTCCACAAATTGAAAACTGTGCTTCAACTTGAAAGAACCATATTTCTGGTTTTTCAGCCCAAAAAGGAGGTATTTTGACACTTACCCGCGCTACTTCATCTTTTTTCGCCGATTCATTACTTTCAGTCATTTTGTAAATAATTCACTGTTTGCAAACAATTCACGGGTCACCAAGTATGTGGCGGTATTGTAAAGGTTGCGTAGTGTTATTGAAATCCAGACGGCAAAATAAAAGACGATAATCAATTTTTACAATTACGACATGTTTATTCTACTTCGAACGCTTACTACGTTCTATTTTTATTCTAGCGGGAAAATTCCCTTTCTAACAGTGAAAGTAGAAGTCGTTCAATTTGTATTCCATTTTACATCAATAGGTGTCGCTACAAATCTAATGTTGGCGAAATGTGCCATCTGCTGAAAGATCGCCAAATATTGCTGAATTAAGACGTTTTTTATTTTAGTTTATGAAAAAAAAAAATATTTTAATGAAAATAATACGTGCACCACAAATAATAATAAAAGGAAGTGGATTACAACAATTTTTTAATTTCGGTTTATATTCAGAACGAAGATTGTAACTAAAATATATAAAATGAAGGACAAGTGAAGGTATTAAATGGAAATTACGAACATCATAAGAACAAACTGAGCATTAGTAAGAATATTTGAAATGAATAAAAATTAAAATAATTGCATCGTTATTGGAAGAAAAAAAAACTATTTAGAAAATGCAAACTTTTTTTTTTTTTGCTATGAGAAAAAATAATTAAATGATAATTGTTTCATTATTGAAATACTAAGTTAATATAAAATAAATTACTTACGAATTATTTTAATTTCATAGACTCTTAAAAATGTTAATGATTACACAATAATTTGAAAAAAAACTTCGTAGTTACCAAATTCTTTTATTTTTCGATTTAAATTGTGTCATTAAAAGACTAAAAACACTTATATATATGTTATTCTATCAGTAAAAAAAAAGAAAAAACGTTTGGCCAAATATCTAGTATGTTTATATTAAATTGCAATCATGCAAAAAAAAAAAAAATCCTTTCGTTTTTATCAATTAGCAATAAATAGGGCAAAAAAGAAAACCAGCTTTTTTTGCTCCTCCTACATATATTTTAAAAACCAATTCTTAATAGAGATGCCTTAAATTAAATCTCATTCGTTAATTTGGTGCAGTTAAAAAATAAATAGTGATCTTCGTTGTTAACTATTTGAAATTCAGTTTTTTGTGTGTGTGTGTTTGCTATTTTTTAACAATTGTAAATATGTATCTACTCTCTATGCATCTTGCTGCTAGACAGAAAATAAAATGTAAAATTTTAACAGTTTGCAGAAGTGTTATGCTTTGTCTATACTACCATTTAATATCTTTAAATCTCAAAATGAGTTATGAATCACAAATGAATAATATAAAGATGGGACATAAAGATATTAAATTATTTACAGATAATCAATGCTTTCAAATTTATTGTTATACCGTAATATTGACAAAATTAATGAAAAAAAAAAAAACTGTTCGATTACAAAAAATGCCACACAGACCACATTCTAACCCATGGAATTAAAAATAAAATTCATAAATAAAACAAAACTTTTTCTGAAAATAATTCCCTACCTATTTTCAAAATAGTCATGAGTACATAAAGAGGATATAAAAATTGTCACCAATTGTAATTAGAATTATCTTGCTGGACATCAACTGAAAAATATTCTTATAATTTAAATGTACTGTAATAGAAATGCTTACTTCTCTTTATATAAGATACATTAAGCATACAAAATATTTGAATATTAAAACAGTATTTTGTTATGAATAACTAAAAAAATTATATAAGAATAACTTTTAATTAAGACATATCATATATTGGATAATAATATCTGGTGGAAAGGTCTATATACACATCATGACAAATTTAATTAATAAATAACATTTATTATATATTAAAAGTATACACAAACACAAAGAAGAAACAAAAGTTAAGTAAAACGATTCTGAAAAAGTACTCTTCAGTATATCCTCTACTGATTCCATTCCAAAAAATTTTCATATTTAATATTGATATTACACAACTTTGGATACAATGCAATAAAGCCAATAGATTATAGAAAGAAATTTGCGGCAGAGAAAATAAATGTCTGAAATGAACTATATTAATTCACAAATCGTGAATTGGGATACAAGTTTTTCCTCCAAATCAAGTTAAAATTTTTATTACCTTTATTAAAACTTCTTCATTGACTCAACAGCCCCAGGGTGGCCCCCCACAGAGTCATCATAACTTTGAAATAAAAAATATATTTTCTGAAAATAACTATTTTAATTTTATGTCTGAATCTTATATTTGAAACCTGATACATTAAGAATAATTTCAAGAAGTATTTGAAACATTTGATTTCGCACACATTCGATTCTTCTTCTATTTAAATTTTGTCCCAATAAAATTATTCTAGTAAGCTAAACTACAATGAATTACTTCCCCAACGCGAATTTATCCTTTGGAATATAATATCTTCTTCAATGTCTTTTTATATATATATTTAAAGAACAACAATAAGGAACAGTTGTGGCACTAATGGTTATACGTTTAAAGACGTTTTGCAGCATGTTTTCTGATGTGTTTATTCAAATTATCTTTACGGGAAAATCTTTTCTCACACAAAGTGCACTGAAAAGGGCGCTCTCCGGTATGAGTCAAAATATGCTTTTTCAAATCACTCAGATAGGTAGAACGATATTCACAAAAAGTACACTGGTGCTTTTTCAAACTGCCATCATATCTGTTAACAAACTCTGCAAAATAAAATAAAATTTAAGCTAGAATTATATATAAAAAAAATTGAATGACTTTATTAAATTCAATAAATCATCATATTCACAACGCTTATTACTCAATTTCGTTATGTACAATTTCATACAGAAAAGAAATTGAAGACAAAGAAAAGTAATGAACACAAAAATTAAAATTCACGAAAATGAAATGCATCAGTTGTAGGATAGTCAAAACTAGAATAAAAGTTCTTTCATCCATAATTAATTTAAAATCATTTATGATAACTTGAAATACATTGAGAAAAAACACTTTAATAAAATGCTTATTATGCATTATTTAATGTCGGAATAAAGTCACGAAAGGAAATAATTTATTATAGTTTGACCACCAATTGTATGGGAAAATGGCTAAAGGCTAAAAATACTGGAAAAGATTATTGTCAAAGATGTTTTAAGTAAAATTTATTTTAATTTTTCAAAAGAAAAATTAGATGAAAAATATTTTTAAATAGCTATTAAACTTTTTTCCTTCAACACTGCTTAGCATCGTGTATGCCCAACCAGCACCTCTAACAAGTAATCGATTTGTCCATGTCAATAATTTAAACGAATGCTTACATTCCCAAATAATCGGTACATTCTTTAAAAATTTCCATCTGATCTTAGTCAAAAATTATTAATAGTTTGTGCAGCTGGATAGAAATTAAAGGTTCTTTAATATGCTTGAAACATTTCATAATTTTAGCAAATTTAATTACTATTACTACTTCCACAATTTAAAAACAATTATTTCTTAAATCATTTTACAATTGAATTAATTGACAGCATATGCAAACACTTTTCAGTTATATACATAAACTACAATATTATGCTATCTTCTTTTTACATAAAAAATATTAATTGTACAATTAATGTCTTAATAACTGTAAGTTGTCTAGTTTTAATGTTAAAACTAGTTTTAACATTAAACCTAGTTTTTGCTCAAGAACAGTATGGAGGCATAGCTCATAATCTGTTCGTTTAAAGTTATTAATTATAAATTAATTAAGAGAATTATGAAAATGTAGATATATAATAAACATCAATATAAACAATGTACATGCTCTTGCGGTAAAAAAAAAATACTATATTAGCATTAAAAAAAAACATGCATGTTTTCTTAAAAGATATACTATGAGCATTGAAGGAAAAAATTGTACAATTACATTAATTGTAAAATTAATGTTTTAATAATTGTAAATTGACTAGTTTTAATGTTAAAATAGCTTGTTTAATTAACAATTTAGTTTTCAGAATAACAATATGTAAATCTACAGCTAATACAAATACATTGAACTCACAAATTACAAGGCAGACTAGCATGTCATTTCAATGGAAATAGCTAATGCTAATTTTCAGTTAATGTCTAATGAGGGAAAAATTTAAGCTCTATGTTTTTGCCTTTAAAAAAAATATAAAAAAAAAAAA
Source organism: Caerostris darwini (assembly GCA_021605075.1). Lineage (NCBI taxonomy): Eukaryota > Metazoa > Arthropoda > Arachnida > Araneae > Araneidae > Caerostris > Caerostris darwini. The sequence goes on from BPLQ01011964.1 coordinate 227,937, forward strand.
AAAAAAATGCAAAATGTGAAGTATTCAAGTTGAATGATTAACAAAACTTTGTTAGTTTTCTACATAATTGGACTCAGAAAAATATAATTTTGAGTTTATATAATTAAAGCACTTTTATGGAATAAAATACTACTTGAACAAGCAAATACATAAAGAAAACAAAGTCAACCTCACATTATTGAAAAGTTATGAACATCTTTCAGCAAATGTGATTATATTCTATCTATAGTTGATTTTTATCACTAATACAGCAAAATATTGTTCAGCTCAAGAACAGTATGGAGGTATAGCTCACAATCTGTTCGTTTAAAGTTATTAATTATGAATGAATTAAAAGAATTATGCAAATGTTGATATAATAAATATTAATATAATCAATGTACATGCTCTTGCTGTAAAAAAAATACTATATTAGTATTAAAAAAACATACATGCTTTCTTACAAGACATACTATGAGCATTGAAGGAAAAAAATATCAAAAACTATAAACACATTTTTGTGAATTAAAAAAAAAAAAAAGCCACAAACTTAAATTTAACATAACACAAACACATTAAATGTAAACATAAATACGGAACATTTTCATCATTTTCAGAAATGCAATCTCAATAAATTGGTAGGCAAAAAATTATAATAAACATGAATTCTTTAAAATAATTTTCGCAACTATACTGCATAAGAAATTTAGATATCAGAAAAAAATTGCAAAAAATATAAAACAGACATATGATTATTAATCATATATATATCTATATATATATAGTCTGTAAATAATAATTTTATAACTGATATTTAAAACAGAACATTATACAATTTACTAATTTTTTTTTGTACTAAACTATAAAGAATAAAGTCTCAGAAAAAAACTAAATATAAGAATAAAGACTCAATAATTCTATATTAATAAACTAAAAAAGTACAAATTTCGAAAATATAAACTAATACTGAAAACTATATATTTATATACATCAAACAATATATATATATATCTAAAACTATATACATATGAAAACCATACATCTAAAACTATATAATAAAAAGATCACTTTAAAAGATGTGTTGAGTGGTATTTGCAAAAAGGACATTGATGTAACTTCAAATTTGCTAACAACCTCTGCAAAAGAAAATAAAAATTAAGCCAAATTTATATATATACATAATAGAGTTTAACAAACAAAAAATGTCAAGTTCATTAAATTATCCTATATACTATTTTTATGACACAACTTTTGATATAAAAAATTTAAAACAGTAAATCATGGAGATTTAGCAAGAAATTTGAGACAACAGAAACAAATAAATACAGAATTAAAAAAAACAGATAAAAAATTAGTTGTCTGAATTGAATTGTATTAGATCGCAGCCAATACTGGAACAAAAGTTCTTTCATCCACATTCATTAAAAATATTCATCACTTTACTTATAACTTAGAAATATAAAATACATTTCCTGAGAACAAAAATTTTACTGTGATGTCAATTATACCATTATATATTATCAAACTGCAATGTCATCAATTGATTTCAGCAAGTACTTGTGAAATTTGAAAAGTGAAATTTTTTTTCTATTTTTATTTTAATTTTCGTCCAATAAAATTATTAAAAGTTATGTAGCCCATATTAATAAAATGCACTTTTATGAGTTTGAAAGTTTTCTTGTCATTTTAGCAAGTTATATTACAATTTATTATATTTAATTCTACAATGATGTTGTGTCTTCTAAAACATAATATATATTTCATGAATTTAAATATGAAGAGTAAAAAAAGAAATTATTTTAAGACCAAATAATTTATAGAACTTCTTTTATAAATATTAAAATATAAAAACATGTTCACGAAACCACTTTTTAATATCATTAAATTAATATTTTGACTGTCAAAAAATGGTTTGCTAACATAAAATACAAAACTGCACAGAACATTAATATCACAATCATGATGCAATTTTATAATGGAATTAAGAGATGCTGTAATGATTATAATCAATAATACAAAAAACTTTTCACATTTATATACACTTACTTATTAGGAAGGCATTTTTTGTTTTGTTAATATAAAAGAATAAGATGCACAAATTAACCTATTTCGAAACATTATTTAGTTAACGAAATTTAATTATTATTACAACAAATTTTTATTACTCTGGCTCATTTAATTAACATCTTTATTTTGAATAGCATTATGTGAATATCAGCAAATTAGAGTAAAGCTCTAATTAAAGAGCTAAATATAAATAAATAATAATTAGAACTTTTAAAATTATATGCCAAAGTTGCATGTTATGGCAAATGGAAATAGCTATAATTATTCCTGTTAATTTTTTGCTAATGACCTTCGAAGAAAATTTACATTTAAATACTAAGAACTAATTATGTCTTTTTTTTTTAATGAGTGAGATTTGCAAAAAAATGCTCAATGAATAGTAATAATGTAAAGTGAAATATCAAAGATTTTGCAATTTTCTGTGCATCAATTTAATTGGGAAAAATGCAACTTTCAGTATATTTAGAGCATTTTTATGGAATAAATTACTTCCTTCACAAATATATTATTTTGAGGGTTTAAAAAACTAATAACATTGAAATTAAGAAATGCAAATGCATTTTTTTTCAATTGTTCTGAAAAAGAAAATCATCAAAGATTTAAATATTTTTATTCCTAATTTTATTTTAAAATAAATGTTGTTCAATGGAGCATATTTTCAGAAAGATGAGAGCATATAATTACGCTCATGTGATTATATTCTACCTGTATAAGATTTCTAACAATATTGTGACTTTACCCCAAGAATCATATAAAGGAGTACATCAAAATATGTCTATTCAGCATTACTTATAATGGTAAATGCAATAAAATATTGCTATAATATATAGATATTTCTAGATTACTAATTGAAAAATATATACGATGAATGAATTTCTGCATTTTAATAGGGAAAAAGAAAATAACACAAAATAAAACTACAATAAGTCTATTTTAACAATTTCATGTATTTCAATCTGTATAAAAAACTCAGAAAATTAAAATGCAACAAGTTTAACATCTCAATGAGAACATAAAATATATTATTTTTAAAAATGCAGTCTTAATAAATAGGTAGATAAACTTATCGCAAAATTGAACTATATAAAATAACTTTCACAAACACAATGTATAAGAAATTTAGATCAAAAAGAGTATTTATTGTAAAAAGTATAAAACAGATTCAAATTAGTTATTGAAATATATCAATTGGTATGTAACAATGGTTTTATTATTAAGGATGTTTATTTTATTGCTGCTCACATATTTAAAAGTAGGTAGGATTTTATATCTAAAAAAGAAAAAGATCTCTCAGAAAGTATAAAACATGAAAAGAAGTTTAATTAGTTATGCTAGATTAATAATGAACCAAGCAAACAAATTTAAAAAACTCAAATTTTTTTCACAAAAAGTAAAAAAATTTCCATAAACTGTAACGAAGGTGTTACTCTACTTCTATAAAAAGTAAAGTAACACCATTCCATCTTATAAGAAAAAATTATTTAAAAATCAAAGAATTTTAAAAGTAAAACTTTTTTATCATAACCAAAAATAAGCACACAACATTTACATGGTACATACACAACATTACAATCTAAAAATTTAATTTTATAAAGTCAAGTTAGCATGAATTTTATTATCTTTATGGATAAAACCGATGTCTTTTTAAAATGAAACTGTTTGATCCTTTTCTTTATGAATTTCAATGTGTTTTTGCAAGTGAATATTCTGAGAAAACGATTTGCCACAAATAGAACATTGGAAAGGTCGTTCTCCTGTATGTGTCCTCAGGTGAACCTTAAGATTTCCTTCCTGATTAAATGCCTTGCCACACTGAAATGGGCACTTAAAAGGTCGTTCACCAGTGTGAGTTAAAAGATGTTGTTTCACATGACCAAGACGATATGTGCGATATTCACAAAAGGGACACTGATGTATCTTCAAGTTACTTTCGTAATTTCTGCCAATATCTGCAAAACAAAAATTAGATTTTTTATGAAATTATGGTGTTATAAGGAAAATATAAAGAATTTATAAAAATCAATAATATTCATAGTTGACGTTTCTGTAATCAATGTCTTTACTTTTTTTTTAATACAAAGGATTAAAACCAATGAATTACTGAGACATCACACGATGTCCGAGACAACTTGAGAACAATAAATTATCTTTGAAGAATATAAATGTTGCAATCTCATATCTGAAAACTATTGCTAGATCAGAGTCATGTTCAAATATTTTCCCTGAAAAAAAAAATCATTAAAATATTCTAAAAAATAATTTTTTTTTTTATACTTTTAATCAGTTAATCTGAAACCAGGTGGGATCCACAGAAGTATAAGATTATCTGACGTATTAAAATCTGAATAAAATTTTATTGCAATATCAAAATATCAGCAATCATTATATTTATTGAAGATTTATTTTGTAAAGATTACAAAATATAAATAATATTTGATAAAATGGTTCTATGGGTTTTTAATTATGGTAATTATTTACATTAACAATTAGACATAACTATCATGTTTTTACAACAAGAATTCCACATTCCTTCTTCCAAGAGTGTGTTACCCCATTTACAAAAACCAAACTAAAAAATATGCATACAATTCAATGTAAATAATTTATCAAATTTAAAAATTATTCATATTCAATATTTTATTACACAACTTTAGATACAATATATTATAACCAATAAATCCCGGAGATTTATCAAGAAACTTGATAAATCTTAATAGGAAAAAAGATAAGTTGTCTGTAATTAACTGTATTAACTTTCAGATTGTGTATATTGGAAATAATATTTTCATAATTTTAATATTAATTCCTTTACAAAAAAATTTAAAATTTTTAACATTTTCATTTTTATTCATGAATACAGAAAACATTTTCTGCCAATAAAAATTTTAATACAATGCGAATTATTCTTCATTTTAATTCAGAAACTTGCCCTGTCAAGAACTTCTTCAATGACACGACAAAACCATGGTGAGCCGAGGCCTTCTTCCTGCTGGCAGATTCCAAAGCACGAAATGTTGTTTTCTTTTTACAGGGTAGGGTTTCAGCCTTACACCCAAAACTCATATTAGACAAGGACCTACGGTTAAGTGGATTCTGAACGACTACAAACATCCATGGCACTACCGGGACTCGAACCCTAAACCTGTGGTACAGAGCGCTAGTCACTCGGCTATGAGGTCCCATGTCAAGAACTAATTTCAGCAAATATTTGATAAATTTGCTATTAGAATTGTGTCCCTCCCATAGTCCTAAAATAATTTCTATTTGTATAGCTGATAGGAGAAAAGACTTTTCCAGAAAGTTTGAAGCAATTTTTTTATTTTTTTAGCAAGATGTATTTCAATTTGTTAGTTCCAAAACAAGGTTTGATCCTTTAATACATAATATTCTTCTTGATTCCTCTCCTCCATATATTTTTTTAATTACATATTTAGAGAAAGACTATAATATATTAGAAAAAAAGTGACACTAATAGCATGTTTAGTGACGTTCTCCAGTATGAGAATTCATGTGTTTAACCAAATTGCATTTATGAGAAAATCTTTTTTCACATGATAAGCATTGAAAAGGGCGCTCTCCAGTATGAGTCCTCAGATGACGCTTCAGATTTCCTTCACGATTAAATGTTTTGCCACACTTAAAAGGACACTGGTAGGGTCGCTCTCCAGTGTGGATTATAATATGGCTTTTCACATGACTAGGTTTGTATGAGCAATATTCACAATAGGGACATTGATGTATCTTCAGATGGCCTTTAAATGTACCAACCTCTGCAAAAGAAAATAACAATAAGTCTGGATTTATTTATGCATATGAGAGTTTTAAGCACAATAAGATGTATAATTTAGTAAATTCAACAAATATTCATATTCAACATGATTATTATACAACTTTACGTATAAAGAATTAAAACAATACATCTTTAAATATATTAAGAAATTTGAGACATTAAAAGAATAAACACAATCTCATGTCAGAAAAGTGCAACATTAGGAATGAATTTCATCAAATATCTCATTAAAAAAAAAGTATGATTAAATACATTTTTCGAGATAAATTTTCTGAAAGATATTGTGGAATAACTCTCATAAATTTAAAATACAAGACTTTTGTTTTCATAAAACTCAATCATGAGTGTCACAGCACCATTTCTTCCATTCCAACCAAAAGATTTAGATTTTAAAGAAGCCATAATTACCTCTTCAGTTTTCAGTTTCATAGTGCAATTTCCGAGGCAAACAATAAGAACCAAATCACAAAATTAAGATATGTTACTTCCGAATGTCATCTCAAAGGACAATATGTCCTTTTTACATTAGCTGTGTATTTCCATCACAGCCTGTTGGTAGGCTATTTGAGACACATATAAAAGGAATACAAGATACATAAAAATTGATTTGCAATTCTTGAAAGTTGTCCCAGAAAGAAGTGTTTTTCCATCATTGCCCATTGGCATGAGTTTTATGACATAAAAGAAAAAGAGAAAAACAAGGGTAATGATGCAAATTTTTTTATTTTATTAGGGCTAGGCATGCATAAAGTCAATGAGAACTGCATGCCAGTTTTTTTTATATTATAAAGATTTACACCATTGCCAAGTGTACATGTGCATATGCTATGTTATTAATTAAATTTGGACAAGTCTTAAGTTCGATGTAAACCATGTATTCATAAAAAATATAATTAAGTAGAAGAAAATACAAAATAATTATTACATTGTTTTATTATTAAAAATACCACAGAATGAAATGTATACATAAAAATATAATATTTACTGAAGATTTTTGACAAACTCCAAGATTCTTTGCATAATTTGTTAAAGCTGTTCTTAACATTTACGTGAAGTGCTGATGAGCGGAGAGAGTGGGAAATTTTGAAAGTCACACAATTTAGAAAATTTAATTACAGAAGTTCATTCATGATGTCTTTGCAATGCTAATATCTCTATCTATCTGCTTTTCAATAATTATTATTTTAGAAATGCATTATCAATAGCATTACAAAGGAACAGATTCATAAAATATGCAAAAGAAAATTCAACACTTTTCAAAACTTCAAACCTATATTTGTTTAGCACAGAAAGATTTTGCAGCTCTTATATACATGCAACATAAAAAAAATAATAATGCAATTGCACACATTCAAATAAATATTGCAGAAAATAAAGTCTCATCAAAATGTTATCAAAGTGCTATCACATAAACTATTATCATCTGTATAAAAAAAATAATGGCAATTACAATGAATATATTTATAGGTAGGTTGAAGTTTCACAAATGATGAAATGCAATGGATATACTTTTTTTTTTCTTCAAAATTTGCTTTTTCAGAAATTTATTATAAATTTTAAAGAATAAGACAATAAATAACATGGAACAGAAATTAGTTTACAAAATGGGCTAATAAATTAAATACATTTTAAAAATAAAAACTGTATATATAAAATGACCCATGCCAACCCATTCTATGGTTGCCAATTGGAAAAGTAAAATTTCACCAGGATTAGTGGATTCCTATGATATTTTATTTCTATTTGCAATTTTTCTCCATTAAATACTTAATACAAATGAAATAAACTCATTCAAGGATTTGCAAAATTGTTATGCATTGTCTATTCTATTATTTCTATCTTAATGCCATAATGAGCTACAATTCATATAATTAATTGGAAATTAAATAAAAATATAAAGATTCGCCATATAATAATATTAAGTTATTTAAAAACTAACAGGTATTTTCTGTTTTAATTTTTAATTTTGTAAATATTACAGTATAATGATAACCAAAAAAATAAATAATAATAATAATCTTCAGTTAAATTAGGCAATTAAATGCTTTAGATAATAATTCTAAAAACTAATTTTCATAGAGCACAATTTGCTATCCCCTTCTTTTAGTCAACTTTTTCTAAGATAAAACTTGGTGATCCTTTTTTCGTGATTTTTTTTATGCTAGTTTAAAGTGAGAATTCCATAAAAATGTTTTGGGACAAATACAACATTAGAGGGATGTTTGTCCACTATGTGTCCTCATGTCATCAATCAAAGCATTATCAGAAATTTTTTTCTCACACAGAGATAATTGGAAAGAGCACTCTCTGATGCGAATCATCAGATGATGCTTCATTTTATAGTTCTAAGTAAATGCTTTGTCATTGAAGCAGACACTCATATGGCCGTTTTCCAGTATGTATGTAAATATGCTTTTTTTACACCATAAAAGATAGGTTGACTGGTTTCACAAAAAGGACACTGGAATTTCTATAAAATGCTTTCACAACTGCAACCACAAACTACAAAAGAAAATAAAAATTATATTGAATTTATTTATGGATATTATAAACACAATAAAAATTAAAATCCAATATAACTTTAGATACAAAGATTAAAATCATTCGATCATGGATTAGAAATAATAAAAAAATAAAGAACACAGAAATTTAAAAAGTGCACAATAAAAATTAGTTTCCCAAAATAAACTGTATTAGTTATCATATTGTCATTATTAGGATAAAAAGTATTATCCATATCAATTTAACATCTTTACCACTTTCATTATAATTTAGGAACACAAAATACATTTACTACGAATAAAAATTTTAATATAGAGTCAATATTTTTCCATCTCATGTCTTAATCTTATCGTATAAGGTACTAATTTCAGCAAGTATTTGAGAAATTTTATTTTGTACATATTTCATCTTGAGATTTTTCCCTTAAAAATTATTAAAAGTTGATATAAACATAAAATTTTCCTAGAAAGGTTTGAAATTCTCTTCCCCCTCCCCCCACTTTTTAACAAGTTATACTACAATCCAGTAGTTTCACAACGAGGTAGCATCTTTTGAAATATATTGCCTTTGATTATTTTTCTCCGTATATTTTTATAGGCATACTTTATATGCTAACATCTTTCACAATACAAAAATTGTATCTTCAAAAAGGACACTGATTAGACTTCAAATTGCCATTAAAACTACAAAAATAAATTACGAAGGATTTACTTATGAATATCAAAGTTTTTAAACACAATACGAAGTAAATTAAATTCAATAAAGTATTATATTGAATATTTTTACCACACAACTTTAGAAACAGAGGATAAAATCAATATATTGTGAAGATAAGAAATTCGAAACAGAAAAATAATGAACATAAAAATAAAGTAAAATAAAAGAAACCAGTTGTCTGAAATGAACTACATTCATTTCCGTTAAAAATCTATATTACCTTTACATACCAAGACAGGCACTAATTTCAGTTTTGATAACTAATAGGAATAAAAGATTTTCTGATAATTTTGAACAACTTCAAAACTACACAGTATAATAATTTTGTAAATCTTTACGCAAATTTATAACCTCTTCATATATATATATATATATATAACTATATGCATATATTGTACCATAATATGCATATCTTGTTTGTTTACATAAAAGAACATCATTCAATAAAAATCCGCAATCTCCTAAATAATTTTTATTTATCTAATTCATATTAACATTATAGCTAGTTTTTGGCTCATTTAATTTTCAGTGCAGAATAACATTATTTAAATCTAGGCATAGTAAAAATACACAAAATTTTCAAATTATGAGACAGACTTGACTGTTTCAGTGGAAATAGCTATAACAGTTATGTTAATGATATAGGGAAATACAATTTAAGCCCTAAATTTAACTTCAACAACAAATAAGACAGAATTAAAGAAAATGTTCCAAGAAAAATGATAATGTTAAATAACATAAAAGCAATGTTAATTTAATTGGGAAAAATATAATTTTGAGCATGATTAGAGCATATTTATGTTTGAAATAATTGTGCAGGTATATTATTTTAAGGGTTTAAAAAGCTAATAATAAAACTTGAAAGAATAATAAAAATTGCAATTTTTTTTATTATTCTTAAAAAAAAAAAAAAACAGTTACGATTCAAATATCTCATTAATATTTATTTAAAATAAAAGTTCAAATCATCAATCATCAAATTTTGCAAAGGAATATGAATTTACTTTTAAGCTCATGTAATTATACTCTGCCTTTAATTGATTTCTAACATTACGAGAATGAAGTGTCATTGTGCCCAAAATCACATAAAAGAGTGGCTCTTAATTTGTTCAGAGATAATAATTACAATAAAAAAAATTGAACGAATTATAAAAATATTGCTATAATATATACTATAATAACTTTGCTATCGCTATATAAAAAAAGTTAAATCGGTATAAAACACATACTATATATTGAAAAACAAATCAAAAGTTATACACAATTTATCCTGAATAAAATAATTCCAGTATTGACAATAATAAAATCTTGAAGGATAATTATATGAAAAATAATTTATCCTTTCATATAATTATCCTCAATTTTATATGAAATAAAATTGAGAAAACTAAACATTCAAATGTGAACATGAAATATATGGTTTTCATTATTTTTAGAAATGCAATCACAAAAATGAATGTTATGAGATAATTTTCAAAAATACATTGGATAAGAAATTTAAATCACAAAAATTCTAATCAAATTTATGATCTTAATGCAAAAACTATAAAACAGATTTATGATCTTATTCAAATATATATACAAAAAAAATCAGTGGTAAACATGATTTTATAATTAAGGATTTTATTTATTTGGTTAATGAAAAATATTTAAGGGCAGTTATGCATTTTATGTTTTAAAAAGTTTTAATTACAAATTTTTCTTAATTAAATTAAAGTTTTTTCTTTATTTTTCAGAATGTATAAAACAAGAATAAAAACAGTCTTAATAACTTCTATATTAATAAAATTTAGATAGAACTTGGGAAGAAAATTTAAAAGACACAAAATGACAGCTAAAAAAAATATTTTTGCATATGTAAAATCTTATTTACAAGAATAAATTTTCATAAATAACATAAAAAAAAGTTAAAATTTTTTAAAAATAAGCTTCTTTATAAAAACTACAATCAAAGAGCCTAATTAACATGGACAAACAGTCTAAAAATTCAATTTTATAAACTAAAGTTAGCATGATTTATTTTATTCTTACAAATTATTCTTTTGGGCCCTTTTCTGCATGGATTATGTGTTTGCTAGTGAGAATTCTGAGGAAAGCATGGACAAGAATTGGACTTTTTCTGATATCAGTCCTCAAATGAATCTTCATGTTTCCTTTCCACTTAAATGCTTTGCCTTACTGAAATGGGCAGTTGAAGTGAAACTCGAAGTGTGAGTTAAAATAAGATGTTTCATGTTAATATGGATAGGGATTATTCGCAACAGGGACACTGATGTATATTTAAATCTGCAATAGAAAGTAACAGTTAGGCAAGATTTATTCACACATAAATAACACAAAGAATTTATTATATTCAATAAATTATCAATATTTGCACTATACAATTTTAGAAATAAAAGATTAGAATCAATACATTTTAGAGATACAGCAAGAAATTCAAGACAATAGAAAAAAAAAAAAGTAAAAAATAAAAACTGCTTAAATTGAATTGCATTAGCTCTCAGAATTTTAATACTGGAAAATAGTTCTTTATCTACATCAATTTAAAATCTTTGCAACTTTCATTATAACTTGAGAACATAAAAAAACATTTTTTGAATAAAAATTGTACTATAATGTGAATTAAGACTCATTTCGTGTTTGAAACTTGCTATGTCGATGATTAATTTCAGCAAGCATTTGAAAAGTCTGTTATAGAAATGAAGAAGAAGAAACAAAGTCAGTTTAGGCAAGTCCAAAAATTCAATTTTATAAGGTATAGTTTACATCAGATTGAATATATCTCCAATTTCTCTTAAAATTAATTCTGTGATCCTTTTCAACATGCATTTTTAAGTGTGTATTTTGAGAAAAAGATGTGGCACAATTAGCGTATTTGAAGATATTTTTCCGCACTATATCACACAGAATTAATTGCAAAAATTATTTAAAATATCATTATAATTAACCAATTGTGTTAATAGAGACAATAATTTAATCAGAACATTTATTTTTATTATTGAAGAAATATTTGAAATCTGTGGAACAGTATATTAAAATTGAAAAAAAAAATGAGTATCTACTGAATACCATAATTTTTCTTTTATTCTTAAAGTGTATAAAACGCAAAATTAAAAAAAAAAATTAAATACATACACTACACAATATTTTAAAAGGTCGATTTTTTTCTACAAAAGATCACTAAAATATCAGAGTATGCAAAAGGTCTGTCTTTAGTGTGAAAAAAACATGGTTTTTGACATGAATTGAATGAATGAGCAGTAATTGTAGCACGAATACCAATGCATCAACCATTTGGCTTCAAATTTGTTACCAGCATCTGAAAAAGAAGTAATAAATATTAGGGTGGATTTATTTCTAAAAAAATAATGAGATTCACAGTCAATGAAACACAAAGAATAACTCAATATATCTTTAAAATAACAAAAATGCTTAAATTATACAGTATTCTTGATTTTTTTTTAATAGAAGTAGTAACAGCAGCTCCTTATAAATTTTAATAAATTTACTTGATAAGGATATTGCCCTTTAAATAACTGACAGCAATTTTTTTTTTTTTTTTTTTTGGTGTTTTTTAAAAATTGTTAATTTTTTTAAGAGAATGCTTAATGACAAATATTAATGTTGAGTGAAAATTGAGGCTTTGATCTTTTTAGCAAATGAATTTTCTTGTAAAAATGCAATTTTGAATATAATTAGAAATTTTTATGGAATAAATATCATACATTATTTTGAGGGTTTAAAAATATAATATTATTATTTAATTACATATTTAAAAATTGCATATAAGTTTTTTACAAAAGGAAAAAAATTATTAGCTCGTTGTGAGCAAAAAAAAAAAAAAAAATTACCAAAGATTCAAATAGTATTATAAACAAGAAATAATATTGCATATTTTCAAAAAGGTAAGGAATTTATTTTAAAGTTCATATGTTTATATGATACTACTATATTTGATTTCTTACAATATGAGAATAAAATAATATTGCAAATCACATGCAAGTTTGGCTAATAATTATAAATTTTAAAAAAATAACAATTATTGCAAAATAAATAAATTCTGAAATAACAGGTATATTTAAATTGAAAAAAAAAATTTATATAAACATTATACTGAATAAAATTTCTCCCCTATGCTCCAAAAGTACAAAATATGAAATGAAAAAAAAAAAAATACAATTTAAATATATCAAAAGTCAACAAAATTTAAAAAGGTCAAGTCAAGTCTGCAAGTCAATTCAGTGTCAATGAATTCCTTTTTTTAATACTTATTTACATGTATTTAATTTTCCTAAATATATAATAAATAAATACTTTGATAAAAAAAAAGAGGAATTTGAAAATACAAACATTCTAAAAAAACAATTCAATAAAAAAATAAAAATACTAATTGTGAACTAACGCTCATTACAATTAATATCCACAAAGTTAAAATTAGCTTCTAATAAAATCTTTGTGATTCTTTGCTACATAATTTTTTATAAATTTCTGTAAATTTAAACTGTGAGAAAAAGCTTCTACACAAAAAGGATTGCTCCAGGGTAAGTCTTTCAAGCAGTGATTATGTTGCATAAATACTTTGGCAAACTGAAAAGGACATTAATAAAGATACTGTACAATATTAAAAATATTAGATTTAGATGACTTACAATGTATGAGAATTCATTCATAAAAAAGGACATTGACATCGCTCCAAATTTCTTGAAACACTGCTATAAATATCTGAAAAAAAAAAAAAATTTATTTATTTCAAAAATAAATAAAAAATGGCCTTAAGTATCAAAAATTATTATTAGGAATTGCTAAATAAATATGCATAGTTTATGAAAGACATATTATTAGCACTTCATTAAGAATAAAAATCAAAAATTGCAATAAACTAAGCATTTCAATGCGATTATAAAATATATTATTTTGATTTGTTTCAGAAATACAACCTCCATAAAATAGTTAGTAGGTATTATAAACAAAAACTGAATTATCAAAAACAATTTCTTCAAATACAATGAATGAAAGACACAATGAAATAATTGTAATTGTAATAAAATTGTAATTGTTGTTGTTGTTTCTTATCCCACTTGGCTGGCCAAGCCCACGAGCCCATATGGACTCATGATTGAAGGGGAAGGAAGCAGCTTCTGTTCTGATGGAGCACCCGTAGGTAGAAGCCTGACTTTTGCTCCGTGACACTCTTACAGTCATAGAAGACCGGGACCTACGGCTTAAGGTGGATTCCGAACCACTACAAACATCCATGGCACCGCCGGGATTCGAACCCGAAACCTGTGGCACCGAGCGCTAGACACTCGGCCATTCAGGTCCCAATTGTAATTGTAATAAGTAATTGTAAATATTATTAAAAAAGTAATGATAATTATTAAATTATATCAAGAATTCATGACAACAAGCTTTTTTTTTATAAGAGTGATTGTATTTACTTTCATTAATATAAAAATATTTTTGTCTATGTAGGTATATTAGAAATAAAATAAAATAATTTATTTACATATTTACTGAATAATATAAATTTTTTCTTTCCTAGTATGTATAAAATGTGAATTAAAAATTTACAAATTTAGTATACCTTTTGATTTAAAATATATTTTCTACTATACAGAAAACTCTTTTCGTGTTTGATACATCATTGTTATAAAATCATTACTTTGAAAAAGTTAACATAAACTTAATTGAAATATGCATATTTATTCTCATTGATTAACATATATTCTTAAAACACAGTACATTTTTTAATAATAATCATTAAATTTGTAATAGAAATTAGAAACTAAACACACAAATAGAAGTAAAAATAACTTTTATTGAAAAAAATACTTGCTTAATATCCAGTCAGTATGTATTGAAGTTAACAGCAGCTAAATAAAAATTGAATGGTCAAGTCATTCAAATGAAGTATAAGTTCTCCAGATGAATGAAAACGAAAATTTTCATAATAATAATAATAAAAACTTCTTCACATAAACAGAACCTACACTGTACATTTCTAACTTTCAAAGCATCATTTTTTGTTTACAAACTTTTTTTGATTGGCTCGCACTACATGTTGCCATACAGAAGTAGTAAAGCTTTTGCCTTCATCACACCTTCACAATTGAAGCTGGAATGATTGAATTGCATTGAAGTCCAATATATATATATATTTTTTTGTTCTAATGCAGCTGGCACTTAGACATGGACGTCTTGGATGCCTTAAAGGCAAGCGCTGCACAGACGTTACTCACTTTGCATTACCCAGGGCGCGCGTGTAACTTGAAGATACGGACGCGGAGTAACAATGCCCCCGTAACGCTCTATGACCGGGACCTACGGTTTAAAGTGGATTCCGACCCACTACAAACATCCATGGCACAGCCGGGACTCGAACCCGAAACCTGTGGTACCGAGCCCCAGAGCGCTAGTCTCTCGGCCATTCAGGCCGAAGTCCAAAATATAGAAATGGAAATTTTGTCTTTTCTTTATCGTTCTGGCGATCTGTAATTGGGTAAGAAAATCCAAAAGATGTCCAATTTCGAAAAAAAAAAAATAAAAATAAATAAATAAATAACTAGTTTTGCCATGCGAGGCATAAAAAAGATCTTGCAAATGAGGTATTTGGGCATTGATCTGGAAGTGTTTTTGCGCTTAGCTTACAATACTCATCGACTGGTAGTATGCCTCGGAAAGATTCACATTCTACATGCAGAGGTGATGGGCAGAAGCGTTTTGAGGGCGGTATATACTTTTTCAGTTAGAGAAGGTTTTATAATTCAGCAATTGATTTAAACAAGTATTTAATTTTAACGCCGGTTGTTTCGAATAGAATTTTTTAATATTAACAGATAATTGTAATGCCTGTTAAAAAATTCGACTCTTTGATAGAGAAAAGGTATTTAGCGTATCACCCAGAGTTGCGTTAAATTTAACTTCAGTTAAATTCAAGTCTCACATTCGCGGCTTTGTTATTTTTTGAACTTCCCATAAGTTTAACATATTTAAAACTTAAAGCATTCTTAATGATTTTTTTTTTTTTTTTATCGTAGTGTAGTTTAAAAGCATGTTTTTTAGTTTTTTGAAACTATTAATTTATTTTTCTACTTTTTAGTTTGATTAACTCTAAAAGCGTGTTTTTTAGTTTTTTTAAACTATTAATTTATTTTTTACTTTTTATTTATTCATGTTACATGCATAAGGAAAATCTTTTTTAAAAAAATTCGGACCTCGTTAGAATTTTGGTAAAAGACATTGTAATTTTTTTATCAGTTTTAAATATGTACAAAGAAACATCAGCGACCATAAGTGAGACTTAGATGAAATTTATTTTAATAAAAAGAAGATATTTATTATTCATAAAGTAAATAAATAATTAATTAATAAAAATAAATAAAAACCTTTATCAACTTAAAAAAATTCCTATTACAAATAAGTTTCAATCGATTAAATAAATAAAAAAAAAGGTGTTTAAAACATACAAAAAAATATATATAAAACTCGTTTTTAATTTCAACAATTGCAACTGGTAATTTAATTAAAAAAAACAAATGGAAATTTTTTTCTTATAACAGTTGGGCTGACACGTTCGTAAGCTGACACATAGATGGCGCTACTAGTATTAAATCGATATGATTTTTAGTTAGCCCTAACCTTCAAAAGACACGTGTATAAATTTGACAGCTTTTGCACTATTAGTATGTAGCAGTTTTAGTGAAGCAACTTTTGTTAGTTTGAAAAAATGGATAAAAAGGAATTTCGTGTGTTAATAAAGCATTGCTTTTTGGCGAAAAAAAATACGATTGAAGCCAAGGCTTGGCTTGATAAACATTATTCGGACTTTGCACCAGGAAAATCAACCATAGAGAAGTGGTTTGCTAAATTTAAACGAGGCACCGAGGACGATGCAGGCAGTGGACGCCCCAAAGAGGCTGTTACCGACGAAAACATCAAAAAAGTCCACAAAATAATTTCTGATAACCGTAAAGTGAAGTTGATCGAGATAGCTGAGACCCTAAAGATATCAGAGGAACGTGTTGGACATATCGTGAATGAATATTTGGATATGCGAAAGCTCTGTTCAAAGTGGGTGCCGCGCAGAGC
The DNA here is from genome assembly GCA_021605075.1 of Caerostris darwini. Lineage (NCBI taxonomy): Eukaryota > Metazoa > Arthropoda > Arachnida > Araneae > Araneidae > Caerostris > Caerostris darwini. The sequence goes on from BPLQ01011964.1 coordinate 245,080, forward strand.
TCACAATCGACCCAAAACAACAACGAATTGATGATTCTAAGCAGTGTTTGGAGCTGTTCAATCGTAATAAACCCGAATTTTTGCGTCGATATGTGACAATGGATGAAACATGGCTCCATTATTTCACACCGGAGTCCAATCGACAGTCAGCTGAGTGGACTGCACGTGATGAACACTAAAAATGCTATAACTCACATACTAATAGAGCAACAGCTGTCAAATTTATACACGTGTCTTTTGAAGGTTAGGGCTAACTAAAAATCATATGGATTTAATACTAGTAGCACCATCTAAGTGTCAGCCTATGAACGTTTCAGCCCTCTTGTTACATTATTGAAGTCTTATCTGTCAGACAGAAGAATTAAGAATTAAAAATTGTGCTTCAGAAAAATCAAATGATGTTAAATGATTTATCTGTTTCTTATCCCATTTGATTGACAGCTACATCTAAATCAGGGGTGGCCAACCCAAATGATCTTGTGGGCCACTTTGGAAATGCATCCTAACTCCGCGGGCCGCCTATAAAATGATATATCCCCCTATTAGATTTAGACCCACTACATACATTTCTTTGAAGTAAAAAATTGAGACATAATGAGTTATTGTAACTGTGTTTACTATTATTCTTACATGCAGACATCGATATTATAATAATAATAATGACACTAAACGCGCATTGTAAAGAAACACATAACACTCGAAATGAAATACAAAAAATATATGAAACAAAAAAAGGAAATCATTCCAAAATATTTATTTTACGAATGCGATATTTGTTTCGTATTGAGTATTGTCGTTTCCTCGTGAGTTTAACAATTCTGCCGGCGGTTTCGTAGCTGCGAGTCGGTTTTTCCTAAAATAATACAAAACATACTCCAACATAACGAACGCTCACCTGCAACACCCATTAAGATGTGCAAATACCCAAATGGAGATCGATTTGCAAAAGCTAAGCGAAAGAGTAAAGAAACACATATCGCACCCAGTGAAATAAATATTTTTTTAATGATTTCATTTTTTTTTATTTCGTTTATATATTTTTAATTTTTAGTGTTATATATACAATGTGCGTTTAGTATCAATATTATTATATTATCTATCATATGTAAGAATAATAGTGTTACTTATCCCACTTGGTAGATCTAGACCAAGCCCACGAACCCCTCTGGACGCATGGCTGAAGGGGAAGGAAGCAGCTTCTGCACAGTGCGTCTGCTAGTTTATATATATATTTGCATTTAAAATAATTTTATAGGCTTTAATAGAATTCTGCGTTTCATAATTAGTCGTCATCCTTATCGCCATCTTTGTTTTATACACAGGATGGCTCACTATGGCTCCGCTATAAGAACGCATGCGCAGTGGATATACTCAGTTCAGTGGTTATGCACAGTGGAATGCAATGTATCAGATACGCATGCGCGTACGGGAGGAAAATAACGGAATGGGTAATAAAGAAGACTTTAACGATATGTGAAAACTGTAGTGAATAAATTAATATATCGAATGAAATAAAAATTTTATTATTATTATTATTATTATTATTATTTTTTTGTCAAAATGCGGTTTCAAACTGCTTAGTTTAAAAATCGTTTAACCCCCCCCCCCCCCCCCGAATGGAATTCTTATTTTAATTCTATTAATTGTTCTATATTATTCCATTATTTAATTCTATGAATTGAATTTCTATTTCTTGAATTTCTGAATTTTTACGAGATTTAATCTCCTTTTATGATTCATTATTCGTATTAAAATATATATTTTTTTATACTTTGATTTTCTTTTTATTAATAAATAATTCGTAAACATCTGAGTAAACGGAATTATGAATTGTTTTTGATTTAGAAAATATCAAAATTAAAATAATAAGTTCTTGAAGTTTTTTAAATGTGATCGTTTCCTAATGTCCTTTCTCTTCGTTTCAAATATTTTTCATACAGGGTTTTTTCATTCTAAATTACTTTTTATTCTTACCAACTTTTTATTTTACTATAACAAGATAAATTAGATATTTATGCATGTCATTTTTGTCGTCAATCTTTTGGTACGCATTAATCAATTAATAATGTATACAAGAAAATGACTCAATTGACTTCCTCATTTATATGAATATTTTATTTTAAAGTAAAATGTACTTAAAGTCTTTATTTTAAAAAGAATATTACTTTTTATGCTATTTTTATGTGTTTTTTTATATAGAGATTTACATAACAAACCAAATGATTACAAATTTCATAAGTTACATTTTTTAAATATCTTATCATTTATTTATTTATTTTAATTCTATGTTTTTTAATAGTAATTTATGACATATTTTGTTTCTGAATTAAAATTGTGATATTAAAATCATACCGTGTCCGAAAATAAGACCAATTTTCAATTTAAAATTTCCGGGGCTTATGGAATTTAATTTTTTTTTCTTTTTTAGTTTGCTGGCACTATCCTTGACATCTGGGTGAAATTTGAAGTCAAAATATTCATTATTGTTTGAGTTACGCTTGGCTTTGTGAGACGCTAAAACTGATTCCGGCGATTTTTGAAATTATTGAAGAAAGAACTTGCATTCAATTTTGTTTGCGGAAGCGTATAGAATGTTGCAGAAGGCCTTCGGTGAGCATTCCTATATCGCAAAGAAATGTTTAGAAGTGGTATAAACAGTTCAAAGAAGGCAGAGAACGCGTCGAAGACGAAGAGCCCTCTGGTCGACCATCAATCTCAACCGACGAAGCTCACGTTCACATTACACATCCAGTTACAATTAGAGACCTTGCTTCTGATGTAGGAATTTCAAAAGGATCGGTACATTCCATTTTGGGCCTCAAGCGAGTCAAATCTCGATGGGTACCGAAAAACATTTAATGCACCAGCTCACACTGCATTGATTCTTCGTGATTTTTTCGCCCAAAATGAATCCCATATCGTTCCACAATCACCGTATTTACACCGTCCGACTTCTGGCTATTTCCTAAACTGAAAAGAACACCCCGGGGACACCGTTTCGAGTCGATTGAAGAGATTCAACGTGAACCGTCACGCGCTTTGAAGGCCAATGACTTTAAAGCATGCATTGCGGATTGGAAAAAAAGTTGGCATAGGGTATTGTGTCCGGAGGGGATTACTTTGAAGGCGATGGAATAAATTTAAAAGAATAAATAAAGAGTTTTTGATGAAAAAAAAATAATTGGACACATAGTATATATATATTTAATATTAATGATGGGCCTCATGGCCGAGTGACTAGGGCTCTGGCGCTCGGTGCCACAGCTTTTGGATTTCGAGTCCCGGCTGTGCTTGTGGGTGTTTGTAGTGGAGCGGAATCTGCTTTAAACTGTAGGTCCCGGTCTAATATGGCTGTAGAGCATTGGACGTAGGTCTGACAACATTACCCCTGTAAAAATGTTAGCGTCTTTATTTTTAAAAGGATATTAATTTTTTATGCTAATTTTATGTGTTTTTTTATATAGCGATTTACATATCAAACCAAACAATTACAGATTTCATAAGTTATATTTTTTAAATATCTTATCGCTTATTTATTTACTTAGTTTAATTCTATGCATTTTACTTTTTTTAATTCTAATAGTATTTTTGTTTCTGAATTAAAATTACGATATTAAAATGTTATTGACACCGAATTCGATTAGTCAATGATTATTTTAATTCTTTGTTTAAATTCCTGCTATTAGTTCACACTCTCCCTATATATATGTATTGTTCACATTTTCAATCGTTCCTAAAATATTTTTTATTCCTCCACTCGAGTTCAAATACATTTTTTTTGGACTTGTAGTGGATGACAATTGGTGTTAATACAGTGTTTTCAAATATTAATTAATTCATTTTTTTTTAGTTTTAAGTTGCATGTATCTAATAATAGATAACGCCAGATGTCAGAGGAAAATTTCATCTTTATTTGTAAAGGACTTTTCTGCAATAGAGTGAAAAAAAAGTATGAATTGACTTAATTTTTTATTTATATTACTTGTTTAATACTATTTTATGACATATTTTGTTTCTGAATTAAAATTGTGATATTAAAATATTACAGACTCAAAATTCTATTAGTCAAATATTACTTTTAAACACTTAAATAATGAAATTCTATGTTAAGCTTATTTTCTGGGGATTTCTGTGCATTTTCGCCGGCAATGTTTTTCAAATTAAATAATTGACCGTAATAAATTTCACTAATGTCGGGTCATATCCGCTAGATTATTGTAATCCTTCTATGCAGTTACGTGAATTTTTCATAACTTGAAAATTAGGTTCACTTAGGAAAATTCAAAAATTCTTTATTCACTAGTCCGTCCATTTTTTTTTACTCTGCATAATAACCAAACAAAGATGAAAATTTTTTTATTAGTTATTTCTTTATTTTAATTAAAACTATCACTTTTGGAGTGTAATTTTTTTTTTGTTCTAATGCAGCTGGCAAACACTTAGACACTTGTCTTTGATGCCTTAAGGCAAGCGCTGCACAGACGTTACTCACTTAGCACTACCCCGGAGGTGCATGTAGCTTGAAGATAAGCCACGGACGCTGAGCAACATTACCCCGCAACGCTCTACGATCCTGTGACCGGGATCTACGTTTTAAAATGGATCCCGAACCACTACAAACCTCCATGGCACAGCCGGGATTCGAACCCGAAACCTGTGGTACCGAGCGCCAGAGCGTTAACCACTCGGCCATTCAGGCCTCTGGAGTGTAAAAATTCTACTTTAATTTTTTATATCATGTATTGTTTGTTTTCCTCAAAATTCTTTTAATATTTATAAAAGAAATTTAAAAAAAAAAGTGATTTAAAAGTTTAATAAATTAATTTGAAGAATCACAGATTAAAAATACAAAAAGGAAAAATGAGAAAGTTTTATTTCTTTCTTCATTTTATCTAGTATATATATAAACACGGAAAAAAAAATCCACTTAATTGCTTAAGCATTTTTTTCTTATAATTTAAATTTAAGGGCCTGATGGCCGAATGGCTAGCGCTATGGCGCTCGGTACCACAGGTTCCGGCTTCCAGTTCCGGCTGTGCCATGGATGTTTGTAGGGGTTCGGAATCCACTTTACATCGTAGATCCCGGTCAACAGAGTCGTAGAGCATTGCAAAGGTAGTGTTACTCAGCGTCCGTAGCTCACCTTCAATCTACACGTGCCCACTGGGTAGTGCTAAGTGAGTGACGTCGGTGAAGCCCTTGCTCATGACATAAAAAGATCACGGTCTAAGTATATATGCCAGCTGCATTAGAAAAAAATAATTTAAATTTAATAAAATCATTTAACATGTAAAGAATCCTTAAAAGATATTATTTAGATATACATTCATTTTTTTAACACTGTTAGTTTAACAGCTTAAAAAAAAACAAGTAATATAAATTTTTTTTTTTTAAAGTCTATTCCTACTTTCTTTTCACTCTATTGCAGAAAATCCTTTAAAATAATTTTAATTCATTTTTTTTAAAGTTTATCTGGCGCAATCTACTGGCAGATATATGCAACTTAAATCTAAAAAAAAATTAAATGAATGAATTAAATTGAATGAATGAATTAATATTTGAAAAAACTGTATTCACATCCAGTGTCATCCACTGCAAAACAAATGTACTTGAACTCGAGTGGAGGAATAAAAAGTATTTTATGAACGATTGAAAATGTGAACAAGATGTATATATATAGGGAGAGTGTGAGTGAGCTAATAGAAGGAATTGAAAAAACAAAAAAAAAAACCAAATAAATAAAAATCCTCACTAAACTTTTGTAGAAATTTTTAAGCGAAAGAACAGAAAGATGCAGCGTTTAAAAATTTGTGTTTTTTTTTTATATATCTTCATAGCTACTCACATCTTAAAACGCAAGAAATAAGGACGTTGTGAATAAGACACTTTGAAGCTTCCATTTATTAAATTTATTGAAATTAACCGCTCTGAAATTCGCCCTACGGACACAGAAAATGAAGGACATTTTGGAAATATTACTGACTACATTAAAATGGCTCTAATGAGAACTTGCAGCATTACTATCAAAGAATGAATTACTAGGCTCAATGTTTTGTCAGTAGTATTCTTAAATCACCCTAATTGGCTATTTAAAGTCTGTTTTTTGTTTTGTTAACAAATTTGTTACAGCACTAAACACAAGTTCCACTGAATATCATGAAGGACATGAAATTAACTTTATCTTTCCTTCCTTATTTATGCATTCAAAAAAATAATAATAACTAGAACAATTAGTTCCAAATCAAGTGTACCCAGGTACACTTTAGGTTTGGCTTAGTTTGTCGCTCTACGGTCATCTTCTCACTCACGAGGGCTTAATAGAACGGAACCTACGATTTAAAGTGGATTCCGAACCACTACAAACATCCATGCCACCGGCGGGACCCGAAACCTGAGGTAACGAGCTCCAGAGCGTTAGCCATACGGCCATTCAGGCCCACACTTTATAAATGCATAAAATATTACTATCAAATATACCTAAGGTTGATATGTATTATCATCATCCGACCCATGGTGGATCAAGGTGTAGATAATGCTCTACAGGTATATTAGACCGGTACCTACGGTTTAAAGGGGATTCCGAACCACTACAAACATCCACGGCACCGCCAGGACTCGAACCCGAAACCTGAGGTGCCGAGTTCCAGAGCGCTAGCCACTCGACCATTCAGGCCCACATTTTATAAATGCATAAGATATTACTACCAAATATACCTAAGGTTGATAAGCATCATCATCATCAGCCCCACGGTGGACCAAGGCCGTCTGCATACTGGCAGATTTCGAGACAATGCTCTACAGGTATATTAGACCGGTACTTACGGTTTAAAATGGATTCCGAACCACTACAAACATCTATGGCACTCTCGTGACTCGAACCCAAAGCCTGTGGCCCTGAGCGCTAGTGACTTGGTCATCAGGCCCTCAGGGTAATATGCAACTCTTAAATATTCCTCTCTCGTTCTGAGGGTTTCAAAGTGACTTCGAAAAGCTAACCCCCTCATCTCTCCTGACCAACGACCCCCTCTCCCCCAGACTTACAAACGACCCTATCTGAAGCAGAGATTTCCTGAGTGTTGGCAAACGTTCTCGCATACTTTACGTTTATCGTCCAGAGTAAAACAAACCGGTTTACAGAGTGTCCATGAACAAAACTTGAGGCTCTCGCACTTAAGGCTCATTCCCACCGAGGCGTGAGGCGTTGACCCATCACTAGCCTCACCACGTTCGCCTGAAACAGGTTGAAATCCACCGCTACGAGTTGTCCAACTTTCAACTATCAAATGCTTGCCGCGTCATGTGACTTGGATTGAGCCAATAGTAGATCTTCCATAGAAGTAACCGGAACTTCACCGGGCGTGAAGCGATTTCTGAAGTTTCCGTGTGAAGGGGTCGAAAGAATTTTCTTCCCTGCCGCGTGACGCGTCACCGCCTCACGCCTCGGAGGGAACGAGCCTTTAAGTGAGGACGATGACATTGACCCTCTACAGCCATGACCGAGTAGCTCATTGACATCATTATAGTGTGTTGCAAAAGCAACTTCAGGTTAGACGGACATTATTTTAAGTAGGATGCAGTGCTGTGGAACATCAGAGGTTGTTCTGCAAGGGTGTCCGACAATCACACTTACTGCTGTGCCCAAAAGGTAAGACCCATTATTTTCTTTTTCCCAAAAACTCTTTATTTATTCCGCCAACTTTATTTCGTCGCCTTCACAGTAATCCCCTCCGGACACAATGCGCTTATGGAAATTTTTTTTTCAATCCTTCATGCATGCTGAAAAGTCATCGGTAGGGATGGCTAGCAAAGCGCGTGGCGATTCACGTTGAATCTCTTCAATCGACTCAGAATGGTGTCCCCGGTAGCCTTTTGAGTTTAGGGAATAGCCCGAAGCCGCACGGGGTTGAATAAGGTGAATACTATACGTTTCCGCAAACAAAACTGAATGCAAGTTCTTTGCTCAATGAATTCAGACATTTCAAAAATCGCCGGAATCACTTTGAGCGTCTCACAAAGCCGAGCGTAACTCAAACACTCATGAATACTTTGTCGTCAAATTTCACGCAGATGTCAAGGACAGTGCCAGCAACCCAAAAAAGAAAAAAGAAAAAGAAAAAAATTGAAATACCATAAGAGCCGGGAAATTTAAATTGAAAATTGGTTTCACTCTTTGGGCGCAGTGGTTTTCCTATGGACAGGCACATGAAAAAATGGACACGGACTATGGATTTACACCAGAGGGCGATGCCTATGAAATGGTGATTGTGTCATCAATATGGCATGAGATGCATCATCATGGCACCACTGGGAATGGTGATTGTGTCAGTGTAGGCTCTCGCTTTGTCGAAGGTATTACTGTTGACGGGAGTCACTATTTTGACTACTTTTCCCCATAGAGCAGACCGCATCGGGATTGCCAATTTGGTACCAATATAATCAGCGCGGGACTTTTACAATCCTCACTGTCCACTGACTTGATGGATGGTCACTTACAGGGTCACGCTGCCATTAACGTGTACTGGACTAGTCACTTTGTTTACATGCTTTACCTGGGAAAAAACGAGTTTACAGTGTACTGTGGGGTCTGACGGCCTATTGACAGCATCCGGCGTTGGGTGCCACTGGTTTCGAGTCCCGGTGATGCCCTGGATGTTTATAGTGGTTCGGAATCCACTTTAAACCGTAGATATCCCCCAGTCTAATATGACTACTACTACACCACACCACATCATTGTGCCTAGAGCTGAGTTGCTCCTTTACAGTCTGGGAATGATGTGGGTGAGAGAGAAATCTAATTGGGCTCTGTGACGCTCTACGGTCATCTGAGACCGTCACCTAAAGCTTAAAGTGGATCCTGAACCACTAAAAACACCCAGGGCACTGCCGGGATTCGAACTCGATACGTGTAATACCGAGTGCCAGAGCGCTAGCCACTTGGCCAACAGGCCCCGGTCTAAAATGACTGTAGAGCTTCGGACGTCGGACTGACAATCCTACCTCGTAAAAAAGAAAATTTCCCCTGTCTCGAAATCTGCCAGTAGGCAGATGACTCTTGGCCCAACATAGGGCTGTTGCGTCACTGCTGCTGCTGCTGATGATAATGCACTGTGGAATAGAGTGCACTCATTTAGAATCAGTTTTAAGCATGCATTTCAGTGTTTTGTACGCGACGATTGCTTGGCGATTTTTGGCGACACCCTTTACTGTTGGCGACTAGCGCTCTGTGCTGCTGGCGCGAAGGGAGAAAAAGCTTTACTATCAGCTCTATTATAATCTGTAAATAAATATAAATTCAATTTTTCTAAATATTTGGTATTTATTTCCTATTAATAAATCCTAGTTATGTCCTATTTTCCCTCCAAAATAATATAAAAAAAAATGATATTCATTTACGTAAACTTTTTAAAATGTTTATTACATTTTATACGAAATTGTAAACGAAATAATTCCTGTTTCTATTTATCTTGAGGGAACACGTAGTTCATTAAATGCATGACTTAACAAGAAGAATTTCTCGGAATTTTTAGAATCTCTTCATTACATGCACTATTGTGTTGAAAAAGTAAGGCAAATTTTCCATTTAAAACTCCCGGAGCTTATGGAATTTCATTTTTTTTCTATTTTAGATTGCTGGCAATGTCCTTGACATCTGTGTGAAATTTCACGTCAAAATATTCATTAGTGTTGTGTTTCTGGTTTGGTTTGTGAGACGCTAAAACTGATTCCGGCGATTTTTGAAATACCTGAAGGAATTGAGCAAAGAACTTGCATTCCATTTTGTTTGCGGAAACGTATAGAATGTTGCAGAAGGCAATCGGTGAGCATTCCTATATCGGAAAGAAATGTTTAGAAGTGGTATAAACAGTTCAGAGAAGGCAGGGAACGCGTTGAAGACGAAGAGCCATCTGGTCGACCCTCCACCTCAACCGACGAAGCTCACGTGCGAAAAATTAGAGATTTGGTGCTTGCAAACGTCGATTTGTAATTAGAGACCTTGCTGATGATGTTGGAATTTCAAAAGGATTCGATCGGTAGCGAAAACACTGAATGCGCCAGCTCGCACTGCATTGATTCTTCGTGACTTTTTCGCCCAAAATGAAACCCATATCGTTCCACAACCACCGTATTCACACCGTGAGACTTCTGGCTATTCCCTAAACTGAAAAGACCACTCCGGGGACACCGTTTTGAGTCTATTGAAGAGATTCAACGTGAATCGGCGCGCGCTTTGAAGGACATGCCTGCCGATGACTATTTAGCCTGCATTGAGGATTGGGATAAAATATTGGCACAAGTGGATTGTGTCCGCAGGGGATTATTTCGGAAGTGATGGAATAAATACGGAAGAATAAATAAAGAGTTTTTGAGAAAAAAATAATTGGTCTTACTTTTTGGGCACAGTAGTATAGCAGACTCCGAATTCCATTAGTCAACGATTAAATTAGGCCATTTTCAATTCCTTCTATTAGCTCCCTCTATATATCTTGTTCAAATTTGTCAATCGTTCATAAAATACTTTTCATTCATCCACTCGTGTTGAATTACATTTCTTTCTCGAAACTCGTAGTGGATGACACTGGATGTGAATGCACTTTTTTCAAATAGTAATTCAGTAATTAAATTTAATTCATTCATTTTAGTTTTTTTATATATCTAAAATGCGCACAGGGAAAAGGTTTGGTTTGGTTTGTCGCTCTACGGTTATCTTGTGCATACTTTAGGCTAAACAGACCGGGACCTACAGTTTAAAGGGGATTCCGAACCACTACAAACATTCATGGTACCGCCGAGACTCGAACCTGTGACACCGAGTGCTAGCCACTCGGCCATTCAGGCCCACGCAGGGAAAAGGAGGCAAAGGGCTCCAAACTCTAGTACGAAAAGGACGGGAGATGTTTGCTACAACTTTTTGTCTCGCAGAAATAGGGAAATGCGCTCCGTTGTGTGTCTACTTATGGTGGTTTCTCCACGCAATCTACAATTTCCGCCGGCAAAGCGTATTGCCTCCTCGTTTTACTCAACAAGGATTGTCGCTTCCTTCCTTCGCCACTGGTGCACTAAGAATCCTGCACGGCGCGAAGCGAAACTTTACGCGTGTCCTGTCACCAGGCTAACTAGGCTTCCGCCTAGGGCCCCAGGATCAAGAGGGACCTGCATTCAAATTGTTGGCAGAATTAGAATGACACCATTCTGTTGTTGTTTGTTGTTTCTTATCCCACTTGGCTGGCAAAGCCCACCAGCCCATACGTACTCATGATTGAAGGGGAAGGAAGCAGCTTCTGTTGTGATGGAGCACCCCGTAGGTAGAAGTCTGACTTTGGCTCCGTGACGCTCATACAGTCATAGGAGACCGGGACCTACTGCTTAAAGTGGATTCCGAACCACTACAAACATCCATGGCACAGCCGGGATTCGAACCCGAAACCTGTGGCACCGAGCGCTAGAGACACTCGGCCATTCAGGTCCCAAATGTGTGAATGCCAACGGCACGCGGTGTTCCCAGGTGGTCACCCGCCAAGTACTAACCGCGCCCAATGATGCTTGTTTTCGGTGATCTAACGAGAACCGGTATATTCAGCATGGTATGGCCATTGGCTGACACCATTCTAAAAACAGTAAGCACTAAAATAGAAAACGAGGAGAAATTATGAAATAAATTTATCTGAATTGAATTTGCTTTCATCTCCAATCTATTGAATATACACTGAAGTGACAAAAGTCATGGGATACCTCTTAATATCGTGTCGGCCCTCCTTTCGTACGGCGAAGTGCAGCAACTCGACGTGGCATGGACTCAACAAGTTGGAAGTTTTCTGCAGGAATATTGAGCCATGCTGTCTCGATAGACGTCCATAATTGTGAAAGCGTTGATAGTGCAGGATTTTGGGCACGAACAGACCTCTCGATGATGTCCCATAAATGCTCGATGGGATTCATGTCGGGCGATCTAGGTGGCCAGATCATTCGTTGGAATTCTCCTGAATGTTCTTCAAACCAATCGCGAACAGTAGTGGCCCGGTGACATGGCGCATTGTCATCCATAAAAATCCCATCGTTGTTTGGGTACATGAAGTCCATGAATGGCTGCAAGTGATCTCCAAATAGCTGAACATAAGCATTTCCAGTCAATGTTCGGTCCAGTCGCACCAGAGGACCAAGTCCATGCCATGAAAAAACAGCCCACACCATTACGGAGCCACCACCAGCTTGAACAGTGCCTTGCTGACAGTTTGGGTCCATGGCTTTGTGGGGTCTGCGCCACACTCGAACCCTACCATCAGTTCTTACCAACTGAAATCGTGACTCATCGGACCAGGCCACGGTTTTCCATTCATCTAGGGACCAACCGATATGCTCACGTGCCCACGAGAGTCGCTGCAAGCGATGTCGTTCTGTCAGTAAAGGCACTCGAGTCGGTCTTCTGCTGGAATAGCCCAAGAAAGCCAAATTTCTCCGCACAGTTCTAACAGACAAGTCCCTTGTACGTCCCACATTGATTTCTGCGGTTATTTGACGCAGTGTTGCTTGTCTGTTAGAATTTACGACTCTTTGCAGACGTCGCCGGTCTCGGTCGTTAAGTGCAGGCAGTCGACCACTGCGCTGTCCATGGTGGGATGTTATGCCTGAAATTTCATACTCTCGGCACACTCTTGACACAGTGGATCTGGGAATGTTGAATTCCCTAACGATTTCCGAAAGGGCATGACCCATGCGTCTAGCTCCAACTAACATTCCGCGTTCAAAGTCTGTTAATTCCCGTCGTGCGGTCATCATCACGTCAAAACCTCTTCACATGAATAACTTGAACAGAAATGAAAGCTCTGCGAAAGCACTGCGCATTTATACCTGTTCTACGCGATGCTACTGCCATCTGAAAATTTGCATATTGCTATCCCATGACTTTTGTCACTTCATTCACTTCATTCACTTCAGTGTATTTCATTTAATTAGAATAAAAAATAGGATAATTTTTTATTGCACATTTTAGTTTCATAGTCAAAGATTTTTATTATTTGAACTTTGTTTCCTTGTAAATGTTGTGTTATGTTTGATGAGTTATTCTATAGGATGCTGAGAATAAATGTCCAAATAAGTGTTTTTTATTTACTATCCGTGCCACGTTTCTTATAAAGATGAGTGCCCATCCCAACATGCTTCATTTAACATATTGACACCTATCACAGTAATGAATGTATTTTATTATCTCCCGTGTAATTTACAAACTTAAAAGTGGGAGGTGAAAGGGCCTCATAAGTGGAACAGCCTAGGGCCTCTTTTTATCTGAATCCGGCTCTGCCTATCACACTGTAAAGTTCAATTCAATTCGATTTAGCCCAGGAATGGCCAACCCGAATGACCTTGCGGGCCACTTTGGAAATGCATACCAACTCCGCGGGCAGCCTATAAAATTATACATCCCCACATTAGATTTAGAACCACTATAGACACTTTTTTAGAGTGATAAACTGAAACATGATGAGTTGTTATTATTGTGTTTATTATTATTCTTATATGTTAACATAGATCATGTAACGCACATTGTAAAGAAATACAGAACACTAAAAATTAAATATAAAAAATATATAAATATAAATGAAATAAAGAATTAAATCATCAAAAAATATTGATTTGACGAGTGCGATATGTGTTTCTCCACTCTTTCACTTAGCATTTGGAAATCGATCTCCATTTGCGTATTGGCACATCGTAAGGGTGTTGCAGGTAAGCGTCCGTTATGCTTGAACATGTTTTGTATTGGGTCAATTTCATTTTTGAAAAAAAAAATAATAATTCGCAGGTGTCAGTTGAACCAAAAGCACTAACAATTTCAACTGAGAGTCTGGTTTGCTCTGCTATTAAAAATCAACTGTGTATATCTAGGGATGTCACTGAGGGCACTTAAAGGGAAACAGAATCTATTATGTTAGATGTTTCAAGAAACGCGCGCATCGTCAGTTATGCAGAATACAATTTAATTATTCTGCGAACTCATAACATTAAACTCATCTACCATAAAACAGGCACTATCTGTCCTATAGTCGCAGGAATATTATTTTGAAATCAAAGTTAATTTTTGAATATAGGGATGCACACATAATGTATTTTTTAATACATTGTTTTTCACTACATTGGCCATAATAAAATAAATATATTTTGTAAAAGTGGGATACATCTCATGAGCTGGAAAAAATATTCATGACGGGCCGCGGGTAGGCCACCCCTGATTTAGCAGGTAGGTAATTGACTGGGTTTCCCGACTGACTCGATATCTTTCAATATAAACACTCATTGAACGATATGAATAGTATAATTCCAACTATTTTGATGTTTTCATAAAACTGAAGTTTTGCTTTCTGTGGCAAACCAGCAGAAACGCGACATTATTCAAAGACCATTTCATTTGCGACAACACAGTTTCTGCAAAAAAATAATTTTTGAAAAATGTTTTAATTTTAATTATTGCGTAAAGTTTGCATTTGCGTAAAGTTAAAGATATTGCGTGAAGTTTTTTCACAGAGGGACTGCATATTTTGCTACAGTTAATTGAAATTTCGACAAATGAATATTTGTTTTAATAATTTATATTTTTAAGCAAATTAATTTTTTTTCTTAATTCGTGTCAATAATAATTGAACCACATGTATCATACTGGGACGTTTTTGCTTAAAAAGATCCTTTCTTAGAGTGAACATTGTAAAAATAGTCTCTATTTGCCTTCTTTTTTCCATCATTATTGTTTTAACAGATTAGTTTTCACTCTGTTCATTAAATTATGTGTTTTGCGAACTTAGATAAGTGGTGATTTCTTGCTTCTTAATATATTAAATTTTTAAATTTAGACTGTAATGGACTATAATAGAACTTTTAAAATTATTTTTGCTGTAATAAGCATTGTAGAATTTCCTCACTACAATGTAGTATAAATATTCCTTTCCATCCATTCAATGTAGTATAAATATCCAGCCAGAAGAGATATAGCCCTTCCGTTCCCAGGGAAAAGGAATGCATATTCTTTAACAAGATCATAATAACAACTTATCACTCAAATATGACAGCAGAAAATCAGTGTCGTGGATATTTTTATTATATGCAATTAGTGTCTTATTATAATGAGAACAGCCTGTCATTCAAATATGACAGCAGATAATCAGTGTCGTGGATAATGAGACATCAAGAAATGAGCGATTGTCTGTTCTACCTTCACAGTTCGAAACAATTACAGATGGGATATGGACTACGTCATGCATCATGATTGTTGATAGATCATGGGTTGAGGAAGTGTCCACTCCAAAGAGAAGTGAAGCAAGCTGCCCCCTCCCTCTTCTCTTAAAGGGAAGTTTTTGGAGAAGGAGGGGAAGAGAGTTCTGTCACGAGTCGCCAAGAAGTGTTTTTTTTTTCTTTTTCTGGGAAGTGACTGTTTACAAAGTGAACCCCTTGTGGTTTCGTGTATCACGCCATGTGATAATTAAGGCCTGCCGCATATCAGGTGCATTAGATTCGTCATAGACTCGAAATCTCCGACCTTGGAGTGAACTGCACTTGTGAAGCTAATTTATATGTTTAATTTTCATTTCTTTGTAGATAGCATAATAACCCAGAGTTCTGTATATATGTATATATATATATATATATATATATAATACTTGTAAATAAAAATTATGATATAAGGATCATGTGTGTTATGATTTCAGAATCATGGTAACATAATTATGTCTTCTTGAAGTTGTTATAGGTCTAGTATAGGCCGGACAGGTTATAGGTCTAGTATAGGCCGAGACATTACAGTATTCAAAAAATTAAAACTATAAAAAAACTAGGCATTTTCTTCATGATTCTTCTATATAATCCAATATATTCTAAACGAAGTGAGTGTTTGTGTGTAATTTATTTTTGTTGAGCTCATTAATTTATATGAGGTAATTTTAGGATAGTTAAATTAATAAATAAATAAAAAAATAAAAATAATTAATTTTTTTTAAAAGGCGTCCTCCGAAAGTATTTTCAAACAATTTGTGGGTTAAAATCTAGAATACGGGACCCCCGAGGAAGTCGCCAATCTTGCAACCCTGAATATTTCGCCAATTTCTTTAGGGTTGTAATACTGTAATTAGAACAATTCATAGCTCCATTTTCTGAACAATATTATGATTATTTTATTACTATTTCCATAATCAGTTGCAGAATTCTTATTTGCAGTAAATAATAAATAACATTTTTAAAATAATAATTTCTGAAACAGAAATATATATTCGGTACTTACGTATTAACGCCACCGCAGCTACAGATTTGGCGGTTTTTAAGTGGTGCCAATCTACACTTAAAATTTTTGTGACAAATCATAAAATATATAAAACACTTTATTTAAAATCAAAACACTTTCAATATTCAAAACATTTTGTTTTTAAACACAAAGTTGACAATCGAATTTCGGTGGAAAATGGGCCGATATAGTGTTTAACATAGATTCAAAACAGTCACTATTTTGGCGCATGGCAGCTCTTTATTGGCGCATTAGCGCAACTTCTGCTGCGATGGCGTTAAAACGTAAGTACCATATATTCTATTAAATAAGTATTCCGATAAATTATTGATTATTCCGAGCTTATTGCTGTAACGCACGTCTGTCGCTGATACAGAACATAAAGAATTTTTATGATTGTTGCCACTCATGAAAATAAGAAACAAACAAGAAAAACGATTTCTTAATTTATTAAAAACTTAAAATTGTATTCTTAAATTAATTTCTTTTTAAAAGATGTTCATTTAGTTCGGATTTTGTGACAACCGTAATTAGAATTCACACTGAATATTTGAAGTTTTTGCTTTTTAGGATGTTAGTTAACGTTGCAATTTAAATTTTTAATAATTAAAATAAATTAATAATACTAAAACAATTTCTAAATTTTTAAGAACGTTACAACTTAAATTTTTCTGGGGATTTGTGCTGTTAGTCAAGTATTCCATATTCATTTGCTGTGGCTATGCACGTACACAATAAAAGGTAAGTTATTCTATGGTTTCTTCTTCTTTTTTCTCTTTTGATAATATTAATTTATCATTCGAATTCGGCTTCGTGAAGAACACGACTTATTTTTTTGACACTTAAAAAAAAAATGGCGAATTAGCGAATAATTTTGGCCAAATTTTATCGTAACAGCGATTATTATTTTTATCTAAGCGATAGATTTTTGTGAGTCTGCAAAATGAAATTCCACATAATAATTTGGCGATAAAGCGATTTAATTTGGTGTAAAAGCAATTTAGGAATAAAATGTTGGCAAAATAATGATATATTTTGGAGTAAAAGTGGCAATAAGTGGCATTAAAAGAAAACATTAAGATTTTGCCATAATAGTGGTAAACTTTTGGCGATAAAGCGATATACATCGGCGTAAAGACAATTTAGACATAATTTTTTTGTCATAATAGTGCTAAATTTTGGCGTAAAAGCGATAACATTTGGCGCAAAAGTATTCCATAGATAAAAGTGTTTAGTGATAAGAATTTGGCGATAAAGCACTAACTTTTGGCTTAAAAGCATATATAACAAAATCCGCTTATTGAAAAAGTTTGGCGATAAATAATTAACTTTTGCTGTAAAAGCACTTCAAATAACAAAATTTACTTAGGGAAAAAGTTTGGCGATAAAGCGATAAATGTTGGCAATAAAGCATTTCAAAGATTAAAATTTTGGCAAGATAGTGATAATATTTGGCGTTAAAGCGATAAACTTTGGATTCAAAGCCTTTTCAGGAATAAACTTTGACGTAATAGCTATTTGACTACTAATGTTGGCGTAAAAGCACTGTTTGGCTCTAAATTTTGGCGAAATAGCATTTTACAAGGATACCGAACTTCGGCAGCCATTTTGTTTGTTTACTTGGCGATTTGGCAACCCAGTGAAGGATTTTGACGTAATATCATTTTACCGCGCAAACTACCTGACTCATTCATTTCTATGCTTATTTACAGATTTGGCAACTTGGTGCTGTATTTGGCACAAAGGGTACAGGATTCTAGATTTTAACCAATTTGTGCTTTAATTCAATATGAAACATAAATTTCCGATTGTAAATTAGTGCCAAATAGAATAGGAAAGAATCTCACAGTACCACTCGTATTCTTATTACAAATTTTTGTGTCTCATGATTCACGTTTATTACTTTTATTGCTTGTTTTCATATTTGATTTTAGGGAATTTGTCTGTTAAATGCGTAATGAAATGCAAGAAGCGTAAAGGATTCAATTTTTACAACGCGCAAACGCTGATCCAGTTACGTAAAAGCGCCTCGTAAAAATTGTTGCATAAACGAGGTATGCATGAAAATGATTAGGTGATAAAAGTTATCAAACAAAATTTTGTAAAAACTTTTTTTGGTTTGGAACCGTTCAGGTGGAACACAATTTAAATTTCATTTCCATTCTGTTTTAGTTTTAAAAAAATGTTTTTTTTATAATAAACTCGTTTTCAATTCAATTATACGTGATGAAAGAACGACTGCTACTCAACAAAAGTCTTTGAATAAGAACGATTGAGTTGAACGAAAATCTTTCAACGGATTATTTAGCAATGTTTTTTTGGCAGTTAGTTGAATAATGACCGACTTTCAGTAAACTTTTAATAGTTTTGGTATAGATTTGAACTTTTAATAGATTTTAAGCTCATTCTTATTTCCAAATTTCATGCATTACAAAATTTAGCTGCTGTTTTGAGGAAGTGTTATATTTCCGGATTATATTTTCAAATTCTAGTCAAATATATTCTATTATGTTGAAACCTGATCATAAAGATTTCATTTTAATGATTTTCCGAAATAACAAGTAATATAAAATTTTTTTTTTTTAAAGTCAATTCCTACTTTTTTTTCACTCTATTGCAGAAAAGTCCTTTACAAATAATTTTCATTCATTTTTTAAAGTTTATCTGGCGCTATCTATTGGCAGATATAGGCAACTTAAATCTAAAAAAAAAACTAAAATGAATGAATTAATGTTTGAAAAAAAAAACTGTATCAACATCCAGTGTCATCCACTGGATGACACTGGATCTATCCGTATACAAAATCCGTACAAAAAATGTATGTTGAACTGGAGTGGATGAATGAAAAGTGTTTGTATGAACGATTGAACATTTAAACAAGATATGTAGAGGGAGAGTGTGAGTTAATAGAAGGAATTGAAAAACTGTAAGGCAACCACAGTCGTGAGTATATGTTTAAAATTGTTATCCTGATAGAAATTCTAGGTTTTGTTTGGTTTGTCGCTTTACGGTCATCTTGTGCACACTTTAGGTTCATTAGACCGGGCCCTACAGCTTAATGGGAATTCCGGACCCCTCACAAACATCCATGCCACCGCCAGGATTCGAACCTGAAGGCCTGTGGTACCAAAGGCCAGAGCGATAGCCAATTAGCACCAGGGCGCTAGAAATTCCAGGCTCAATGTGGTTAGCAATTTTTGACTGGCTATTTAAAATTTTTGTTTGAGGGTACAATAGGGTCAATTCATGGAAATGTATATTTCAAGGGCAAAAAATAAATTTCCCATACACTATGACTGTAACCTGTTTTTCAATTCTAGGTATATTCTTTGAATAAAGGACAACACTTTTGATATCTGACATCAGCGGGAATATCACATGCATATGAATGTGTTATCTTCTAAATATTATGTAGATTATTTTTCTGTTTATGCAAGTGTATATATATATATATATATATATATATATCTTAATTTGAAGCTTAGATTTTTTAAAAGCCTGAATTTTTAGCAATATAAAAATTCGTAACTTTATTAATATTTTATATGCTAGAATTTAAGTATGCTATTTAATTCTATTTATTCTAAGCATTTTTTTTAAAGTTACGCTGGTCACAAAAATTTAATTTTTTCTTTATAAACAACCCAATGTAGCCATTAAAAAGTTATAACTTTAGCATCTCTTGGTTTAACGTGTGTGATATTTATAACAGTTTAATTTTATCATTAATAAGTATGCCTGTGACCCTTATAACTAGTAATTATAGGTTATTAGGTTAAATCTATTATTTTATTATAGGTTAAACTAAACTAGATGAAAAAGTCAGCTAAATACACAGTTAAAATGAGAATTAAAAAAAAAGCAGCAATCAAATGAAATATTGTTTCAATTTGATTTGCTCAAAATAATCAAAACAAACATTTAAATGAAGTTATGCCAGCTCATTGAAAAACTGATCAGGACCTAACTGTCACGATCCAGGTTTTTTATTATAGAAGACAAAAAATGATGATTTTATGCGCTAAAAATATGGAATAGTTTCAGACATTTAAAGGCTTACTTATTTCAAAGTAAAAGTTTTCAATCTCTGCTCGATAAAAGCTTTGAAAAATGCTTTGAAATAAAAATAAAAAATGCGATTATTTAGAGTGACAAAACCACAGTGCATTTTAAAAATCGTTGTCACTCAATCCATTCATCTTCTCTGAATGTAACATTTTCTCTTTTTGCATCATGGAAAGGAGTCACGTGGTAGTGTTGGTGCATGCATGGATGCATTTGTATTGTAAAAGCAAAATATTATTAATAATGCTCAGGGTTTTCGCAATGAGGTAAATTTTGCTGATTTAAATGATAAGTTTTCCATGTGTTCCAGAAGATGTAATTAGAATTCTGATTCCAGAAATGAAAAAAAAAAAAAAAAATGCTTCATATACTGAAACAACCGAATGGGATACATTTGACCCACCAGATAAGTTAAAGTAAGCTTATTGTGTGAAAATACCGCATGGACCATACATTTCCTTATGATCAAAAGCAGCTAAAAAACGGAGACAAAAAAATGTAAAGAATAATGCAAAAAATGCCAACAGTTAAATCAATAATAAAATATTTCATTTTATAGGTAAATTCTTTATACGCTAAAAATGTTACGTTGCATTTACGTTGGTCAGATGAGTTTTCATAATTTTTTCGTTTCAATTACTATTTACAAAGAAATTTCCATCTACTTAATATTCAAAATCCGTCACCACCTTCTAATCTTAAAAAACAATGGTCACATTCTAAAGTTTCAAAGCAGAAGACAACTACACCACAAAAAAAAAAAAAAAAAAAAAAAAAAAAAAAAAAAATCGACTCCTTGCTCCTTAATTTTATAGATCATGATTTGTACTAATGGACTAAGAAACATATATAAAATAAATTCAATGACTTTTATTGAACACACATATATCCATAAAAATAGTTTTTTCATAACAAAATAATTTTTACAACTTGCGGTAATTGTACTCATCTAAAAGACTTCCCTTGTACTTTAAAATTGCTTACAAAAAACACGTATGTCCAATAAAAATAACAATACCAAATGGATAAGTAGCGAAATATTATAAAATAGATGAAAACAAACAAATGAAATTTGTACATTTTAATCATTAATCCTCATGAGTGCTGTATTTTTTTGTATTAAATCTGTATGTATTAATGCCTTATTAAATCTTTTTTGTTCATAATAATAGAATAGATTCCATATGATCTTCTTTCATTATGGATCCAACTTATCTTTTATAAGCCTCAGGGCCGAGGAAAAAAAAAATCTAAACGAGGAAAATTGTTGGAGAAAAAAGTGTTTCTCCAACAAAGAAAGAAAAAGTTTTTCAACACTTATTAGTTGTGCTGCTCACTGTCTTTGCTACTGGTTTTGTACAACTGAATAGATAAGGGATACCTTAATATTTAATTTGAATATTCCTCCCTAGAATTTTGGAAAAATTAATTTTTATAAAAGTCTTGGTAGTCAGATATTTTAACCTGACTTCTGTTCAAGATGCTGTATGGTAGCCAATCGGTAGCGTTCTGGCCTTTGGTACTTCAGGTTAATTAGCGGTGGCATGGATGTTTGTGAGTGGTTTGGAATCCACATTAAGCTGTAGGTCCCGGTCTGTTTAACCTAAATTGAGGGGGCCTGATGGCCGAGTGGCTAGCGCACTGGCTCTCGGTACCACAGGTATCGGGTTCGAATCTCGGCGGTGCTATGCATGTTTGTAGTGGTTCAGAATCCACTTTAGGTCGCAGGTTCCGGTCTCATAGGACTGAAGAGGACCGTAGAGCCAATCAGACTTCTTCTCACTCACACCATTCCCAAACTGTAAAGTAGCCACTCAGTTGTAGGCACAGTGATGTGGTGTGGTGCAGTAGTAGCCTAAATTGTGCAAAAATGACTGTAGAGCGACAAACCAATATGTTCAAGATTGTGGTGCTGTACAATTTAAAGGAAATTAAGATTAGATAATGGAAGTAGCATTTCAGGATGTTGAAAAATGCTTCCTTTGTCACATATCTTATTTTTGACAAAATGTAATTATCAATTCATTGAACATTTAGTATTTTTAGGATTTTGGAACTTTTACAGTTTTCAAACAGCGAAGAAACATTTTAGTATACAAGTTTTCAAAATAATTGTTGGTGTAAAATATGTTTTCTTTCTAAAAGTGCTTTGTTGATCGCTGTGGAATATCCAATGTGCATTTACTGACTGATCTATGGCGTCATCAAACATTCGAACTTATCTATTCCAGGAGTATAAAATATGTGAAAAAAATGGCAAAAATCGAAAAGGACAATGACAAATTGATGACTACATAACTATTTTTTTTTTATCTACGTTAACCCAATAAAATAAGTTCCCTTTGTAAATTCTTCTTTCGATTTTTCTGAATCTTTATATCTTTAACCTTATATATTTTATTCTTATATCTTTTAATCTTTATTACCTTATCTAATTTAACTTCTCACTCTTACAATCACAAGCTCTAAATCTATTTTATTTGATTTCATTAGCAAATTGTACTTCGTGAAAAGATTCTTTTCTAGTAGAGGAAATCTGAAGTTTTGGATTTTTACACTCATTAAGAATTCCTTCCTTCCCTCCGCTTCCATTTTACCTGGCCGAGTGCATTATTAATTGAACTTCCTTCGAACTTACGCCCATTCCATAACACTCTTTTTCAGTCCCGATCTAAGCCAGTGACTTCGGACGCACGTCCATTTTTCAAATATTTTTCTTTCATTTGTACCTGAGGGTCCATCACTGATTTCTGATGTTCCTTTCTAATGATGTTTGTTTTTGAGGATTTTCGACTTTCCACGCTTACTTCGATCGAATTTTAGGGTTATTCTACATTCTACATTTTATTCATGAAGTTGAAGGATAGAAAATCATATGAATATCTTAAACTAACTGTTTGGTTATTCAATTCCTTCTATTAGCTCACACTCTCCCTATATATATCTTGCTCAAATTTTCAATCGTTCATGAAACACTTTTTATTCATCCACTCAACTTCAAATACATTTTTTTTAAACTTGTAGGGGAGGACACTGGATGTGAATACAGTTTTTTCAAATATTAATACATTCATTCAATTTAATTAATTCATTTTAGCTTCTTTTCAGATTTAAATTGCATGTATCTATCCATAGAGGGCGCCAGATAAACTTAAAAAATGAATGAAAATTATTTATAAAGGACTTTCTGCAATAGAGCGGAAAAAAAAAAAAAGTAGGAATTGACTTTAAATTTTTTTTTTTATATTACTTGTTTTTTTTAAAGGTGACTTTATCCACGAACAGAATAATTTCTAACTATATATGTTTGTCTAATCAAGTCACAGAACTATTTTTGCAATTCTGCTCTAAGGTTTTCTTTCCTGTGATTTCACATTTGTTTTAATTTTCCGAACATTTTCATTCATTTATTTCTGATGATTTCACCGTTCGTTTCTGACGAATTTTATTCATTTTTGATGACTTATTGTTTATATTTGATGATTCATTGTTCATTTTCGATTATTTTCTTCATTCCATGCTTTGTTGTCCTTTACGATTTAATTTACTGGTTATTCTACTTTGTTTAAATAATTTCATGACAGAAAAATCTTGTTATTTTCTTAACAGGATAGATTTTTTATGAAAACAAATTAACAATTAATTGGAGAATTTTTAATAATGTATACTGGCTTAATCTAGTCACATTGATATTAAAATTGTATGAATAAATACTAGAAAAAAAATCAAATATTCTAACGAAATGAGGATTTTATTAGATATGGCAAGTTGCTTTTTAAAAAAACTTTAATTACAATCGAAAATTTATGCAAAGCAGATAAATTTGATACTAATCTCAATCGTATACGATACATTTATGTGATTTATTTTGGTAAAAAATTTTTTCAATATTTTAAAAATTTTAAACGTGTTAAATCTAATAATCCCCACTTTATGTGTCGGAATAAATCAAAGTTCTTTTTCTGTTGAAATCGTTTGAAATGCGTAATTATTTTTACATCTTTTCTTGAAATTATAACAATAATCCCATCCTATGCAAACTATTTTGCAAAATACTGAAGAGATATGAAACAATAAGTAAAAGTTTTTTTACAGCATTGCATATTGTTGCCTTGCATTGCGTCCCCTTTTCAGAAAAATCCTGAGTAAGAGTCATGACATAATATGCAATACATTTTTTTTATAATTTTCATGGATCCGTGCAATTTTTTGAATACTTCCCCTTTGTTTCCTCTTGAAATAAAACGTATTTAGTGTAACCTGGAAATCCCTTGTCATATCCTCATATATATTTAAGCAAGATAATTGTTTGAGCGGAATGGAGTCAAATTACAGAATAGATTACTAATAAAATAACACAAGAGTACCTCTGTGTACGTCTACTTTGGAATGTTCTGACTCGATATACGAAATTTTTATTTGGTATGCGACCTTATGAAATATAGATTACTGAAATTACTCTGTGTACGTCAGCTTTGGAATAAGCTTACTTTGATATACTTGTACTGACGAATTACTGAAAAGCCTTGCAAATTAAAAAATACAGTTGTATATCGGTATGCATCCGCTTTGGAATAAGTCCAATTTGATAAACATGTTGTATGGGACACAAAAAAAAATTTTTTTTTGGTATGCGACGCTGTAAAAAAGAGATTATTGAAACTCACGGAAATTTAAAAATGCATATCAGTATACGGTACATCATGATACATCGGTATGCATCCGCTTCGGAATAAGTCCAACTTGTTATACGTCTTGCAACTTTGTAACTTAACTACGTAAAATGTTGTTTGGTACATGATCTAATAAAACAGAAATTAAAAGCATATTAATTTTTAAAAAGCAAGCAAATTTAAAAATGCATATCAGTATACGGTACATCATGATACATCGGTATGCATCCGCTTCGGAATAAGTCCAACTTGTTATACGTCTTGCAACTTTGTAACTTAACTACGTAAAATGTTGTTTGGTACATGATCTAATAAAACAGAAATTAAAAACATATTAATTTTTAAAAAGCAAGCAAATTTAAAAATGCATATCAGTATACGGTACATCATGATACATCGGTATGCATCCGCTTCGGAATAAGTCCAACTTGTTATACGTCTTGCAACTTTGTAACTTAACTACGTAAAATGTTGTTTGGTACATGATCTAATAAAACAGAAATTAAAAACATATTAATTTTTAAAAAGCAAGCAAATTTAAAAATGCATATCAGTATACGGTACATCATGATACATCGGTATGCATCCGCTTCGGAATAAGTCCAACTTGTTATACGTCTTGCAACTTTGTAACTTAACTACGTAAAATGTTGTTTGGTACATGATCTAATAAAACAGAAATTAAAAACATATTAATTTTTAAAAAGCAAGCAAATTTAAAAATGCATATCAGTATACGGTACATCATGATACATCGGTATGCATCCGCTTCGGAATAAGTCCAACTTGTTATACGTCTTGCAACTTTGTAACTTAACTACGTAAAATGTTGTTTGGTACATGATCTAATAAAACAGAAATTAAAAACATATTAATTTTTAAAAAGCAAGCAAATTTAAAAATGCATATCAGTATACGGTACATCATGATACATCGGTATGCATCCGCTTCGGAATAAGTCCAACTTGTTATACGTCTTGCAACTTTGTAACTTAACTACGTAAAATGTTGTTTGGTACATGATCTAATAAAACAGAAATTAAAAACATATTAATTTTTAAAAAGCAAGCAAATTTAAAAATGCATATCAGTATACGGTACATCATGATACATCGGTATGCATCCGCTTCGGAATAAGTCCAACTTGTTATACGTCTTGCAACTTTGTAACTTAACTACGTAAAATGTTGTTTGGTACATGATCTAATAAAACAGAAATTAAAAACATATTAATTTTTAAAAAGCAAGCAAATTTAAAAATGCATATCAGTATACGGTACATCATGATACATCGGTATAAGTCCGCTTCGGAATAAGTCCAACTTGTTATACGTCTTGCAACTTTGTAACTTAACTACGTAAAATGTTGTTTGGTACATGATCTAATAAAACAGAAATTAAAAACATATTAATTTTTAAAAAGCAAGCAAATTTAAAAATGCATATCAGTATACGGTACATCATGATACATCGGTATGCATCCGCTTCGGAATAAGTCCAACTTGTTATACGTCTTGCAACTTTGTAACTTAACTACGTAAAATGTTGTTTGGTACATGATCTAATAAAACAGAAATTAAAAACATATTAATTTTTAAAAAGCAAGCAAATTTAAAAATGCATATCAGTATACGGTACATCATGATACATCGGTATGCATCCGCTTCGGAATAAGTCCAACTTGTTATACGTCTTGCAACTTTGTAACTTAACTACGTAAAATGTTGTTTGGTACATGATCTAATAAAACAGAAATTAAAAACATATTAATTTTTAAAAAGCAAGCAAATTTAAAAATGCATATCAGTATACGGTACATCATGATACATCGGTATGCATCCGCTTCGGAATAAGTCCAACTTGTTATACGTCTTGCAACTTTGTAACTTAACTACGTAAAATGTTGTTTGGTACATGATCTAATAAAACAGAAATTAAAAACATATTAATTTTTAAAAAGCAAGCAAATTTAAAAATGCATATCAGTATACGGTACATCATGATACATCGGTATGCATCCGCTTCGGAATAAGTCCAACTTGTTATACGTCTTGCAACTTTGTAACTTAACTACGTAAAATGTTGTTTGGTACATGATCTAATAAAACAGAAATTAAAAAAAACATATTAATTTTTAAAAAGCAAGCAAATTTAAAAATGCATATCAGTATACGGTACATCATGATACATCGGTATGCATCCGCTTCGGAATAAGTCCAACTTGTTATACGTCTTGCAACTTTGTAACTTAACTACGTAAAATGTTGTTTGGTACATGATCTAATAAAACAGAAATTAAAAACATATTAATTTTTAAAAAGCAAGCAAATTTAAAAATGCATATCAGTATACGGTACATCATGATACATCGGTATGCATCCGCTTCGGAATAAGTCCAACTTGTTATACGTCTTGCAACTTTGTAACTTAACTACGTAAAATGTTGTTTGGTACATGATCTAATAAAACAGAAATTAAAAACATATTAATTTTTAAAAAGCAAGCAAATTTAAAAATGCATATCAGTATACGGTACATCATGATACATCGGTATAAGTCCGCTTCGGAATAAGTCCAACTTGTTATACGTCTTGCAACTTTGTAACTTAACTACGTAAAATGTTGTTTGGTACATGATCTAATAAAACAGAAATTAAAAACATATTAATTTTTAAAAAGCAAGCAAATTTAAAAATGCATATCAGTATACGGTACATCATGATACATCGGTATAAGTCCGCTTCGGAATAAGTCCAACTTGTTATACGTCTTGCAACTTTGTAACTTAACTACGTAAAATGTTGTTTGATACATGATCTAATAAAACAGAAATTAAAAACATATTAATTTTTAAAAAGCAAGCAAATTTAAAAATAAATGGGTGCCACGGTATACGTCTGTTTTGGAATAGGACCCATTTGATATACACCCTGTTTGGATGCGAAAAATTTTGTTTGGTGTACGTGCCGACCTTAGTTCGGAATATGATTCGAATGCTTCACAATCTTTGTCAAATGGATGGATATAAAATACTTCGCAGAAACGTACCCTTCCCACAAATTCCAAGCCAAACCGAACCAAAGACAAAGCCAAAACCAAAGCCCAGGCCTTAACAGCATTTTCTAAAACTACCAGATAATGTCCCATGTCCTAGGCAACCTGAGGAAATAGCAGAGACAGGGGGGGGGGCAGATTTTCACTCAAAATCGGTGACCAAGTACAAGTACAATAGGGGAAAAAAACGCCTTATATATATATATATATATATAAATAATAATTTGGTAAATTTTGTGTACGCATTTTATCAAATTGATCTACTAGTCTATCAATTGATCTTCTATTTTAGCACTAAGTAGTATTCAATTCGGAACCTGACGACAGAGTGTCTGGCCCTCGGTGCCACAAGGGTTTGAGTCCCGGTAGTGCCATGGATGTTTGTAGTGGTTCGGAATCCATTTTAAACCGTAACTCCCGGTCTAATATGACTGTAGAGTAGGGCTGACAACCCTACCCAGTAAAAAGGCAACATCTCCTGTCTCAAAATCTGCCAATAGGCAAACGGCCTGGGCCCAACTTTAGGGCTGTTCCGCCAATGAAAAAAAAGTATTCAAATTATTTTATATACTCTTATCAATTATTATTAAGAGTTATTTTAGATTTTATACACTAACATCAATGTAGAATGTGTTAATAACTATACGTTACGTTAAGTAAAATTATCACTTAAAATATTTCACATAAGGGCCTGAATGACCGAGTGGCTAGCGCTGTGGCGCTCGGTACCAGAGGTTTCCGGTTCAAGTTCCGGCGGTGCCATGGGTGTTTGCAGTGGTTCGAAATCCACTTTAAGTCATAGGTCCCGGTCTAACAGGATCGCAAAGCGTTGCAGGGGCATTGTTATTACGCATCCGTAGCTCATCTTCAAGCTACCCGCACCTCCTGGGTAGTGCTAAGTGAGTAACGTCGGTGCAGCGCTTGCCTTAAGGTATCCCAGATAATTGTCTAAGTGTTTACCAGTTGCATTAGAACAACATCAACAAAAAATAAATAAATAAATTATTCTACATAATATTATATGAAATTAATGTGGAATTGGACACTAAAATATTTTACGGGAATCAACGAATCGTTTTCCATTTATTTCTTAACGGATAAAAATTCGTTACGCTAATAGTTCTTTTTTTTTTTCGTTCAAGTCCCAAAGGATTTGGAAC
The DNA here is from genome assembly GCA_021605075.1 of Caerostris darwini. Lineage (NCBI taxonomy): Eukaryota > Metazoa > Arthropoda > Arachnida > Araneae > Araneidae > Caerostris > Caerostris darwini. The sequence continues at coordinate 274,293 of BPLQ01011964.1, forward strand.
GAATTAAAAGAGACGTCACTAATTTTAAAAGTGAACGTTTTCTGCGCTGGAGCACAAATTCGAGCTTCAAAAACGGCACATTCGGCAAATAATAATAAATAATGCAAAAAAAAAAAAAAAAAAAAAAAAAAAAAAAAAAAAAAAAAAAAAAAAAAAAAAAATGTTTTAAAGTCAATTCCTTTTTTTTTGTCACTCCTTTGCAGAAAGCCCTTTATAAATAATTTTCATGCATTTTTTTAAGTCTATCATCTATTGGTAGATATAGGCAACTAAAATCTAAAAAAAAAAAACTAAAATGAAAGAATTAAATTTAATTACTGAGTTAGTATTTGAAAAAACTGTATTCACAACCAGTGTCATCCGCTGCAAGTTCAAAAGAAAAATGCATTTGAACTGGAGTGGATGAATAAAAAGTGATTTATGAACTATTGAAAATGTGAACAAGATATATATATATATATATAGGGAGAGAGTGTGAGCTAATAGTAGGAATTGAAAAACGGCGCATTCAGCACACTTTCGGGCGGAAATTTGTTTAATTTAGCATGCCACCCCCGACCCCTTCCCACCCCCCAAAAAGAAAAAAAATGACCGACATTTCTTCCCGCAGTTCTGTTTACCCCTTTTCACACTCTCTTTAATAACCGGTGCTCCTTCCAGCAAGGAACGGAGCTCTCTCTCGACCCGCCGCAATCAGAGCGAGACTTCCCATTGGCCCGCGAGAGGCGAGTCACGTGCCCTACACCCCCCCACCCACCCTCACGGCTCGGGAAAAAACGGCGCGAGAGCGATTCGCCGTTCAAAGGCTGGGAAACAGCGAACGCGTAGAGGCATGGATTCACACAGCGGGAAAGACAAACAGCGAAAGGGGTACTTCGTGCCCCACTGGGCCCTCCTCGGGGCCGGGGCCCTGGCGGCCCTACTCGTGCTGGTCGTGGGATTGCTGGTGGGGTATCTGGCACCGTGTGGCACGAGGGGTGGAGGAAAAGACAAGGGCGAGGACGAACTGCCCAAGACTTTACCTTACGTCCGGTTACCTCGGAGTGTGGTGCCGGATCACTACGATCTCGAACTCCAACCCTTCATCTATCCGGGCAATTTTACTTTCTCCGGAAAAGTCCGGATCCTGATTCGGGCCCTAGAGGCGACGGACAATGTGACCCTGCACATAAACAATGTGACCGTCCGGGAAGAGAGTGTCCGGCTGACGGGTCCGAATGCTCCTTCTCTGAAATCCGTGTCCGAGGACAAAGAGAGACAGTTCTTTATCCTGCACCTGGGCGGCAACCTGGCTGCCGGACATCACTACGAGGTGTCCATGGAGTACGTGGGCAGCCTTAATGATCAGCTGGCCGGATTTTACAGAAGTTCTTACAAGGACCCACTGGGTGAAACCAGGTAAGGTAGCTCTTTGTTGAATTCTATATAATTTTGTTGTATTTACTACTGTGTCCCAAAAAGTAAGACCCATTATTTTCTTTTTCGAAAACTCTTTATCTATTCTTCCACATTTATTTCGTCGCCTTCAAAGTAATACCCTCCGGACACAATGCACTTATGACAACGTGTTTTCCAATCCTCAATGCATGTTAAAAAGTCACCGCCATGGAGGGCTTTCAAAGCTCGCGTCGATTCACGTTGAATCTTTTCAATCGACTCAAAACGGAGTGGTCTTTCGAGTTTAGGGAATAGCCAGAAGTCGCACGGTGTGAATACGGTGGTTGTAGAACGATATGGGTTTCATTTGGGCGAAAAGGTCACGTAGAATCCATGCAGTGTAAGCCAACGCATTCAGTGTTTTCGGTACCCATCGAGATTGGACGCGTTTGAGGGCCAACATTTTGGAGCGATCCTTTTGTAATTCCAACATCATCAGAAAATCTTTGTAAATCAACGGTTTGCAAGCACCAAATCTTTAATTTTATCTTTTTGTTGAATTCTATATAATTTTGTTGTATTTATTTTTGTTCTATATATTTTTGTTTATTCTTCCAAAAACTTTTAAATCATTATCTTCTTTTTTTTTTTAAAATTTCTTTCATGAATATTAAACGAATTTTGTGGCAAACAAACAATACGTGATATAAAAATTGAAAGTAGAATTTTTACACTCCAAAAACGACAGTTTTAATTAAAATAAAGAAATAACTAATAAAAAAATTTTCATCTTTGTTTGGTTATTATGCAGGGTAAAAAAAATGGATGGACTAGGGAATAAAGAATGTTTGAACCTCTAAATAGTTTAAGTTTCAGGTTATGAAAAATTGGTGAGCACGCGCAAGAATTACAGTAATCTAGCGGACATGAACCAACATTAGTGAAATGACGCATTTTTTTTATTACAGTCAATTACTTAACAGCGAAAATGCATAGAAATCCACAGAAAATAAGCTTAACATAATAACATAAAATGTCATCATTCAAGATTAAAAAAAAGGCCTAATTTAATCGAATTCGGAGTCTTTTATACTACTCTGCCCAAAAAGTAAGACCAATTATTTTTTTTTCAAAAACTCTTTATTTATTCTTCCGAATTTATTTCATCGCCTTCGAAGCAATCCCCTCTCCGGACACAATGCGCTTATGCCAACTCTTTTTCCAATCCTCAATGCACCCTAAAATTTCATCGGCAGGGATGGACTTCAAAGCGAGCGCCGATTCACGTTGAATCTCTTCAATCAACTCAAAACGGTGTCCCCGGAGTGGTCTTTTCAGTTTAGGGAATAGCCACTAGTCGGACGATGTGAATACGGCGGTTGTGAAACGATATGGGTTTCATTTTTGGCGAAAACGTCACGAAGAATCCATGCTGTGTGAGATGGCGTTTCAGTGTTTTCGGTACCCATCGAGATTGGAGGCGTTTGAGGCCCAAAATGGTATTGACCGATCCTTTTGAAATTCTAACATCATCGGCAAGGTATCTAATTGTAAATCGACGGTTTGCAAGCACAAAATCTTTAATTGTTTGGACGTGAGCTTCGTCGGTTGAAGTGGAGGGTCGACCAGAGGGCTCTTCGTCTTCTTTGAACTGTTTATACTACTTGTAAACATTTCTTTCCGACATAGGAATGCTCACCGAATACCTTCTGCAACATTCTATACGTTTCCGCAAACAAAACGGAATGCAAGTTCTTTGCTCAATGAATTCAGACATTTCAAAAATCGCCGGAATCAGTTTTAGCGTCTCACAAAGCCAAGCGTAACTCAAACACTAATGAATATTTTGACGTCAAATTTCACACAGATGTCAAGGACAGTGCCAACAACATAAAAACAAAAAAATTGAAATTCCATAAGCCCTGGGAATTGAAAATGGGTCTTACTTTTTGAACACGGTAGTAAGATTGTTGTATTTATATAAAAAAGATAAAAAAAATTTCGGATCTACCGAAAAAAGGAAGGGATTATCGGGTTTCATGGTTTTACTAATCAATTCGTAGAACTTTGTTTTTTTTTTAAACATAACTTCAGGGAATTCTTTTTTAGTTTATATAAAACTGTATTTCCGATATTAACTGATGCTCCTACTACTATAACATTTATAAACGATTTTTTTTCCACAAAATTAAAATATTGCTGAAATATCCAAAATATCGTTTTGAAAGGAACAAAGTATTTTTTTAAAAATTTTTTATCATAATAATTAAATGCTATCTAATAAAATTTCAGATAATTGTAATAAACCAATTCATAAGAAAAAAAAATATTTGAAAATTTTATAAAGTCAATTACAAATTTCCACGTAAATCAATATATTATAACTTTCATATGCTTTATGAAAGCACAGAAAAACTCCATATATTAATAGTAAAAATTTTTAACGTATTGCTTAGCAAAATAAATGAATTAGAAAAATTTATATACTTATAGGGGTTTTTTTTTATGCAAAGAAGCACATTTGCTCATATTATAAAAAAATACATTATATTAATGTGTTTTATGTATAACAAAGATTGCAAGGAAAACAGTTTCGAAAACCAATGCGAAGCCTGGCTGAAAGTGTGGCGTTTACGCCGGGTATGGATACGGATATAGAGAGACCGAAAAGTCCTTTCGAGGGGGGGGGGGGGATAGGGAGTTTGAGAAACGCCAAAACCTTCTCGAATAAAATACAGGGTTTTATTGTGCTTTAATGGGTTCATTTTCTCTATCGCCTTCCTTACAACTAGCAGAGAAATTCACTATTTAGCTCCTTGGCGTGTCCATTCCCGACGTTGATAATGATTTCCGGTTCTGCTTGTTTTCTAGACTTCGAAATGGTCTTACTTTGATCAGAAACCTTGATAATACCAGTGCGGGGACCTGATGGTCGAGTGGTAGTGTTCTGACGTTCGGTACCACAGGTTTCGGGTTCGAAACCCCGGCCATACTATAGATGTTTGTAGTGGTTCGGTATCCACTTTAAACCGTAGGTACCAGTATCATATAACCGTAGAGCCCGATCAGACTTGTTCTCACCCACATCCTTCCCAAGCTGTAAAGGGGCAACTCAACTCTAGGCATAGTTATGTGGTGTGGTGCAGTAGTAGTAGATAATACCAGTGCGTCTATTTTATTACTTTTATTGGCGCATGAAGGTTACTTTTTTGCAACCGAGCACACTCTGGTTGGTAGAATTATTGTGCCTATCCCTGGTCTATCTATATAAACTTTCGATTCGCTTAATGGAGTTCAAAACGAACCTAGCTTATCTATCAACACACTAACCACTAGGTTACTCTAGTCTCCTGTAGTGTTTAGGAAACTACAGTCGTTGAATTGAATTTCATTTCTAATGCTTTGACTGCATAATGTGGGTTTGGTTTGTCGCTCTACGGTCATCTTGTGCACACGAGAGCTAAACAGATCGGGACTTTCAGTTTAAAGTGGATTTCGAACTCCTCACAAACATCCATGCCATCGCCTGAAGCCTGTGATACCAACGGCCAGAGCACTTGGCCGTACATAATGTGGGAATGGGAATGAATGTAATATCATTTTACAAACTCCATTAACACCGTGAAATGTGTTATAAGAGAATGATTGCTTGTATCCGTAAGCAAAAAACTTCATGTTGGGAAAAATTCCCTGCATAAGACATTTCATTTCTTCCTACAAATGTAAAGCTTCTGATATCAGACAGAATGGCATCAAAAATGCGCTTTCTTAGGTCGTTTAAATTAAGTTTTTAAATCTCATTTTATGTTTTATTTTTTTCCTACAATTTTTCCGTTATTCTATCGTTTTTCTCAAATTTCTAATTTATTTCCTGTACTTGAATTTACTAAGTGTAACTTTCAGTATAAATTTGAAACCAAAACTTTTAATTTACTAATTGTATCCCTGAGCTTATAATTCGAATTTAAAAATCAAATTAAAAATTGTAATGGAAAGGAACCTCTAAAATTATGCCGCCGATAAAGCTTTTGAATAACTTTCCTGATGCTAATCATTTAACAGAATAAATGAAGCTTATAGTGCATTAAAAAATATCACATATTATTTTATATTTAAAAAATATTGCATATTACTTCACACTAAAAAGGGTCTGGCGCTCGGTGCCATGGATGTTTGCAGTTTTTCGGAATCGCCTTTAAACCGTAGGTATCGGTCTAATAGGATCGCAGAGCATTGTGGGGGTAGTGTTACTCACGTCCATAGTATATCTTCAAGCTACACGTGCTCCTTGGGTAGCGCTGAATGAGTAACAGCGATGCAGCCCTCGCTTATGGCATAAAGATGAACTGTCTCTGCATTAGAACAACATCATATTTCGAACATAAAAGTCAAATTAAAAATTGTAATGAAAAGGACATTTTAACCTCTAAAAGTATACCAATAAAGTTCTTGAATAACTTTCCTGATACTAATAATTTAACAGAATAAATGAAGTTGATTAGTGTATTAGAAAAGATCATATTACTTCGCATTAAAAAGGGTCGTGTGGCTAGCACTGTGGCGCTCGGTACCACAGGTTTTTCGGGTTCGAGTCCCGGCGGTGCCAATTATATTTGTAGGGATTCGTTATCCACTTTAAGGCGTAAGTCCCGGCCTTATAGGATCGTACAGCATTGCGGGGGTAGTGTTACTTGCGTCCGTGCCTATCTCCAAGCTACACGTGCTCCCTGGGTCCATTACAAAATTTGACGTTTTTGAACTCTACCGGTGTTTACATTTTTGCCAAATATTTTAAAGGTAACCTATATTAAGAGTCTATATGAAAATGAAAAAAAAAAAAGAAAAGGTTTTTACTATTCCTGCATGGAGTCTAATGCCCGAGTGACTATCGCTCTGGCTCTCGGTACCACAGGCTTCGGATTTGGGTACCGGGGGTGGCATGGATGTTTGGAGTGGTTCGGAATCCACTTTAAGCCATAGGTCCCTGTGTCCTATGACTGTAAGAGCGTCACGGAACCGAATCAGACTTCTACCTACGGATGCTCCATCACAACAGTAGCTGCCCCCTTTCCCTTCAAGCAAGAGTCCATACGGATCCATGGGCTAGGTCTAGATGTTTACCAAGTGTAATAAAAAAAAAAACAACACTCCGTACAGGTCGCTATCCACATATTTATTAATTAACGTATACATGCGTATTTGTTAAATTGAATAATGTGAAATGTAAATAACAATCCAATAAAGTAATAAGTAAATATATAAAATTCTTATAAAACTGAAACTGCTGCTGCTGCTAGCTGGCCGCCCATTTTTGAGGTTCCTAAATGGCCGAGTATCTAGCGCTCTGGTGCTCTGTACCAGAGGTTTCGGGTTCGAATCCCGGTGGTGCCATGAATGTTCGTAAAGGTTTGGAATCCACGTTAAACTGTAGGTCCCGGTCTGTTTAGCCTAATGTGCGCACAAGATGAGCGTAGAGCGACAAACCAAACCGCTCATTTTCGAAGTAATGTCATTTCGTTTTTCGCTCATAATCGAGATTTATTAAATCTCGATTATTTAAGGCATTTGGAGACAACTTTTTAAGTAGACACTAAAAGATAAAACTCTCATTTTTATGTCATTTTACAGTATGTAATGTACATTTTCATATGAAGAAATGGGACAGGGTTTTAAAAGAATACATTACCCATTTATGATATTAAATTAAGACTGGGGTTTTATAGGAAAGGTCTTGAACTTATCGTTCGAACTGAAGGTCCAAATTGTCCGAATCAAAATTTTCAACAAAACTTTCTAATTTGAAACTTATAATTTAAAAAAAAAAAAAATGTACCATCTATTACAGCGGTGTCCAACCCAAATGATCTTGCGGGCCACTTTGGAAATGCACCCTAACACCGCAGGCCCCACATAAAATTATATAGATCCCCCTATTAGATTGAAACCCACTATAGACATTTTTTTTGGAATGCAAAACGGAAACAGAATGAGCTATTACTTTTGTGTTTACTATTATTCTTACATGCAAACATAAATATAATAATAATGATACTAAATGAACATTGTAAATAATTATATATAGATATAACACTAAAAGTGAAATATAAAAAATATGTAAATATAAAAAATAAACGAAATGAAATTATTCAACAATATTTATTTGACTAGTGCGATATGTGTTTCTCCACTTTTTCACTTAGCATTTGCAAATCGATCTCAGTTTGGATATTTGCAATATCTATCGTATATTCGCAAGAATATTAGAGAATTTTTGCACACCGTATTTTTATAATACGGTATTTTTTTCTCCCTAGCGCGCATGCTCATAGGAAATTGCGCATGCGTATCTGCAATAATGTTTCCTATGAGCATGCGCGCTAGGGAGAAAAAAATACCGTATTATAAAAATACGGTATGTAAAAACTGTCTATTATTTTAAAATCAAAGTTAAATTTTTCTCATCATTTCGGCAGTTCATTTTGGAATATAGGGATACACAGCATAATGTATTTTTTTAATACATAGATTTTCACTCCTTTGGCCATTCTGAAATAAATATATTTTGTAAAAGTGAGATACATCTCAAGGACCGGAAAATTATTCAAGGGGGGCCGCGGGTTTGCCACCCCTGCCCTAACATAACCATATTTATAAACTCTACCATGGAAGAACAAATGCATAGCTAGATATTAAAAGTTCTATGAAAAATCTTACTAAAAAAAATAATGAAAGAACATAAACTTTAAAGAAACTGATTTTCAAATGACTCCTGTTTGAAGCTTTTAATAGGTCTCTATGAATTTCAAATTTGGAAATTGTGTTAAAATTGACAAATCGTCTTAGTAAGTTCCATTTAGTATAACTGTTAACTAAGGGATTTTATGTGACATAAATAAAATAATTGTTTATTAGGCTATAAACATTTTAAATTACAATTTTATTTAAAAATCCATTATGATACTATAATATCATTTAAAAACCCTTTCTGAGAAAATTCTTAATTAAAAAGTTTGGTAAAGTCCTATTCTTTAAGGTTTTGAAATTTCTTTTATTTTTAATTAAAGCGAAATAAAAGTATAATTTTGAAAATTTTAGCATACAGCGATATCAATCCAAATCATGTTAAATGGTTCTTTAAGTTTTTATTTTCTTAATTTTAATTATTCAAATACACAAAACCTAATTTCTCAGAAAACAAACAAAAAACTAATGCATTGTATCTTATAAGTTTGCATATTATACTTTTAAAAGTCTAAGTAAAACTTTTGTAACCTTTTTGCAACAAATTAAAAACTCTGATAAAAAAAATGGAATTTAATATTTGCTTTTTACAGAGTTAATAAATATATTTTTGTAAAATCAAGCGATCACTGATATAATAATTTGCCATTTATTTTTGTATAGAAAATGTCGTGATACTAAAAGTTTTCTTTATCTTAATTTTGAAAATAATCATCACTTAATTATGATTTAATGTTACAATATACTTCCGTTATAAAGAGAGAGATTTTCAAAGACTTATATTCAATACGTTCGTTTATAAATGGCTTATAGTAATGTATTTACGGATTTTTGAAATAAATGTATGAAATGCATTAAATTATAAACATTCACGTGTGTTGTATTAATGCAAATCATATGTTTCGATAAAATAACACTGTATATTATTTTGCGGTATTGCGAATTCAAATAAATTACTACAATATTGCATTTTAAGTTATGCTGTAAGCGAAAGTGTTTAAAAGAGTGCACGATTACCGCAGTTCACAGTTTCGAAAAAATCAGTATGAAAATGAAATCCAGTTATAAAAATACAGGCTTACCAAACTTACTCATACTGCTTTATTATTTTTGAACATTTTATTTTATCTCTTAATAATCTCGTTTATAATTACAACTATTGACAATATTTTATTCGTGTTACAATATAAAATCAATAAGCATTTGTTTCTTGTATTACTTTACATTTGCAATAACTGCAATATTATTCGTGGTACACTATTAACTCAACATGCGTTTATTTTAGTTTATTGTATCTTTGCAATACCTGCTGCAATATTATTTGTTTTACAATATTAACTTGACGTGCATTTGTTTTCGTTTATTGTATCTTTGAAATAACGGCGATATTTTAATCGTGCTGCAATAAAACCTGCACTATTTGAATCGACTTTCTTCAGAATGAAAAATATTCCCTGACATTTTCGAATACCTTAAGGGAAAAAGAAAAAACTCCATATTTTTCGATTAATTTTTCAAAAAGAAGGAAAAAGGAAAAAAATAAAAAATAAACAAAAATAACATGCCTCGGATGAGAAGGATTACAATGAATCCCACGACATCTGCTTGAATGGAACACTTGTCTATCACGAAAAAAAAAAAAAAAAAAAAAAAATCGAATTTTTCTGAAAAAGAATGGTTTTCAAATCAACCGCTGCATTTCTCAAAGGAACAGATGGTTCGAATGCATTCGAAATAAGAAATAAAACCCTCTACGAAATCTTTTCAAGAATGCGAATAGTATCATTTTTGAATTTAATATCGGTTTGTCGCTTTACGCTCGTTTTGTGCACACATTGGGCTCATTGGAGAGGAATCAACAGTTTAACTTGGATTCCGAACCGCTGCAAACATCCATGGCACCGCCAGGACAAGAAAAATTTAGATCAGAATTGCATGGATTCCTCTGCGGCGCGATCAAGCCGCCGGCCTGTATCGGCAGAAGTCAATCACTACCGATTGTTCGTAGACAATGTCGCTTTAAAAAAAATGACCAAACGCTTAGTTTAAGATGATTTTCTATCCTGCAACGCTAAGAATAACATAGCCAGAAAATAATAATAACCAGAAATAACATAAATAATAGCCTAAAATAACACAGCCACAAGTTAGGCTCATTAGAGCGGAACGAACATTTTAACGTGATTCCGAACCAGTCACAAACATTATTGCCACCGCCAGGACTCGAACCTGAAGCCTGTGGGATCAGATCCCTAGCCAATTGGCCATCAGCTGCAATTAAATATTGGTGGCCCTTATGTTTCATACGTGTACGTTAAACAGATGCTCAATGAGTTTAGGGAGGGATTTCAGAGATAAACTGCTCTTCATTTGCATGTCGTGTATTAGAAAATCCGAAAAACTCCCAAACACGCGAGTAACAAGTAACTATAAAGCCCGATTTTTTTTTCGCTACGAGTAAAGTGACAAGCGACTATAAAGCAGGAATTTTTTTCCTTGTTTACCAATCTGCTAATGCGCGCCCCACTTTAAGCAGGGATTTTTAACATCTTAGGATACTTACTTTTCAGCAGTAAGATCACACGTATTTAATGCTATTTGCAATGACATGTTTGGCTTTTGTATCGTGTATACAATGCATTTTATACAGATACGACTATGTATAGCGACTATGTATAACGTATTGCAGAAATTGTTATGATAAATTGAATGTATGTTATATTTTATACATAGACCAAATCTGTGCATAATGTATTTCAGACATAGATATGAAAAATGAATGTATTCAATACATGATACATAGACTAAATCTATGTATCGTGTATTGCATACATTGATCAAACGGGTTATTCCCCTGCCTTATTTTCGTTTTATTAGCGGCCATTTAATGAGTTTTTAAAAAATATTTTCCTTTTCTCTGTGCATTAGAAGTACAGAGTACTCATAAAACAGAGCGCGTTTCGCTGTTTTAAAGGATTACAAAGATGGGGCAAACATCCCAGTCCATTTCGTACTAGGTCATCGCTACTTGGCTTCTTTTCCATGAGGACATTCATGTAGAAATTGTAAACATGTTACGAAGTGATCTTGAATATTCGGTTTGGGTTTTCGCTCAACGGTCATTTTGTGCACACGAGAGCTAAACAGACCGAGACCTACAGTTTAAAGTGGATTCCGAACCACTCACAAACAACCATGGCACCGCCTGGACTTGAACCCGAACCCTGTGGTAGCGCGCGCTAGAGTGCTAGCCACTCCGCCATCAGACCCCTCTAAATATTCAGAGAAAATAATAAGGTAAATAGTTCTAAGAATTTTGTTTACTGCTCTGATCATTTTATATGAAGAAAAAAAAAAAAATTTAGAAATTTACAAAATGTTCATATAAATAAAAGTTTCATTTTATTATTTATTTGGAGAGAAAATAGTGCAAAAGACAATTTATGAATAGAATATAGTGAAAAATAGTTAGGAAAATTAAATTTACATTAAAAAAAAAAAAGAACAATTATTAAAAAAAATAAACCATTCGTTTTGAAAATCGTTATATGAAAAGTATATATATAAAAAATTATATGATAAGTATATATAAATTGTAAGTAATAATAACATAAGTAATATATTATCAAATTATATGATATGTAGAAAATCCATGATTAATTTGAATGATTAATTTTTCCATGGCCGGCCGACAATAAAGATTGTTGCAAATTTTCACCAATTAATTATTTTGGCGGTAAAATATTTCACAAGAAGCTTTATCAATAGAATACAATGACAAATAGTTAGAAAATTAATTTTGCATTTATTTATTAAAAAAAAATGAGCCATTTATTTTGAAAATCGTTAGATGATAAGCAAACTTAACAGTTATTTTTTAAGTAGAAAATCGAGCCAAATGCGTAGAATAGTAATAAGCCAACAATAAAGATTGTTGCCAAATTTCGCCAATTAATTATTGGAGGGAAACTATTTCACAAGAAAATTTATTAATAGAATATAATGACAAATATAAAAAAAAAAAAAAAAAAAAAAAAAATTAAATTTACATTTATTTATTAAAAGAAATGAACCATTTGTTTAAAAATCGTATATAATGATAAAGTATAACGATAAGTATATATAACGTTGATAAGTATTATATGATAAGTAGAAAATCGTTGTATGATAAGTTTTCCTCCTTTCTAGCCAAATGCATTGTATAGTAATGGCCGACAATAAAGATTGTTGCCAAATTCCGCCAACAACAAAGATTGTTGTCAAATTTCACCAACAATAAACATTGTTGTCAAATTTCACCAACAATAAACATTGCTGCCAACTATCATCGCATATCTTAAACTACAAAATACAATTGACTTGAGAAGTATGTTTGTCCCAATCCCGATCTATTATATTACCGCTCCGTGGTTCGAAACGAGAGCTGCCCAGCTGATTGGGGCCAACTCTCCCTTTCCGGCCCGAGGGCCCGCTTCGAATGGAGGTGAAATTCATTAGAGATTCGCTCTGAGCTTAACCTGATTCCGACTTCTGATGCGAGGAATTGGGTTAGGCCGACTCCTCGCTCGCACGAGGAAAGATAGCTCTTAATAAGTGTCCTGTTATTAATGCTGGTGGAAACTTGCACTTAAAAGCAGTCGGCCACAACATTCCCGACTCTTTACCAACATTTTATGCACGGATGGAATGGTCTTGCCTTATTCATTGCTTAGACGTTCGCATTTTTGCATTTTCGTATATTCTGAAGACCTGAAAAACGCATTGCTTATTCAATTACTTCTATTAGCTCCCTTTCTCATTCATCCGCTCTAGTTAAAATGCATTTTTTTAGCTTGTAATGGGTGACACTGGATGTGAGTACGGTTTTTTCAAATAATAATTAATTCATTCATTTTAATTTTTTTTAGATTTAAGTTGCGTATATCTACCGATAGAGGGCTCCCGATAAACTTAAAAAAATAAATGAAAATTATTTATAAAGGACTTTCTGCAACATAGAGAAAAAGTTGGAATTGACTTTAAATTTTTTTTTTTTTTTTATATTACTTGTTTTACTTAAATTGTAAAATTAATTTTTATATAAAGAGAATTTCAGCTTTCGTTTTGAATTATATCGTTAACTTTATAAAAATTCGAGATTTCAGCGATTTCACCAATTTTTTTTGTGTGCTTTAAATGCTTAGGATTTCTACTTAAAACTGCTAAATAGTATAAAATACGCAATTGATATTTTTCTCTTCTTTTATAAATGCCATTTATTCGCTGTCGATGTCTGGTACTTCTTGCTATTTACAGAAATAAAGATATTTCAATGGGCCAGTCTCATTGGTCAAATGCATCGTTGGTCTTGAAATATAGAACATCGCATACGGAATGCACTGAAACCTCTGTCTATAACAGGGGTGTCCAACCCAAATGATCTTGCGGGCCACTTTGGAAATGCATTCTAACTCCGCGGGCCCCACAAAAAATTATATATTCCCCCAATTAGATTGAGACCCACTGTAGGCAATTTTTTTGGAGTGAAAAATGGAAACATAATGAATTATTATTATTGTGTTTACTAGTATTCTTACATGTAACCATAGATTATATAATAATAACGACACTAAGCGCACATTGTGAAGAAATATAGGACACTCAAAAGGAAATATAAAATATATATATATATATATAAACGAAAAAAAAAAAAAAAAAAAAAATTTAAATCATTCAAAAATATTTATTTGACTAGTGCGATATTTGTTTCTTCACTCTATCACGTAATTTTTGCTTTAGCGTTGTTGGCTTGAGCGCGTTTGGTGTTGGGCCAAATTCAGTTCAGAAAAAAAAAAAAAAAAAAAAAAAAAAAAAAAAAAAAAAAAAAAACGATTTGCAGGTGTAAATTGAACCAAAAGCGCTAACAACTTGCCCTACTATCAATAATCAACTGTGTTTAATAATATTCTATAATATAAGAATCATATAATTTAATATTCTGCGAAAATACAGAATTTTTCGAAAATATATAGATATAAAATAAAAATTAATATTCTGCGAACTTTTACCTGTAAACTCGTAAATAAACAGGCACTATCAGTCCTATATTAGCAAAATTATTATTTTGAAATCAAAGTGAATTTTTCTCCTCATTTCGACAGTTCATTTTTGAATATATCGGTGCCACACATAATGTATTTTTTTAATACACTCCTTTGGCCATTATGAAATAAATATATTTTGTAAAAGCGTGATACACCTCACGGGGCATGTTCAAGGCAGGCTTTTTAAATCATATTTTAAAAAGAATTATATTTCAAATATCTAGTTTTATGCCTTTCAATTGCATCTGCAATATTAGAAAAATGTAAAGAATCATCATCCATATACATATATTATCCGGATCGAACCAAAAGGTTTAGTAGATTACAATTTGCACTGATTAAAAGTGTATTGAAATATTCCTATGAGCAATTAATAAGTGTACCTTCATTAAATACAAAAAAAATTTTACTTTTATAATTTGGTGAAATGAATCGGCTTAAATTGAACCAACAGTTTTTGAAGCAATTGAACGTGTCATTTATAATAACTCCATCCTATTTATGTTTCGTTACCGTTCATCATTATTTTCATCATTATTTTTTGATGTATTCATCACCATTGATGCAACAGCTCCATGGTGGGGCAAGGCCGTACAATGGAGATGTTGCATTAATGATGACTGGCACATTTTGATACAGGAGAAGCTTTCTTTTTTGCGGGGTAGAGTTGTCAGTCCTACGCGAAACGCTCTATGGTCATATTAGACCGGGACTTAAGTCTTAAAGGGGATTCTGAACCACTACAAGCATCCATGGCATCGCCGGGACTCCAAACCTTGGGCACCGAACGCCAGGGCGCTAGTCTCTCGGCCATCAGGCCTTTTGATGCATTGGGTCATTTAAATATTAGAGAGTTTTTGCATAATGTTTTTTTATCGTTCGATATTTTTCTTCCTAGCGCGCATGCTCATAGGAAAGATTATACCTATTGCTCAAGCATATCTGTAATTCTGCAGTATATCTGTACTACACTGTATCTGTACTGCACTATATCTGTACTGCACTATATCTGTACTGCACTATATCTACACTGCACTATATCTACACTGCTATTCCTATGAGCATGCGCGCTAGGAAGAAAAAAAATATCGGATGATAAAAAAGCGTTATGCAAAAACTCTCTATTATTTCTATAAAGGAGGGCCTGAATGGCCGAGTGGCTAGCGCTCTGTTGCTCGATATCACAGGGTTCGAGTTCCGGCGGTGCCATGGATGCTTGTAGTGGTTCGGAATCCACTTTTAACCGTAGGTCCCGGTCAAACATGATCGTAGAGCGTTGCTGGGGTAGTGTTACTCCGCATCCGTAGCTTGTCTTCAAGCTACACGCACCCCCTGGGTAGTGCTCAGTGAGTAACTTTGGTGCAGCGCTTGCCTTAAGGCATCTAAGACAATTGTCTATGTGTTTGCCAGCTGCATTAGAACAAAAAAAATTTCTATAAAGGAGAAAAATTGAATGCAGTAAAGAACTGGGAGAATAAATTTAATAATAATAAAAGGCAATAATATATTGGCCTCCTCCTTTGGCGCTTCTTTAAAAATAAAATAATTTAGAATTTTATTTTTAAATAAAATATTTATTTTTTTAATAATAACAGAATCCATCTGTTTGGAATTTTTGATGATGATTCGTACAATTTTTATAATAATTGCATTTCAGTGACGAATGATGATGATTCGTTAAATTTCTTGTATTGATTTCATTTCGATGATGATTGATGGGATTCGTTAAATTTTTATGATATGATTTGATGATTGATGATGATTTTTTAAATTTTGATAATGATTTGATTGGAAGGAGAATGATAATTCTTTAAATTTTTGTAATGATGTGATTTCGGTGATAATGGATGATGATTCTTTTAAGTAGTCTTTGATTTTGGTGACGATACTTTTAATTTTTAGGGGCCTGAATGGCCGAGTGGATAGCGTTGTGGCGCTCAGTACCACAGGTTTGGGTTCGAATCCTGGCGGTGCCGTGGATGTTTGTGAGTGGTTCGGAATCCACTTTAAACCTTAGGTCCCGGTTTAACAGGAACGTAAAGCATTTCAGGGGCATTATTACTCCACGTCCGTTAGTATTACTCCACTGTGCAGCGCTTGCCTTAAGGCATCCAAGACAGCTGTCTAAGTGTTTGCCAACTGCATTAGAAAGAAAAAAAAATCTTTTAATTTTTATGATTATTTGATGTTAGTGATGGTTGATGGTGATTTTTTCAAGTGATTAGTTTCATGATTTTAATTTGAATAATTTAATATGTTATGATCATAACTTATTGAAAAAAAAAATGACTTTTTGCATTTGCCGCACAAAATATCATTTAAATCGCAATGAATACGAAATAAGTTTCTATTTGCAAATTGATGGCATTTTCCACTGAAAATCAGATCCTAATGTGTTTGTTTACCAATGTGTATCGTATGAATTCCAAAGTGCATGTTTTGGATCAATGAGAAGGACAGATTTATTTTAGTATTTGTTTTCACTAAATTGTCAGTGAAATTGTTTTTGTTTTCTCTTTTTTCTCCTATTTAAACTCGTTGTTTCTTGATAACACAACTCGGGTTATAAGCAAAAACTGATTAAAAGGTTAAAATGAGCACTTATTTTTATTACCCTTTCATTCAATTCCTTCTATTTGCTCACACTCTCCCAATAGATGCATCTTGTTCAAATTTCCAATCGTTCATAAAATACTTTGTATTCATCCACTCAACTTCAAATACATTTTTTTAACAGTTTCTTCAAATAGTCAATCAATCATTCATTAAATTAAATTAATTCTAGCTTTTTTTTAGATTTAAGTTGCGTATATCTACCCATAGAGGGCTCCAGATGTAAGAGGAAAATTTCAACCTTATTTGTAGTAGGAATTGACTTTTTATATTACTTGTTTAGATCGGTTTCGTAACGTTTGCGTTTAGGAATCGAGAGAGGGCTGAGTTAGAAACTCGATTCAGATCACTTGAGAATTCTCATGTTTATGCGGGGAATGATCACGATAAATCTGCACGTGAAAATGGGTCAGCAGAGAGAGTTCCCAATGGCTGCTGTACAAAATGTGCACCTACGGCAATTCTCCACGGTGCATTCTCCAGCAAAGGGAGGAGTGTGAATTTATAAAAGAGAGTATGTTTCACTTGCAGGGCCGGATTTACATGAAAAGAGACCCTAGGCTATTCCACTTATTTCACCTCCCATTTTTAAGTTTGTAAATGACACAAGAGATAATAAAATACATCATTGCTGTGATATATACTACCAATATGTTAAAAGAAACATGTTGGGATGGGTACTCACTCATCTTTGTAAAAAATGTGGCACGGATAATAAATAAATAAAAAGTCGAGAACACTTATTTGAACATTTATTCTCAGCACCCTATAGAGTAATTGTAACAATAACTAATCAAACATAACACACAACATTTACATGCACTTGATTTATGCAAGGACAAACCAGAGCTTAGTAGCACGTCAATATTTGCCATAGCAATCAGTGAAGCTATGAACTCTACTTTGGTTCAATCTAGTCTATACAAACGAACAGACCCAATGAGCCGAACGCGTTGATCGTAACCCATACATTTTTATGTTTGTTTATGAGTCATGTGTGTGGAGTTTCTCCTTATTTTCGATGCAGTTTTTACTGTTTTTAGAAGAGTGTCATTTTAATTTTGCTAACAATGTGAATGCAGGCCCCTCTTGATCTAGAGGCTGAAGCCTAGTTAGCCTATAGGAAAATCCGGCCCTGTTCACTTATTACAATTATTCGCCATTTATTGTTAATTATGTATCAAAGGGAGTTGATGGATAAATAGGAGGTTGAAAGAGAAGGACATAAAAAAAGCGTTGAAAAAGAATAGATAAAATGTTTTGAGAAGCCCAGCGTTCAAGTGAACGAACGGAAAAGAGGCTTCTTAGTGATTTTATACTCGCTGTTTTCCATTTCTTTTATTTTTTGAAAAAAAAAAACCGGGATAAAACGTTTTTCACATTTTTCCGGATCGATCTTTTCGCACCTTTTCCTTTTCGAAGAAGAAATCAAATTAATTACTTAAAAGCTTTCCGATTTCTTCGCGCCTTCCCCCCTCACTTCCTCCCCCTCCCCGTCCCATTATCTTTAATAGCTCTCTCTCCTCCTTTTTAGGGAAAAATTAATTAACACTTAACGAAATTGAAAACGCAAAGACGTCGCCGAAGAAGCGCTCCTCTTTTTTTTTTCTTCTTGTGCTCTTTTTTCGCCAAGGTTTGCGCCCTCCTCACCAATTACAGCCCGCGCGACATTTTTCAAGTGCGTATCCATTACGGCCCTGTTTTCTCTCATACTCATGTCACGGAAAAATCCCCTTGAGTCTCTATTTGCGCATTCGTCTCATCTATCATAATAATTTGACCAATAACTTTTATTACATTTCCTTTTTTTTTTTTAAATTTATTCTGAAATGTTATGTATAAAACACAACGCATCAGCACAAAAATCTCAGGAGAACTGATAAGGAATCTAGTTCATTTCCTGTCGATATTCCTTTAATCCTTTGGTTAATGTGTTCATGTGTTGTGGACACCCACACACACGTATATATACACGCAATTACTTAAAAGTATTACGTGTATATAAAGCAGTGTATTTCTTAATGAAATATACACACAGCCTAGTCCCATTAATGGGACCCCCACCCACTTTTGACGTCAACGTGGAATAACCCATCACAAAAGGCAGCACATTGCAGTGGAGTGTATATAAAGAATTCCGCTTAACACCACTTAAATACCACACTCCACTTAAAGCCTGGATTCTTCTAGTGTGTATTCTGACTTTCGACAGGTGGCCACATTAATGTGACTGGACTGTGTATGTAGACGAGGGTGAGGTGAAAAGTTCTCGGCCTGACAATGAAATGCGACTTTCAGTTAAAAAATGATTTTTTTTTCTGATTTAAGTTTGGGAACAAATGAAAATGTCAGGGTACCAAAGCAGGGGAATAGGGGGGATGGCCGAGAAAATTCCGCGGTTTTCCCATCGCCAACGCACTCTTGTGCACAGGGGCGTTGTCCTGGTGAAAGATGAACTTTAACGCAAAAAAACAAAGGAGAACTGATGAGGAATTTAGTTCATTTCTTGTCGATATTCCTTTGGCTTTTGTATTGATGTGTTGTATTCTTATATATATAGATATATATTGTGCTTTTGAGATAAATCCTGTTGCTAAAATGTACTTCTTTTGAGATTGAAATTAAGAGGTGGAAACTGAGAACCTTTCTTATGCCTTCCTGGGATTGTTTGCATCAAATTGGGGCTTACAAAAATGTGGATACAATGCGAGAGGACCGAATTTGCCCGACATTGGAAAACAACAAATTTCGGCAGGCTCTTTTGATATTGCAGTTTTATCTGAGCTTATTATCCACTTGAATGTCGCAAATGTAACACATTCAACTTTATCAAGGGGCTCACTACGGAGTTACCGCTGTATTACACTTTTATTTTTCACCCGGAATTTAACACTATCTAGAAGCGCAGTATCTCCTTTGGTTCGTATCTCCTTGAGCACCCTATAGTGATTGCTTAGCCTAAACATTTTTCGTGCCTATTCCTGGCATTGATACGGAAACTTTGAATTCAGCATAGCTTGTTGATCTCAATAAGTTCAATTTCAAGTCATTTGATGAAACACCCTTCACAAACGTATGAAATTTCACCAGGAAAGCCCAACACAACAATATTAAATCAGACCTTTAAATTATACCACATCCACATTAAATGGAATAGATTCTCAAGTATCAGCATCTGTTCTAATGCAAAACTCATTGTAGGACCATAGAAAAAATGATAGGATTTTAAAGCTTTTCAAAAACCGGAAGAAATCTAGATTAATGAATTAAAAAAAAATTCCGTTTTTGCGTAATATCATAGAAGTGGATTAGAAAACTATGTAATGTAGCTGCTCTATGTGAATTGGAAAAAGATGATAATATAAAAGTTCCTCAATGTCTAAATCGGGAAGCTAGAAAATGACCTTCACACGAGTCCAGATCTTGTTTGGTAGATTTTTTTTATTCGGGTAGATCGTGAAACTAACTTGGGGTAGAATTTTATTCGGGTAAAAATTAAAACTGATTTCAGAAATCTTCAAAGGAAAGTGATCAAAACAAATTGCGAACAAAAGCATACATATAGTACAGTTCTCGGTTAAGCAAGAAATTTAAACTTTAATCAAAACTTGCAGATACGTTTATATTTTAATGGAAAAGTTTTGTAATCTTGGCATTCTTTTTACAATGATTCTTTTGTTATATTTGTTTTGTAATTTTACTTTAATTACTGAATACGGAATATTCCTATGTAAAACTGTTTTTGATCATACTTTTCCCTTCCTGCATGTTGACATCCTTCCTCGGTTGCACTTTTTTATGTAGAGCACTTTGAACGACACTACACTACATTAAATCACATCCTGTAAACACACACCACATTCACATTAAATCACATCCATAAACAATATTACAACCACTCTAAACTGCATCACAACCGCTTTAACTCATATCAAAAGCACATTAAATCACTCTTGTTAATCACATTAAACCGAATCCGTTAACCACATCACCTGTACACCTCACCACTATCATAATTAATCATATTCGACAACTGCTTTAAACCACTGCATCGTGCCGCATATCTGCTACGTGTGAGTATAGAATGAGCCGTTTCATCATATGGCATTACATGAATCGATGGAAGAACGTCTTAGAATATCTACGTTTATTTGTAATTGACCTCATGCTATTCATTTAACGCGATGATATTGAAGATTTTAACATTGTAAGCGAAGCTGAATGTCACCATTCCGAGGAAGAAAACAAAAAGAAAAAGAAAGAAAGTAAAGTATGTACAAAAAATTGCGAACTTTCTTTTTTCTTTTCTTTTCTTCCCTTTCGCGTTTTGATCTTCTTGGGCCAATTGCGGCACCATGTTCTCCCACGCATTTGCGTGTAATTTTTCAAGTGCATATCCATTACGGCACCACTTTTCTTGGCTCTATAAGTCACAGAAAATTCACCTTGAGTTTCCATTGACTCGCACAACATAGTTGGGAATTATTTAATATCCCATCGCGCCATCCTTTAAAATTACATATAAATTGTTACACTACATTGTTTCTCTTGTGTTTAACTTCGTAAAATATTTTTTTACTTTTTCCCCCTATAAAACAAGTAATATATAAAAAAAATTTTTAAGTCAATTCCTACTTTTTTTTCTCTATATTGCAGAAAGCCCTTTAAAAATAATTTTCATTCATTTTGTTAAGTTTATCTGGTACCATCTATTGGTAGATATAGGCAACTTTAATCTAAAAAAAAACCCTCAAATTAATTAATTAAATGTAATGAATGAATGAATATTTGAAGAAACTGTATCAACATCCAGTGTCACCCACTGCAAGTTCAAAAAATGTACTTGAACTGGAGTGTATGAATAGAAAGTATTACAGGAACGATTGAAAATGTGTACAAGACATATATAGGAAGAGAAGGAATTGAATGAAGGTGTTTTTGATAGGCCATACCATTTTGGTTGGTCATAAAGCTTTTGTCGCCATAAATGTCTTCATAGAATTCTCAATATATATATATATATTTTTTTGGTGAACATCAGTCAACCTAGTGTTCGTTTTTCTTCGGGTCTCATATTTTAGTGAAAATCTGTTACTGGATATCATTTTCTTGGTGAACCTCTTTTCCTTAAGTTGTGTCTCGTTTTTTATTGAATATAGACGGATTTAATTTTTTGGTAAATATAGCTGAGCCTTTATTTGGTGAATCTCGTGCTCGTATTTCTTCGGTTGGGTCCCGTATTTTAGTCAACATCGGTGGATGTCAATTCTCTCTGTGAACATTGGTGAATCTTCGGCTGAGTCACATTTTTCTTGAACATAGACGGATTTAATTTTTCTGTAAATTTCGGTGAGCCTTTATTTTCGGTGAACATTGGTGAGAATCGTTATTCCATCCGTTAGGTTCTGTATTTTGGTGAACATGAGTGGTCCTAAAGTCAGGAATGTCATGAACAGGCCACCCATAAAGGTCGAAGAGTGAACAGTATCTTCCGGGGGGGTAGGCAGAATTCTAGAAGGAGATGTTTTTCCTTTTACGGGGTAGAGTTATCAGCCTTAAGCCCAACCTCTACAGTGATATGAGTCCGGGATTTACTGATTAAAGTGGATTCCGAACCACTATAAACATCCATGGCACCGCCGGGACTCGAACCCGTAATCTGTGGCACCGAACATTTCATCCTGAATGAAAAAAGCATTTCATCCTAAGACATTGAAAATAAAAAAGTGAATGAACAAAATACTACAAAACTGAATTCCCGTTTTCAACCAAATAGTTGGCAATACAGAGACAGTTCATCTTTATGCCATAAGCAAGGGCTGCACCGCTGTTTCTCATTGAGCACTACCCAGCGGGCACGTGTAGCTCGAAGATAGGCCACGGACGCGAGTTACACTACCCCCGCAACTCTCTACGATCTCATTAGAACAGGACCAACGGTTTAAAGTGCATTCCGAACCACTACAAACATCCGTGGCACCGCCGGGACTCGAACTGTGTGGTGCCAGATAGTACTCGGCCACTAGTCCCCCTTATCAATACCGACTGATTTTCACGTAATATTTAAATTTTTATCGATATTTCCTTTTTTTATTGATGTCCTGATCTTTAATTTTTTTATCAATATCTAATGACTTTTTTCACCAATATCTAATTTTTTCTTCAAGTTATATTATTTTTTTATCGATCATTTTTATCAAGATTAAAAATATTTTTTCAATGTATAATTTCTATTATTTTATCGACCAAGATTCAAATTATTTTTTCGATCTATTATTTCTATTATTTTATTGATCAAGATTCAAATTATTTTTTCGATCTATTATTTCTATTATTTTTTCGTTGTATTATTATTTTTTCGTTGTATTATTTCTATAATTTTATGGATCAAGATTCAAATTATTTTTCATCGATAAACAATCACATGATTTTATCGATATTAATGATTAATGTTAATCGTAAAAATTGATAAAGAAATGGATATTTTTTCGTTGTATTATTATTTTTTTTTCTATGTATTATTTCTATTATTTTATCGATCAAGATTAAAATTATTTTTTCGCCGATGTACAATTACATGATTTTATCGATAGTAATGATTAATGTTAATCGTAATCAATCGTAAAATCGAAAACTAAAGGGCGTGACGCGTTGAATATTCAAGCAGTCGTGATTTCTCACTTCTTTTGCATCATGAAATCGAAATAACGAAATAAAAAAAAAATGGAGCAACTGCACCTGCTGAAGAAAACAAAAGACCTCGTTTGAGTCCTGTTCTTCAAGGTGAGTTCGCAATGCCATCTGCAACACATGGAGCCGCATCACCCAAACTAATTGGCTCTCTCATCATAAGGACGATAGATGTATTTATGATTCGAATATACATTATATTCGATATACGATATACTGTCGATATACGATAGACGATTCGACTTTACATTTTATGAAAATTCATTCACATTTTCAACACGAATATAGTTTCCATTTCAATAAATGCACTCGAGTTACTCATTTTCCTAAAGATTCGCTCATAAAACTCGCTCCAGAAAGATGCATATATACTTGCCTAGTTTGCAAAATAGTGTTAACTCGAATGCTGATCCTTCATATATAAAGATATACAACTGTGCCCCAAAAGTAAGACCAATTATTTTTTTTCGAAAACTTTTTATTTATACTTCCAAATTTATTTCATCGCCTTCAAAGTCATCCCCTCCGGACACAATGCACTTATGCCAACCTTTTTTTTTCCAATCCTCAATGCATGCTAAGAAGTCGTCGGACTTCAAAGCGCGCGCCGATTCACGTTGAATCTCTTCAATCGACTCAGAACGGTGTCCCCGGAGCGGTCTTTTGATTATAGGGAACAGGCAGAAGCCGCAAGGTGTGAACACGGTGGCTGTGGAACGACATGGGTTTCATTTTGGGCGAAAAAGTCACGAAGAATCAATGCAGTGTGAGCTGGCACTTTCAGTGTTTTCGGTACCCATCGATATTGGAAGTGTTTGAGCCCAAAATGGAATGGACCGATCCTTTTGAAATTCCAACATCATCATCTGCAAGGTCTATAATTGTAAATCGACGGTTTGCAAGCACCGACCACAGGGCTCTTCGTCTTCAACGCGTTCTCTGCCTTCTTTGAACTGTTTATACCACTTGTAAACATTTCTTTCCGATATAAGAATGCTCATCGAATGCCTCCTGCAACATTCTATACGTTTCCGCAGACAAAATTTATCGCAAGTTCTTTGCTCAATTCATTCAGACACTTCCAAAATTGCCGGAATCAGTTTGAGAGTCTCACAAAACCAGCGTAACTCAAACACTCATGAATATTTTGGCGTAAAATTTCACACAGATGTCAAGGACAGTGCAAAAAAAAAAAAAAAAAAAAAAAAAAAAAAAAAAAAAAAATTGAAATACCATATTCGGGAAATTTAAATTGAAAACTGGTCTTACTTTTTGGACACAGTAGTACGTCTCTTTTCGTAATCATTTTTACTTATCACTGTCTTTTCATAAATTTGTGAAATCATAAAGAGAATTTATGGGCAACCCGTACACCGTGCCTGCAAGTCAGCCTCATTATGAAGAGAAAACGATTGAATCACGCAGTTGCGTTGTGCTTTTCCTGAAAGTCATTGCTATTATAAAGAACAAATGCACGAAAAAAAAGCAAAATGAGTTTTACAAATAAATTTTCATTAAAAAATGCTGCTAAGCGAGAAATTTACAGAGCTCTTTGCATTGATGTCCTAGTAACGGACTTCACCACGGGCTATTGTATTTCAAGAAAACCATGTATTTTAGAAATTTTGCAACAATTTTTGAAGCCATTTTTTAATGAATTAAAAAAGTAAATAAATTAAAAAATTTTTTACAAAAAATAATAATTTGTTAATAATTGTAAAATAATTTTTAATAAAATTGCACACAATAATTTATATTTTAATTTTAAGAAGGGTTTACTGATTTTCCAAAAACAAAAACGTTCAGAATACTTCTTTGTTTAAATAGAAATAAGAATGATAAAAAATATATAAAACTTTAATGCTTTTCATGAATGACACCCTTTACCCCCTCAAAAGTTACAAAAATGTAGCTAAATCTAATTCTAAAAAATCATGTGTTAAATAGCAAGCTCTTAAGGTAGTACAGTATAGATTCAAAGTATACATTTTATAATGTGAAGGCAAATTGCGGCCTGAATGGCCGAGTGGCTATAGCTTTGGAGCTCGGTGTCACTGATGTTTGTAGTGCTTCGGAATCCACTTTAAACCGTAGGTTCCAGTCTAACATGACTGTAGAGCGTTGGGCTGACAATCCTACCCCGTAAGAAAAAAGACATCTCATGTTTTGAAATCTGCCAATAGGCAGACGGCCTTGGCCCACCATGGGGATGTTGCGCCAATCATGATAATGAAAATAATTTTTAATAAAATTACGCACACTACTTCACATTTTAAGAAGGATTCAAAAAATTTTCAAAAAACAAAAACGGTGACAATACTTCTTAGTTTCAATAGAAATAAAAATGATAAAAAAATTATCGAGTGCCCTCTATGGGTAGATATATGCAACTTCAATCTAAAAAAAACTAAAATTTTATTAATTAAATGTAATGAATGAATGAATATTTGAAACAAACTGTATTCACATCCAGTGTCATCCACTACAAGTTCAAAAAAAAAAAAATGTATTCGAACTGAAGTGGATGAATAGAAAGTGTTTGTATGAACGATTGACAAATGTGAACAAGATATATAGATAGGGAGGGTGTGAGCTAATAGAAGGAATTGAAATAAAAACGATAAAAAATATATAAAACTTGAATGCTTTTCATGAGTGACACCCCAGCCACCCAAAGTTACAAAAAGGTAGTTAAATCTAATTCTAAAAATTCATGTATTGAATAATAATCTCTTAAAGTAATATACAGTAGAACCTCTTTAAGTCGAAATCCTCCAAAACTCGAAAAACTTTTTTGTTCCCTTCCCTTCAAGCCCCAAAACCTCCATGACTCGAAATTTCAACCCTCTATAAGCGGGAATAATGAGTCAATCCCCACAAGCCATTTTGGTATAGATTTTCCCTCCGTAACTCGGAAAAAAAAAATGGGACCTCTGTATCTCGAACATGAGCAATGTTTGATTTTACAACCTTCACAACTCGATCCTTTGAAACTAATTACCTCTATAGCTCGAAGAAAAATAAGTTACCGACTTTAAGGATTTGCCGACAATGCACGTCATTGTTTCTTAGAAAACAATGTATGAGTCTACAGTAAATAGAATAACCAATTCTATGAAATATTCTTATTATAATACTTATTTTTATAATTCTTATTATTGCTATTGATTTCATTTGAACTGTAACAAATAAACATGTTTATTACCTCTGTAAGTTGAATTTTTATTTATTTTACCTCTCTAACGCCAAATAAGTCAGAAAGAATCTAAACCTCTCCAAGACGAATTTTTCCTTACAAAATCCGCGTAAGTCGAAATCCTCCATAAGTCGAATACTCTACAACTCGAATTATTTGGCATCTCCCTTGAAGTTCGACTACAGAGGTTCTACTGTAGTAAATATAGTATAGATTTAAGTATAGTAAAAGTATAGAGCTTATAATGTGAATGTAAATTTTAGAAGGAAAATGCTCAAATTCATCAGAAGTTCACATTCGAAGATCCTTTTCTGTGGGATTTTGCTCATTTTGGCGGGTAAAAATAAATAAAAATAGTAATAATACTAAATAAAAAAACTCCCGCCCTTTTTCGCTTCGGAATGATTCGATTTGTTGGCCCGCCGCCAATTCCGTCCGCTTCATTAGCAGCTCGCAGACAATCTCGGAAGAAATTGACTCCAATTCGTTCTCTCTTGACGTCACGTTCTATTTGGAAGGGTATATGAGGAAACGAATCTCTCACACACATCGGAGATAGATTCGAATAATTTCGGTCATCTGTATTGTTCGAATAAATTTAAAAAAATTATAGTTTAAAAACACTAAAAAATACGCTTTTAAAGTGAATCAAACTAAAAAGTAAAAAATAAATTAATAGTTTAAAAACACTAAAAAAACACGCTTTTAAAGTTAATCAAACTAAAAAGTAAAAATTGGAGGTAGATTCAAATGGAGGAAAATTGGAGGTATTGTCCGAATAAATTAAAAAAAAAAAATGATTCGTTTAGTTCGTATTTAAGTATGAATTCTAATACTGATAACCTAGTTAGCTATTTAATATGGAATTTTTTTTTTAAATCGAGCGATTAGTGCAGTATATACATAATATATATAAACACATTCTTATTATTTGAATGCCATTATGAATGAATTAAACGTATTCGATCATCTCTAATGAAAGATAGCTGTTAGATAAATAAAATCTCCTTAGTAAAATCTCCTTAGTTAGATCTCCTAGTTCAGGGTTCTGAATAATATTGAAGTTTTGGAAACTTATTTTAATTTTCGGACCTGATATACTAGTAAATAAATTATAGTTTAAAAAAACTAAAAAACACGCTTTTAGAGTGAATCAAACTAAAAAGTAAAAAATAATTGTTAACATAAGAATAAAACGGCTGACGAGAAAATGACTGTCACTGTTATAAAAGCGTGGGGTATCAATCGTTATAATTTTTCACTAGTTTCATTCCGAAATGCAGAGTTAGTTTAAAAATGTCATACAAAACACCTCACGCTTTTAGAACAGTCATGTTAACAACTATTTTTTACTTTTTGTTTGATTAACCCTAGAAGCGTGTTTTTTGGTGTTTTTAAACTATAATATGTAAATGAGGTCCCGGTACGGAGGACTGGTTCTTACAATAATTTAATTGTGAGTAAAACAAAGGCTAAATGCGAATAGGTTGAGCCAGCCAGGATTCGAACAGGGAATCTCCTGATCCGTAGTCAGGAGTGTTGTGCCACTGTCCCACGTAGGTTTGAATGTCTTAGGTACTTTAATTCTACATGGGTTAAATTGCTCTTCATAAGTTAAAATAAAATCACTCATCCAAGCGTATTAATAATCCTGATGAGATAATAAACTTATCAAAATATTTTAGTGTCCTTGATAAGTCTGCAACGTTTAAATGAAATCTGCATCGCTTAAAGTAGGGCAAAATCGAGCCCAAAGAGTCAGTTACAAACAAACAAAGATTGGTTCAATGATGGTGATTGGTTCAATTTGTATTTAAATGTGAATTTTAATACTGATAACCTAGCTAGCTATTTAATATGGGATTTCTTTTTAAACGAGTGATTCGGACCGTATATACGAAAAAAAAAAAAAAAAAAAAAAAAAAAAAAATGAAAATAAACATATTCTTATTATTTGAATGAATTATACATATTCGATCTATCTTTAATTAAAAATAACTGTTAGATGAATTAAAAATTTACTGTTTCAGCTCAGGGTTCTGACAAGTTTTCGAAATATAATATTTGAGCTGTATATACTATTAAAAAAATCGTGTTATCTGAGCGAATTATACGGCTTTTATTCATTGCTAATTATAGATTCTGAACATATATTTGAACGAGCTATACATATTTCATTCATATCTAATTATGGATTCTGAACATATATTTGAACGAATTATACAGATTCGATTCATCTCTAATTAGAGATTTTAAAATATATTTGAATGAGTTATACAGATTTCATTCATATCTAATTATGGATTCTGAACATATATTTGAACGAATTATACAGATTCGATTCATCTCTAATTAGAGATTTTAAAATATATTTGGAAGGGGTTTACAGATTTCATTCATATCTAATTATGGATTCTGAACATATATTTGAATGAGTTATACAGATTCAACACATTGCTAATTATAGATTCTGAACATATATTTGAACGAGCTATACAGATTTCATTCATATCTAATTATGAATTCTGAACATATATTTGAACGAATTATGCAGATTCCATTCATCTATAATTATGGATTCTGAACATATATTTGAATGAATTATGCAGACTCGATTCATCTCTAATTACAGGTATGATACTTGATATGTTTAGTACCGTGAAAATTTATTTATTGAAGAAAAATATACCATAATTTCTTACCAATAATATGTTTATTAAATGTTAGGGAATAAATAAATAAATAAAATAATATTTTGGTTTCGGGCCCCGAAGTATTTTCCTCAGAAATTCTTAATAAAAATTAACTAAGAAAAAAGCCTTTAAGTTTTCCCTTAAGACCTTGATTTAAGATATTTTCGTAACCGAGAGAAATATGAAAAATGCAAGTTATGGAAATGCTTTTCATAAAAATTGTTAATTTAATAAATGATAGCTATTATTAAATGATAGCTATTATTTTATTCAACAGTAAGGTTTTGAGGCTTTTAAAATAAATTTCTGTATTCGTTTTGCTTTTATCATGTATATATTTTGTTAAGGAACATAACATAAAAAAAAATTTAAATTGTATTTAAATACAATAATATATTTATTAACATTTTAAACTATATTTATAAATAATGAAAATTTTAAAAACTAATACAGTAAAAAATCTTAATATTATGATATGTTAAACTGCAGATTGCAAGTTATTTCAATTTTCTGAAACGGCTATGACATGAGATATGATCTGGCCGTGGTGGATGGGCTCTTTCCACTCACAGTGTCAGAACTGTTGAATGACTTGGAAATCATTTTTTCCGTCAAAACACCAAAACAATCCAGCACATTGAACATTACAGTTGGTTGAATGTGCAACTCATGCCAAATACGTTGTCATTTCTATTCAAAATAGCACTGGCAGCCGAATTCACTTTCTTTATGTAACTTACAGCGCCCTCTATTCATACACTTTGGAACTTTTTTTTTTTTTTATGTCGTACCGTTTCTCCCTTCTACAAGTATCTTCAGTTCAAATTTGAACATTTGAACTGATTGGAACGAATGGTTCTTCCTTTACAGCATTTTGAAAGTGGGAGTTTAATTATAATCACTCTGTATGTATATTTCTAAATTTTCTCTCGGAGATGAGACAGGCCGCAATGGACATTTTCAGTCCTGAAGTAGTTTTGGTGTTCAGAAATACACCGTTTTGCACAGCTGTAATTTGTTACGAAACTCAGACGCTATCACAGTCTGGTATGCACAGTAACGAACATAAATTGGAGACCAGATAAAACCGCATCATAAATGTTGGACCATAAAGATGTTCGGGATGAACTTTTTCTGTGCCAAAAGATTTTTTACTAGAAGGGTCCGCGGTTTTCTTCATAGAATTTGTTGAGAAAATAAACGCACACAATTGTAATGTGAAAACAAAAATATATTTATGCTATGTTATAGTTTGACTAGAACAAAATAGGTTTATGACACATTCTCCTGTGTTTTCTACAATGAGGTTAGCTTGATTTTTACTTTTAAATAAAACTATTGTCCTGAAAAATCTGATGCTACGTACTCATTTTTTTTATTGCTTTTACTGTTTTGTGTTTTCTTTCACGATGCTGATTAATTTTACACGAGCTATAGTGGGTAAATACATTTTAATTCAAGATGAGTGAATGAAATACATTTCACTTCACCAAAACAATCTGCCAAACTAGAAAATTTCATATAAAATTTCTCTTATCTTTCTGGCAAAGCGAATACTTTTATTTACTCATTACAATGACGATATGCGACACAAAAATAATAGAAATACAGGCACAAAAAAAACCCCTGATGACTACCAACAACGAAGTTCTAAAGTGCAGCTAGAAAAATTCTTACACCGAAGTACAGTTAAGTGGAGTGGTAAAGTGTTCACGTGGTAAATAATTCAAAAAGTTCTAGATAGTTCTGGATATACAGTATTTTCGACAACATCCGATAACGTAATGTAAATAATGGGCTCAGTGTTTCAAAGTGTAGTTAATTCTACACTAGCTATAACGGGTGAATACATTTTAATTAATTTTACACTAGCTGTAGTGGATGAATACATTTTTAGTCAAAGTAGAGTGAAGGAAATATGTCTGACAAAGAAATGTGACTAATGTGCTCAGTGTTTCAAAGTGTATTTACACTAGCTGTAGTGGATGAATACATTTTAATTCAAGTATATAATAATAATAATAATAATAATAATAAAATAAATATATATATTCATAAACACACAGATTAAAATGTCCACTATACTAGCTAGTACCCACTGTAGCTAGTGCAAAATTAATTAAAATGTATTCACACACTATAGCTAGAGTAAAATTACCCTTAGTACCCTTTGAATATACTATAGCGGAATTTTCAATACACTATAACGGATGAATACATTTTAATTCAAGTATTTAATAATAATAAAATAAATATAAATATATATATTTATAAATACATATATTTATAAATATATATATTTATATATATATAAATATTAAAATGTATTCGTCCACTACAGCTAGTGTAAAATTAATTAAAATGTACTTATTACATATTAGTGTATAAGTATATAATATAAATAATAACATATAAAAAATAAAATAATATACACCGATATAAATACATACACCGACAAAAAATATAATATAAAAATATAAATACATCGATAACGGAATGTAAATAATGGGCTCAGTGTTTCAAAGTGTAGTTAATTTTACGCTAGCTATAGTGAGTGAATACATTTTAATTTGACATGAATGTATAAAATACATCTGACAAAGCTACGTAGATAACGTGCTCAATGTTTTAAATAAGGACTTTTACTACAACCAGAATTGGATGAGTGTGTTGAGTACCGATAAAGACTTCAATTACTGTAGGTGTTGCAAAGCGACTCCTATAAATGAAAGTAAATCCATGCTATCGAAACATAGCGATTCTGTGAAACGTGAAACGATTTTTAAGGTGGCTCAAACTAGATCTAGTTTTTATTAAAAATAAGTCATTATTTACTTTAATAACTTTAAAATATGAATTTAGGGTTATTATTTTATTTTTTTGCTCTAAAATTTGGACTGTCGAATTTCGAGTCTTGATAAAAAAAACTACATTGGCAACCGTGGTAATAGAATTAAAACTTGTAGACCCATAGATTAGAAAATCGGATAGATAATTGTTATAAGATAGTAATTATCATAGAAAATTTTAGGCCAACAAAGAAAAATGTTATTTTATTTACTTTTTATTAAATTTTTTTTCTCCTGTATAAAACTAAAATGAATGAATTAAATTTAATTACTGAATGAATATTTGAAAAAACTGTATTCACATCCAGTGTCATCCACTACAAGTTCAAAAAAAAATATATTTGAACTCGAGTGGATGAATAAAAAGTATTTTATCAGCGATTGACAAATTTGGACAAGATGTATATAAGGAGAGTGGGAACTAATAGTAGGAATTGAAAAAAACAGATATTATTCGTTAGAAACTACACAAATATGTTTTAAAAACCATGGCTGATCTTCGTAATCTTCGCACAATTGTCCAAAAGTGTCAAAGTGTAACAGAAAAGGTTAAAGACCCCTTCGACGCAGAGAATTCAGTGAGCGTCTCTTATCTGTCTTTTTCAATTTCCAGAGAAAATTTATTTAGAGAGAGAAATGCGTTTCTTCTTCCCGACTTCCCCGAAATCAGAGAGAGAGAGAGAGATTCCCCAATTTGTGTCAGCCAAAGAGACAAAGGCAGGAGAGGTGATTTACATTAAATGCGCCGGGAAAGGTTGAAATGGGGATTTCAACCCCTGCGGCCTCCGGGCGAAAAACTATTTTCGAAGAAAGACAGTTCGACTTGAACTTTTTACTCGAAGAATTCTTCACTCACTTTTAGAATAAATCTATGTCGCTTCTGTACTCGCACAGCGTGGATATTTAAAATGTCACCTTTTTTTTGGCCAAAGTTTTTTTTGTATCCTAATACAGTTGGAAAACACTTAGACAGTTGTCTTTGATGTCATAAGTAAGAACTGCACCGACGTTACTCACTTAGCACTATCCAGGAAGTGCTTGTAGCTTGAAGATAAGATACGGACGCGGAGTAACACTACCCCCGCAATGCTCTACGATCCTGTTAGATCGGGAACTACGACATAAAGAGGATTCCGAACCACTACAGACAACCACGGCACCACCGGGACTCTAACCCAATACCTGTGAGACCAAGCGCTAGCCACTCGGCCGCCAGGCTCCCAACACTGTTAATAGTAGAATTAAAAATTGTAGACCCATAGATTAGAAAATTCGGATAGATAATAGTTTTTAGATAATAATAGAAAATTTTAGGCCAATAAAAACTGGATAGTCGATTCTTCTAAAAAAACAAAAACAACAAATGTATGTTTATTTACAATTGAAATTCCTCTTGTGTTCTAATGTAAAAAGTTCTTTGTACTCAAATCTTATTTAAGTAAAACAAAACTGTTCATCATTTTCTGTATTTTTCTGACAGTTGATTTTCGTTTAAGTGGGTGTTATCTTTGTCGACCTTTTGTAACAAAAAAAGTGAGGATATTTAAGAGAGAGAGAGAGAGTTTTCGAAGGAAGACAATTCGCCTCGACTTTTTACTTGAATTCTTCACTTACTTTTCGAATGTAGTATAAAATCAAAGTTGCAAAGTTACACGCACAGAGGGAGTATTTAAAATGTCACTTTTTTTTTTGGCCAAAGGTAACTCTGATTATTCAACAAAATGAGCGAGACCCAAGTTTACTAGAGTCACTAATAGGGATTGCAATAAAGTTCAATACCGGTATTCGGTATTTTTTAGATCTTAATACCGGTAGTAAACATTTTAGAAAAAGAAAGAAAACATGGGTGTTTTTTTTATTTAATTTGCCAGTTTTATTAGAGAATATAAGTATCACAAAAAAATGTGTAACTTATAAATTATAACAGTATGTAAAGAATCACAAAAAAAAGTAAAGGAACACCTTATTTATTTAAATCACAAAAAAGTGTAAATATCACTATTCAGTCTGTGGGTACTCCTCCATTCATTTTAATAACTCTTGAACATTTTTTACATTGTGCCACCCTATTCTTTTCGTCCTATAAATAATGAAACCAAACCGAAGTAGTATCAACTGATTTTTTTATGTTCTTTAAAGTTATTCGCATTCATTATGAGTATATATATATAATAAATCTGAAAAATATTTTGAACTCTAAAGTATGATATGCAAATACAATGTGAATAACAAACTCACCCATTTAAAAACTATCGAAATATTACACACTTTCTCCACAACTACAACCTTGTTTACACAGATAAGAATTCACAGATAAGAACAAGAATTTTGCAGATAAGAATTCTTTCACAGATAAGCATTTTAAATTTCTATTAAAAATAATTTCTCAAAATATCGGTATTCGGTATCCCGGTATACCGGTATTGCAATCTCTAGTCACCAATATTGTATGAAATTCATTAAAATTTAATTTTTTTAATCGTGCTTACCCATTGTGCACCACATATAAAGTTTGTCTACATAATTTACTATTGTGATAAAAAAGTAAGACCAATTATTATTTTTTTAAAAACTCTTTCTTTATTCTTCCAAATTTATTTCATCGCCTCCAAATGCATCCCCTCCGGACACAATGCGCCTATGCCAACTTTCTTTCCAATCCTCAGTGCATGCTGAAAAGTCATCGGCAGGGATGGCCTTCAAAGCGCGCGTCGATTCACGTTGAATCTCTTCAGTGGACTCAAAACGGTGTCCCTGGGAGTGGTATTTCGAGTTTAGGGAACAGGCAGAAGTCGCACGGTGTGAATACGGTTGTTGTGGAACGACTTGGGTTTCATTTATGGTGAAAAAGTCACGAAGAATCAATGCAGTGTGAGTTGCGCATTCAGTGCTTTCGGTACCCATCGAGATTTGACTCGTTTGATGCCGAAATTGATCGATCCTTTCGAAATTCCAACATCAGCAGCAAGGTCTCTAATTGTAAATGGACGCTTTGGTAGCACCAAATCTTGAATTTTTTTGGACGTGAGCTTCGTCCGTTTGAGGTTGGTGGTCGACCAGAGGGCTCTTCGTTTTCTACGCGTTCTCTGCCTTCTTTGAACTGTTTTTACCACTTGTAAACATTTCTTTCCGATATAGGAATGCTCACCGAATGCCTTCTGCAACATTCTATACGTTTCCGCAAACAAAATGGAATGCAAGTTCTTTGCTCAATGAATTCAGACATTTCAAAAATCTCCGGAATAACTTTTAGCGTCTCACAAAGCCAAGAGTAACTCAAACACTGATGAATATTTCGTGAATTACGTGAAATGAACTGGTCCTTATCTAATTAGTTGGTAGGACTTATCTAATTAGCCTAAACTGTGCACAAAATGACCGTAGAGCGATAAACTAAAACTATATCACCTGTTGGAATCTTTATATTTGGTGAAGTGACATTTTGTAGAATGTGTTGCAGAGTGATGAACACATGTCTTCGTGTGTTCTAGACTTTCAAGGATCGTTTGATTTCACTTTTAAATATTTCTAGAAGTTTTTCAAATCGGTAACCAAACTTATCGTCCTATTGTAGATGTTTTAGTTTTCAGTGCTTTGTGAAGTATACATTTGATGCATTTTCGTAAAAAGAAAGCAACTTTTACTGTAAACACAACTCATTCAACAATCTAAACAACAATGAAAATGACCAATTAAATAAAAAATAAGCAATTATTTATATATCAGCAAGAAATTTTCATTCCCACATTTCAAGTGTGATAAAAAAATTTGATTGTAAAAAAAAATCATAAAAAAAAAAAGTGCGAAGAACGAACAAGTATTATAAAATTTTTTTTTTAAAGTCAATTCCTCCTTTTTTTTCACTCTACTGCAGAAAGTTCTTTATAAATAATTTTCATTCATTTTTTAAAGTTTATCTGGCGCCATCTATTGGTAGATACAAGCAACTTAAATCTAAAAAAAACTAAAATTAATTAATTAAATTTGATCACTGAATTAATATTTGAAAAAAACTGTATTCACATCCAGTGTCATCCACTACAAGTTTCAAAAGAAATGTATTTGAACTGGAGTGGATGAATACAAAGTGTTTTATGAACGCTTCAAAATGTGAACGAGATATATATATAGGGAGAGTGTGAATAGAAAAAAAAAGTCCCGCCAAAGCGTTTCCAGGAAATTGAGTGAAGTACGAGTTTTGTGGGGATGAAAAAAAGTTCTGCTCTTCGAATAGAAGGTCCGAGAGCCAAATTTAGAAACAGAGACAAAAAAAAGAAAGTTTATTTTGGCGAAGAAATAATCTCAACTGGATAGACAAGCTGGTGATAAAGACAGAGAACCACTACGCAGCTGCAGTTTTGTAGTGGTTTTTAAACTACGGAGTCAACATTGTGTAAATAAACATATCATTTTTTCAGTAAGGAACTGCCATGATATCAGACAGCAAAATAAAAGTTCTCCTATAATAGGTGGCCAAATGGTTAGCGCTCTGGCCTTTGGTATCCCAGGCCTCAGGTTCGAATCCTGGCGGTGGCATGGATGTTTGTGAGTGGTTCGGAATCCACGTTAAACTGTAGGTCCCGGTCTGTTTAGCCCAAAGTGTGCACAAGATGACCGTAGTTCTTGACAAACCAAAGCTATAATAGGCTTGCGAATCGCGTCTGTTGTTTGACTCTATTGGAAATAAACGTAAAAAAACCCGTGATTAAGATCAATATTACTATTATACCATGGAATAGTCAAACTAAATATTTAGGAGTTATATTGGAACAGCATTTAACTTGGAAACAACAGTTTCTGCATACCAAAACTAAATTTCGTATTGTCTTCAGAAAATTCTACCCACTTATAAATAGAAATTCTACCATGACCAGATATAACAAAATTCTTCTTTATATCGTTAACCCTTTGCACTCCAGGGCTCCAGAGCGGAGCCATTTAAAATGTGTCTTCAAACTCGAGAGCTCCGCTACGGATACAATGCGAATAACACTATAAGAACTGCGTTTCTTTTAATGCGTCTGTCAAACTTAGATGTGAATAGGATCTTTTCACTAAAATCGCTTCGAGTTGCTGGTGATATGAATGAAAAAAACTTCGAGTGCAAAGGGTTAAACTGTAGGTCCCGGCCTGTTGAGCCCTCGTGTGCACAAGATGACCGTAGAGCGACAAACCAAACCAATCTTTATACGGCTATGCTTCGCCCCATTCTCACGTATGCTTGCCCGGTCTGGTCCTATGCAGCTAAATCTAATTTAAAAACACTTGAAACGTTACAAAATGTCTCTATCATCTGCTAAACGGTTCATGCGCATTTCTGATATCTATAAAGCTATTAACATTCCTTCCTTAAGAGATTTTCTTAAATACATCTCTGTTAAATTTTTTGACACGCTTGTTAATCATGAAAATATTGCAATCCAGACTCTTAAGTTCCCAATTATGTTTTAAAACGTCCGCGCAAAATTTTAATTTAATTCATACTTTTATTTTTATTTGTTTATGATTGTCAGTTAAATTTTTTTATTATATTTATAAATATATTGTGAGCAATTTTCATTGTTTCAACTGTATTTACCCCGGCCTATCGGAGATGGAGCCCCCAGGGCCTAAATAGCTAAAAAAGAATACATCAACCAATCAAATCTGTTTTTTGGAGGTTTTATGCTCCAGTCATGTGCTGGTTTTATACCAACCTTCAAACCATCAAGTAATATAAAATAAAAAATCAAAGGTCAATTCCTTACTGTAAAAAACAAACAAAAAATTATTTTAGTTACTTTTTATTAAATAATTACAATTAATATAAATATATATATACATATGACAGAATCACAATATTAAGTGGCAAAATAGAAAGCTTTTCTATTTTCCTTTCTATATAGGGTGTTGGACTATTATTTTTGTTTGTTAATATTTATTCGCTTTCTATTTTCCAGCGATCTACACGCTTTGCCACTTTTTTTACACGCTATGCCACGGTATTTATTCCTAAATTTATATCCTGCTAAATATCTTATCCTGCTCTTATCTTCCGTATAAACAAAAGTGAATTAATTAAATTTAATGAATGAAGTAATATTTGAAAAAAACTGCATTAGCATCCAGTGTCATCTACTACAAGTTAAAAAAAATGCATTTGAAGTTGAGTGTATGAATAAAAAGTATTTCGTGAACGATTGAAAATGTGAACAAGATATATAGAGGGAGAGTGTGAACTAACAGTAAGAATTGAAAAAATGCCCGGTCTTAAAAATTGTTTCTGATGTCGCCATAAAGAAAATTGTTATCTATTCAAGAGAGTGAAAGCCTGAAAGTAGATCGCAATTAAGAACCGGGGTAAAAACAAGAGAGACCATGTTTTTCTGGTGAATTCTGATCTGTATGTTAGCTAGAAAGATGAACATGCTGATCAGTATCGCAGTTCGGCCTTCTCTAAAGAAGCTTTTGGCTCTTATCGACAACTTCATCCTAAGCTGTTTTACGTCAGTGTTTCAGCCATCTGGCGTGACGGTGGTTGTAGTGGTAAAAAAATTAGTGCGACTTACTTTAAGATACTTTACTTTTTTCAATTCCTTCTATTAGCACACAGTCTCCCTATATATATATATCTTGTTCACATTTTCAATCGTTCATGAAATACTTTTTCAATACCTTCTATTAGCTCACACTCTCCCTATATACATCTTGTTCACATTTTCAATCGTTCATGAAATACTTTTTCATATATTGACCTTCTATTAGCTCACACTCGCCCTATATACCTGTTGTTCACATTTTCAATCGTTCATGAAATACTTTTTCATATATTGACCTTCTATTAGCTCACACTCTCCTATATAGATCTTGTTCACATTTTCAATCGTTCATGAAATACTTTTTCATATATTGACCTTCTATTAGCTCACACTCTCCCTATATACATCTTGTTCACATTTTCAATCGTTCATGAAATACTTTTTCATATATTGACCTTCTATTAGCTCACACTCTCCCTATATACATCTTGTTCACATTTTCAATCGTTCATGAAATACTTTTTTTCATATATTGACCTTCTATTAGCTCACACTCTCCCTATATACATCTTGTTCACATTTTCAATCGTTCATGAAATACTTTTTCATATATTGACCTTCTATTAGCTCACACTCTCCCTATATACATCTTGTTCACATTTTCAACGTTCATAAAGCACTTCTTTTGAACTTGTAGGGGATGACACTGGATGGGAATACAGTTTTTTCAAATATTCATTCACTCATTAAATTTAATTAATTTTAGTTTAGTTTCTTTTTAGATTTAAGTTGCATATATCTACCAATAGATGGCGCCAGATAAATTTAAAAAAATGAATGAAAATTATTCATAAAGGACTTTCTGCGGTAGAGTGAAAAAAGGAAGGAATTGACTGTAATTTTTTTTTTTTTACATATTACTTGTTTTAATAGCAAATCGTATGTGTTTTTGTTAGGAGAGTTGTTTTGCTCAGCGGCAGAGGGCAAACTTTCTCGACCAAAAACTCTCTTTGCTCGCCAGTGCGCAAAGCAACATTGTAATCGCAGTCAGGTGAAGATTCAAAGAGCTTTCGATGCCTGTCGTGTGGCTGATCAGTATCACAGTTAACCCTGCTGTAAAGAGCTTTTAATTCTTATCAACATCTTCATTCTAAGCTATTTTACGGCAGTGTTTGAGCCTATCTTTGTGGCTTTGTGTTTTTTTCAAATACTTAAAGAGTATTTGAAAAAAAAACAGCAATTGTACTGGTTTATTCGGTTCTCAACCATCAACAGAAAAATTTTCGGTCTTGAAAATCATTTCTGATGTCACTGTAAGAAAATTGTTATTGTTAAATCAATTGCATAGTATGTTAGTTTATCAATACAAGTTTAAAAGTAACTTTCAAGATTTCAACGGCAAATATTAATTGAAAATAATAAACTAATGAAAGGAAATTTAGAATAAGATGACAATGTGCCATCGTTACTTAGTTGGCAGACTAAAGATGTCAACTGCCCTAAGAAGTTGACATCAGTTATCAGCAGATTCAGAAATAATCATTACCGAGGGATGAAGATTGTCCCAGACAAGACCAGGGAATACATTCCCTGCAAAATTTGCCCCAATGATTTCCTGACACCTAAACACATTCTAGTACTTCCTCCCCATGTTCTGCAGTTGGGTAGGGTGCCAATCGAGGCCGACTTAAGGGAAGTCCTGTACAGTGAAGCGGCGCCATTGCTAGCGGACGCTATCGTGAAGACTTTTGACTTGATATAACTTTGATATTAATATTTTAAATCCATGGACACGACAACAACAACTAAAGATGTAAATTTCTTCTATTCGATGTGAATAACCGAGATCCGAAAACTGAAAGATCTTAGATTTGAAGGACTGATGTTTGACATTTCTGATTCGATGTGAGTGCGTTTAGGTCGGCGACCCAAAGATTCCTATTTGGGTTGGAATCATTGACATAAAAAAAATGAAAGGTTCTTGGTTCGATATGAATGACAGAGTTGGGAAAATCAAAAGATCCTTTGTTCCATTTGAATGAGGTTGGAAAGATTACTGATTTTAATTTGATGACTGATATCCAAAATCGAAAAATGTGTTATTCTATTTGAGTGAATGAAGCCAAAAGGTAACTGGTTCGATTTAAATTAAGGAAATCCAAAGAGCCTACTGATTCTTGGTTCGATTTGAATGAGTGAGGTATGGATATCGAAAGATCCCTTGTTCGATTTGAATGGTAGAGTTCGGAAAAGAGAAAGATACTTTTTCTAATTAAAGAAGTGAGGCCTGATGACCGAAAGGTTCTTGGTTCAACTTAAATTGTTGAATTATTAAAGTTCCTGTTTCGATTTGAATGACTGAGGCCTTGAAAACTGGAAGATCATTTGTTCCATTGGAATGACTGAGAAAGGTCTCCGAGTTGAATTAAATGACTCATGTTCTGAATTTAAAAGATCCCTTGTTCGATTTGAATGGTAGAGTTCGGAAAAGAGAAAGATACTTTTTCTAATTAAAGAAGTGAGGCCTGATGACCGAAAGGTTCTTGGTTCAACTTAAATTGTTGAATTATTAAAGTTCCTGTTTCGATTTGAATGACTGAGGCCTTGAAAACTGGAAGATCATTTGTTCCATTGGAATGACTGAGAAAGGTCTCCGAGTTGAATTAAATGACTCATGTTCTGAATTTAAAAGATCCCTTGTTCGATTTGAATGGTAGAGTTCGGAAAAGAGAAAGATACTTTTTCTAATTAAAGAAGTGAGGCCTGATGACCGAAAGGTTCTTGGTTCAACTTAAATTGTTGAATTATTAAAGTTCCTGTTTCGATTTGAATGACTGAGGCCTTGAAAACTGGAAGATCATTTGTTCCATTGGAATGACTGAGAAAGGTCTCCGAGTTGAATTAAATGACTCATGTTCTGAATTTAAAAGATCCCTTGTTCGATTTGAATGGTAGAGTTCGGAAAAAGAAAGATACTTTTTCTAATTAAAGAAGTGAGGCCTGATGACCGAAAGGTTCTTGGTTCAACTTAAATTGTTGAATTATTAAAGTTCCTGTTTCGATTTGAATGACTGAGGCCTTGAAAACTGGAAGATCATTTGTTCCATTGGAATGACTGAGAAAGGTCTCCGAGTTGAATTAAATGACTCATGTTCTGAATTTAAAAGATCCCTTGTTCGATTTGAATGGTAGAGTTCGGAAAAGAGAAAGATACTTTTTCTAATTAAAGAAGTGAGGCCTGATGACCGAAAGGTTCTTGGTTCAACTTAAATTGTTGAATTATTAAAGTTCCTGTTTCGATTTGAATGACTGAGGCCTTGAAAACTGGAAGATCATTTGTTCCATTGGAATGACTGAGAAAGGTCTCCGAGTTGAATTAAATGACTCATGTTCTGAATTTAAAAGATCCCGGTTCGATTTGAGAGACTGAGGTACGAAGTTCGAAAGATCCCTAATTTTAGATGTGATTGACTGAGTTCCGAAGACCTAAAAGTCTCTGTTCGACTTGAATGACTAAAACTCAAAAACCTAAAAATGTTTTGTTCGATTTGAACATAACATCTTTAGCTCACATCTAAAGACCAATAAATCCTGGGTTCAATTTGAATGACTGTCCGAAGACTAAAGACATCGGCTGTTGGCAAGAGATAAAAAAATTCCTTAGCTTGCTCGTGGGTTTAATGTTTAATGTGAACCCTTAGACACCGTTCTATACGTCGGTTCCAAAACGGGTTGACAATAATAGATCTTTCTACATCCACATTGATTAATGCTGGATACATCAGCGATTCAAGTGTCGAATAACAACAGGTAAAAAATGATCAGCATCAGAAAACATGATTTAGTGTATATCACCAAGTCTGCTTCAATCACTTTTAAGATATTTAAATGAATTTATAGAAGGAAAACGATA
Source organism: Caerostris darwini (assembly GCA_021605075.1). Classification (NCBI taxonomy): domain Eukaryota; kingdom Metazoa; phylum Arthropoda; class Arachnida; order Araneae; family Araneidae; genus Caerostris; species Caerostris darwini. Next base: position 316,966 of record BPLQ01011964.1, read on the forward strand.
AACATATCTTTAATAATTAGAAAATGACCATCCTTAAAAGTTTACTATTTTTTAATTACAAATCTGCTTTCACTTTTCTCATTAGTTTAGCTTCACGCATAATTCAAATAAAAACAAGCAATATAAATTTTTTTTAAAGTCAATTCCTACTCCATATAAAATGATAAAAATGATAAAACATATAAAATGATTACAAGCAATAAGGAAGACAGGATTTTTATGTATGCTCAATCAATTAAAAAATAACCTAAATGATGCCACGCTTTCAGCAAGTTGAACTTATTTAAAATTTATTGAATCGCATTCTATTAAAATGCGTAAAATTTTTTACATTTGTTTATTATTATTAGCATTTGGATACCACAAAATACGAAACATTTAGAACTTTTCAATTTCAAAATAATTCATCTCAATTTTTTTAAAACAAGTTTCAGTGGTGAAAATGTATGGATCCGAATATATTTTTTTAAAAAAATAGGATGGCAGTTTGTTGTATTTTTTTAATGAACTTTTTTTATGGTTTAGTTGAAGAAACAAATAATTTTTGATGGAAAATACTTGAAATTTTGAAACATTAAAAAATTTTTTAGATTTTTGATATTTTGAAAAATATTTCAATTGATAATCAGTTATTACTGGATTTCAATCATATTTTAATCAGTTATTACTAATTTTGAAGTTTAAATAGAGTGATACATCACATATTACTGAAATACAAACTTAACAAAAACGCCAAAAATTTTCACCCGTATTCCATTTTGGAACGCTAACATGGGAGTTAAAAGGATATTTCTATATAGTTTAGATTAACTTCCTCCCATTCTGAAAATTTACCCTATTAAATAATTTTTTATCTCTATTCAAGTTAGAATCCTCATGCATTAGTTAAAATTTTACTCACGTTAGATTTTAACTGATTTACGGATTTTAATTTTACTCACATTACATTCTAAAATTTACTCAGAGCTGCCAATTTGATTTTTAAACTAAACGTAAGATTAGGTTGGGGCCTATTGGCCCCAATCGGTACAAAAGGTTTTGAGTTCGAGTTCTAGTTGTGCCATGGATATTTGTAGTTGTTCCTAATGCACTCTAAACTGTAATTTCAGGTCTTATATGACTGTTGGGCATTGGGCTGGCAGCCCTACCCCGTAAAAAACATCTCATGTCTCGAAATCTGTCAATAGGCAGATTTCACCTACCCTCACCATGGGGCTGTTGCGCCAATGAAAATGAAGATTCATCATCAGCAGTGGCGCAACAATCCCATGGCGTTCCAAGGTCTTCTGCTTGCTGGCAGATTTTACGGGGTAGGATTGTCAGCCCTCCGCCCAACGCTCTAAAGTCATATTAGACCGGGACCTACGATTTTAAATGGATTCCGAACCTCTACAAACATCCATGGAACACCTGGGACTCGAACCCGAAGCCTGTGGCACCGACCTCCAGAGCGCTAGTCACTTGGAAATCAGGCCCAAAACGAAGATTAGGTTGGTAAAATTACCAAGAGCTAATGGAAAAATAATATTTTAAGGATATTAAATAATTACTTACTTTTACATTTCTTATTTCATTTACCTCAAAATTTCTTTTAGGCTTCGAGGAATCACTATGTTTTGATAGTACGGATAAATCATTTTAGCAACATTCTTTTTTTGTCTTTTTCTAACAAATTTTAAATTCTGTTTCAGTAAGCTATTCATTTCACTTTGAAACTCTGAACTTATTTATTTATTTATTTTTTTGTTGTTGGTGGTGAATTTGATTCAACCATCTTGAACTAAAATCCATTTCGCCAAATTGCGCCAGTGTAAATCGCATTTAGCACGATTAAAAAAAAAGTAAATGCAAGAAGCAAATGCAGTAAGTAGCACCAGATCAATAATATTACTATTTAAAGCACAAATTAAACTGAAAACATTACAGAGTAGCAATAAAATGGAAGTTAAATTAAAGGATCGTAAAGTTAGGCCATCCTTTTCGTACTAGATTTGGCGGTGTATCGCCCCTTGGCTTCCTTTTCCTGCACGCATTGATTCAGTCAAAGGCAAACGTGTTACGAAGCAAGTCGTATATACTTATTTAATTATGTACTTACTAAAGATTAACGGATGGAAGAAATGCTATTTTGTTTGTAATTCTGATTATTTTATATAAGATAGAATAAAACATTACAAAGAGTGCATATTAATTATTTTTTAATCATTTTGAAGGGAAAATATTAGACAAGAAAAATTTATGAAAATATAATTGCCATTTGGCAATTATATTCTATATAAATATAATTTAAAATTCTTTATAAAAAATTAAATTTACATTTATTGGCAGCTAAAAAATGAACTCATACTCGCTGAACGGTCATCTTGTGCACACTTTAGGCTAAACAGACCGGGACCTACAGTTTGATGTGGATTCCGAACCACTCAAAAACATCCATGCCCCCACCAGGATTCGAATCTGAAGCATGGGATACTAAAGGCCAGAGCGCTAGCCATCAGGCCGCAATAAAATGGAGGATTCATTTTATTTCGGCCTCTTTCCTTTGAAAATTATTAGATAGTAATCTTTTTATTTCTTCGCGCCAGTAGCAAGGCCTGGTGGTCAAGTGGCAGCGCTCTGGCTTTTGGTACCCCAGGTTCGAATCCTGGCGGTGGCATGGATGCTTGTAGTGGTTCGGAATCCACTTTAAACCGTAGGACTCTGTCTCATAGGACTGTAAGACGTCACGGAGCCCAATCAGACTTCTTCTCACCCACATCATTCCCTAACTGTATAGGGACAACTCAGCTCTAGGCACAGTGATGTTGTGTGGTGTAGCAGTAGTAGTAGTAGTGGTAGCAGTAGCATAGAGTAACAGCAAATATTGGTAGCAAAAATTGCCAAGCTGTCATCGCATGTCTTAAACTACAAAACAGTGAAATACTCACTTCAGGGTTTCGGCTTAAAACTCATTTTAAATGAGTGCAGTTCATCTTCCCCCTGTAACACTAGTAAAGAAAGGGACCACCCTTTATGACAGTGTGCTGTGCCGATTGTAAAAGTCATAAAGTTACAAAAGTCTGATTTGCATGATCACATGGCAGATCACGTTTGCTCCAAACTTGCTCCTCCAAATGATGCGTTCTCTAATATATTAGTACTGTACGCGAGAAACACTTTGTTGAAATTAAATTATTTTCATCATCAGTGGCGCAGCAGTCCCATTGTGGGCCAATGCCGTCTGCCTGTTCGCAGATTTCTAGACAGAAGACCTTTTTTTTTTTTTTTACGGGGTAGTGTTGTCAGCACTATGCCCAACGCTTTACAGCTAGATTAGACGGGACCTACGGTTTAAAAGTGGATTCCGAACCACTACAAACATCCATGGCACTGTAAGGACTCGAAACCCGAAACCTGTGACACTGAACGCCAGAGCGCTAATTCGGCAAGGTATTGACGTTGACAAAATTATAATACAGTTTAAAAATAGATTGTTTTTCACATTACAATAACTGTTACGTGAGACGCCTGATGGGAGAGTGAGTAGCTCTCCGGCGGTCAGTTCCACAGGTTTTGTGTTCGAGTCCCGATGTTGCCATGTACGTTTGTGAGTGATTCAGAATCCACTTTAAACCGTAGCTCCCGGTTTCATAGGATCGTAGAACTTTGTGGGGGGTAGTGTTGTTCGCGTCCGTAGCCTATCTTCAAGCTACGCGTGGCCCTTGGGTAGTGCTAAATAAGTAACGTCGGTGCAGCCTTTGCTTACGGCATGAAGATCAACTGTTTTTGAATTGCCAGCTGCATTAGAACGACAACATAATTGTTAGGGGAATCGCTATCCTTATTTAGAGATATACATAAGATTGAAAACACGATTATTTATTTAAACTGAAAACGCGAGACTTCTCGGAATAAAAAGACTTCAAGTTAAAAGTGAATGTTGCGAAACTTCTGCATCGCATGTCACGACGAAATCACCTGGGAAAAATGCGTTCGTTTCCCCGTATGACCTTGCTCCGTCGATTTCTTCTCAGAAAGAGTTGATTTGAAGTATGCAAATGCGGAATCGCTACGAGCTGCTGTTTGCCTCGTAAATTAATCCAGGAATCCTTTTTCCCTCGAGAAAGAATTGTTCTGAAATTATGGTAAAAGTGCGGCATTTGAACTGCTCCTTCTGAAGCCAGATATGAAGGGTTTTTTTTAATATCCAAATGGATTTCTCATACAGAATGGATTATATTAACTGAGGTCGTTCTCTTAATAAAATAGTATAGCGACGTAGTACGAGAGTTTGGGCGAGAGTTGGATTCCAACTGATAGAATACGCACATTACCTTTCAAAAACGAGTCGATTAGGTGTAAACTCTAACAAAGCACCACTCATTCGCAATTAAATTTTTATAAGTTTCTGTTTATATAACTTTCAAAAAGGAGCATTTATCGGTGAAAGTCTCTCTGGAAGGCTTTAATTGTTCTAATTTCCTGTGTTTCAGCGGCAGTCTTCTACAGTGTTATCTTACATAACGTTGAATCTGCTACTCTAAAGAAATTCTTCGTAGAATTGATGGTGAAAATAATTCATATAGTTCACATACATAGTTTTCTTATAGGTTTAGAGGGACCATTATTCATTAGATCCTTTGAATAAAGTAAAGGCATGATATATGTACATAATTTCTATGGATTGTCCACTGTGTTCCGAGATTAGTTACATTACTTTATATACAAGGGTCCTAATGGCCGAGTGGCTAGGGCTCTGGCGCTCGGTACCAGAGATTTTGGGTTCGAGTCGCGGCGGTGCCATGGATGTTTGGAGTGGTTCGTAATCCCCTTCACACCGTAGGTCCCGGTCTCATAGGATCGTAGAGCGTTGTGGGGGTAGTATGACTCGCGTGCGCAGCCTATCTTCAAGCTACACGTGCTCCCTGGGTAAAGGAGTAACAACGATATGTAGCCCTTGCTTATGGCATGAAGATGAACTGTCTCTGTATTGCCAACTGCATTACAACAACAACAACTTTATATGCATATATAAAATATATTTACGTGTAGTGAATACTGTTGTGACTTTTGATGAGCAAAATGATCATATTTATAGTTCATTCCTTATCAGTTCTCTTCTTTGATTCTGTATTGAAATATTTCGATGTATATACATCTATAAGATTAATTTTATATATATGAGAGGGAAAATGTTTACAATTTTTTGAAAACTTTTGGCCAACATTCGATAGAAGTATACCTGATTTCTTATATACACTATTTTATCTCTTTGGTATAAATAAAATTGCACCCTTAAAACCTGTGGCGAAAAAGAAAAAATGAGCATTTTTGAATGACCCAATGTGATACACTTGAGAGGCAAATGCATTCGAGTCGAATTTCAATGGGATGAACATATCCTCTGACCTTTTGGAGATTCAATATGTTTCTGGAGAATCATAACTGCAAAAAAAAAAAAAAAAAAAAAAAACTGTGGCGATGTAAAAGATTTTCATTCATTCTGGTGACGGCATGAAAAAGAAAAAAGTAAAAAAAAAAAAAAAGTCGCGAATTACGCCCCAAATCTGCCATTAATAAAAATAAAAACATTTTTTTTTCTTTCGCTTACTTAGTTTGAAATTTGCAAAATATTAATTAGCAACTTGGCTAGCATTTCAAGTGCTTTCCAAAATGGACGAATCAATCTCTGAAAAGGAAAAGGAAAAGATTCTCGGGTCGAGAATCTTCAAATCGAACCTTTTTGCTGCGTCATGCACTGCAAGAGAGTTGAGGGAATGAGTGAGAAACATGTTTATAAGCGCAGCCTAGAAATAAGCATAGAAATATAATTAAAAAAAAACTAAAAAACAATTTTTTAGGGTTAATCAAACTAAAAAGTAAAATATAATTGTTAACATAAGAATAAAATGACTGACGAGAAACTGTTCTAAAAGCGTGGGGTGCTTTGTATGACATTTTTAAACTAAATCTGCATTTCGGAATGAAACGAGTGAAAAATGATAACGATTGATATCGAGCATCCCACGCTTTTAGAACAATGGCATTCATTTTATTCTTATGTTGACAATTATTTTTTACTTTTTAGTTTGATTCACTCTAAAAGCGTGTTCTTCAGTGTTTTTGAACTATACTATTTAAATGAGGTCCCGGTACGGAGGACTGGAACTATAGTTCTTACAATAATTTAATTGTGAACAAAACAAAGGCTAAATGCGAATAGGTCGAGCCAACCAGGATCCGTAGTGAGGCGCGTTATCCGTTGTGCCCACGTAGGTTTGAATGTCTTTCATTCTGCATGGGTTAAATTGCTTTTCATAAGTTAAAATAAAATCACTCATCCAAGCGTATTAATAATCCTGATGAGATAATAAACTTATCGAAATATTTTAGTGTCCTTGATAAGTCTGCAACGTTCAAGTGAAATCTGCATCGCTTAAAGTAGGGCAAAATCGAGCCCAAAGAGCCAGTTACATACATACAAACATACAGGTGAAACTAATAAAAGCATATTAATAAGCATAGAAATAAGCTCTCACGGCGTTCAGTGGTAATGTCTGCCTAGTGATAATATGCATTTTGGAATACGCTGGTGGCGTCTACTGCAGAAATGAGAAGACTCGAGGGTAATTGTAACAATGTAAAGAAAGCATCTCGCATCGACACTCAAGAACGTATTTTATTACCTTAAAACTTATTTTCGTGCAAGTTTTGTATTTGTGATAGACAGATGTGTAAAACACATTTCTTTAGTATTTTCAGAATGATGGCTTTGTTCCGTCATTTTATTTTGGAGCACTTGGGTCATGAATGGCCAAGTGGCTAACACTCATACCACAGATTTCGGGTTCGAATCCCGGTGGTGTCATGGATGTTTGTAATGTTTCGGAATCCACTTTAAGCCCTAGCTATCGGTCTAATAGGATTGTAGAGCGTTGCTTGGGTAGTGTTACTCCACCACAGTAGCTTATCTTTAAGCTACACGCAAAAATGTATGAAATAGGCTATGTTACAGAGTTACAGCATTATTATTAAATCCATTACTTTGAAAATCATTTCATTCTTTTGCAAAGTTTAAAAATCTATAAAAATTATGAAAAAAAAAATAATTATAAAAAATGACAATCTATTTCAGTGCATAAAACAAGAATGTTCATGCTAAATTATGAGAGTTGGCTGACTCGCACAACTACCAAAAATCGTATTAAAGCCGAGCGCAAATTATCTCGAATTTTTATTTCTTTTGTTTATATTTCTTATCTTGAGAAAAAAAAATTTTTTTAAAGGAAAGGAATTAGTCCTTTTATAAAAGTGAGATGTTTTATTGTCGAAATTGTTTTTAAAATTGATTTGCTACGTCCTCGCCAAAATGAAATCGCCTGACATTGGCGAAATGTGCACCGATCTAAAGGAAAAGTACTAAAATATTTTCAGCAAACGCGATCCCATGTCATTTTAAACTTGCAATACAATAATTTCTGTTCCCTTTCATCTTTCAGACTAAAAATGGCACAGAAAGTAGGATAGCAAAAGACAACAATGAAATGGAAACAATGTGCTAATTTCATATGGGATAATTTCATTTTACTATAGTCGACGGCGTTATACTTCACAGCGATTTCATTAGAAAATATTCGACCCGTTGTACTTCCTTGACATCCATTTTCATATGTGGGCCTGAATGGCTAGCGCTCCGGGCCCTCGGTACCACAAGTCTCCTGGTCGAGTTCCGGAGGTGCCCTGTATGTTTGCAGTGGTTCGGAATCCACTTTAAACCGTAGGTCCCGGTCTACCAGGATCGTAGAGCGTTGCGGGGGTAGTGTTGCTGTGCGTCCGTAGTTCATAGTTCATCTGTAGCTTCTCTTCAACCTACACTCACCCCCTGGGTAGTGCTAAGTGAGTAACGTCTGCACAGCGCTTCCCTTAAGGCATCAAAGACAATCGTCCAAGTGTTTGGCAGCTGCATTAGAAAAAAAAAAAAAAAAATTCATACGCAGGGATCGGCTTGCATACGGAAATGTGCATACATTTATTAAATTATACAATCTTTTATAAAAATGTAAAAACCTTTATACGTATAAAATTTAAGTGAAAATTTCTAAGTGAAGGCGTCACAGAATGCCTGGTGAGCGGATTTTTTCCCACACGTCACGCACATTCGGGCACTTATTCCTGAAAGACCTTCTGAATAGGTAATGCTCTCCCTTAACGTTTTTCAGCGGCCTGATGGCCAATAGGCTTGCGCTCTGCCCTTTGGTACCACGGGCTTCAGGTTTGAATTCTGCTGGAGACATGGATGTTTGTGAGAGGTTCGGGATTCACGTTCAACTGTAGGTCCCAGCTTAATTAGCCTAAAATGTGCAAAAAAACAGCGCGTAAAAATAATAACAGCGACAAACCAAACCAACTTATAACCCTTCAATAGGTTGTTCTTGGCGTAAAAAGCGTGATTTACGTTTTTTTTCTGTTATAATTACAGCATACATAGTAAACTATTTGCCAAGTGTAACATGTTTAAGTATTAAAAAAATTAGAAATTAGCAAACGAGTCGATTTGAAAACGGCGTTAGTTATTCAAACCACGAAGATCCGGTTTCATTAGAATAGGGAAGCCGTAAATACGGAACTAGTTCTCGAATTGTACCTCTTGCTCGACTATTGAAAAACGGACGAAACTGAACGTCACTTTCGAACAAACACCTTTGCTTTCGTCAGAGAAGCACGCGCAGGTACATGGATTTCGCAACGCGTCAGATCACGAGTGTCTGAATATTTCGACTTCCCAGAAATCATTTTGTAACGATTTCTATTTGCAAAAGAGTAATTCATGTTTTTGGGGAAAAATTGGAATTTTCGAAACGAAATCTGTTTCACGGAGAATGACTACGAGTTGAACGCGAAAACGATTCGTCTTATAAATAATTCTACTTCTACGAAACCACTGGATGTTATGCATACATACATATATATAACTTAAAATGAAGGCCTGAATTTTCGAGTGGCTAGCGCTCTGGCGCTCGGTATCACAGGTTTCGGGTTTGAATCCCGGCGTTGTCATGGGTGTTTGTACTGTCTCCTATGACTGTAGAGCATCACTGAGCAAAAGTCAGACTTTTACCTACTGCTGCTCCACCACAACAGAAGCTGCTTCCTTCCCCTTCAACCATGAGTCCATACGGGTTAGTGGCCTGAGATATCTACCAAGTGGGACAAGTAACAACAACAACAACTTAAAATAAATTCCACTCCTGTTATATTTATAGGGCAGAGATCTCCGATATTTTTGGCAGCCTGATGGACAATTGGCTAGTATTCTGGCCTTGAGTACTGCAGGTTTCAGGTACGAATCCTGGCCGTGGCATGGATGTTTGAGAGTGGTCCGGAATCCACGTTAAACTGTAGCTCCCGGTTTAGTTAGTCCAAAGTATGCGCAAAATAACCGTAGAGTATACCATATATATATATATATATATATATATATATATATATATATATATATATAACGCAACACATCAACACGAAACCAATATAGGATTGACAAGATTGAATTTAGAAACAGAAACTGATGTCCCAGTGGCTAGTGCTTTAGCGCCACAGGTTTAGGGTTCGAGTCCCGGCTATGACATTGATATTTGTAATGGTTCAGAATCCACTTTAAACTGTAGGCCCTGGTCTAATAGGATTGTAGAACGTTGCGGGGATCGCATCCGTAGCATATTTACGAGCTATACGTGCCCCCTGGGTAATGTTTAATGAGTAACAGCGGTGCAGCTCTTGCAACTGCAATACAAAGAACAACATGGTCTAGAAACATACTCATTTTGCAGAAAAGCAAGTAATATAAAAAATGTTTTTGTTTAAATCAATTCCTATTTTTTTTTCACTCTATTGCAGAAAATTCCTTTATGAATAATTGTCATTCATTTTTTTAAGTTTATCTGGCCCCATCTATTGGTAGATACATGCAACTTAAGTCTAAAGAAAACTAAAAGGAATGTATTAATATTTGAAAAAACTGCATTCACATCCTGTGTCATCCACCATAAGTTAAAAAAAAATGTATTTGAACGCGAGTGGATGAATAAATGGTATTTGTATGAACGATTGAAAATCTTAACAAGATATATATAGGGAGAGTGTGAGCTAATAGGAGGAATTGAAATAAATTGAAATATCAATTAATAACTAAACACAAGCAATTATTTGTAAAATGAATCCTAAAACTAAGAGTCTTTTTAACATAAAAAAAAAAGATACTCAATATGCAAAACAAATAATCTTGCTCCATATAAATACTTGAATATGCATCGACGATCATTGATCTAAAAATCGCCATCACTTCAGCTTACTTAATGCACTCTCCTATTTCCCAGATTAAAAACTAAAAATATTCTACAGTAGCATTTCCTTTTACTCTTAGTTTCATGACGGAAGAATTTATGCCTTCCTTTTCTTTTGTAAGACATGGGATGCTTTCAAGCAATAGTTTCATGGCAGGTCCCCGAATTCTGTACTGTCAACTGTCGTACCGATTACGGAGTATCCATGGGGATAGACCCCTTAACCTCCTCATCTTAATTCATAGATATGAATTTGATTTTAATTGGCTGCTTTAATGTTAGTAAATAAAAAATAACAAGATAAAGTTTCTAAAATTCAAATAAATGGTACTCAAAACAGTTAAAAGTACTAAAAATAAATAAAAGAAAAGTACAAAATAAAAATAAAAATTGAAAAATAAATGAATTTAAGTTAAGTTTAAATTCGGCTCAATTTACGTCATTGTGGTTTTAGCTGATATCTACGATGACACGGCAACCAATCCCATCGCCTCAAACAATGATTATTAAAGTGTAGGCTTGGGATTGTTTCAGATTGGGTCTCTACATTTTGAACTCCTTGTCATTTTGCGGCCTGATGGCCAATTGGCTAGCTCTCTGGCTTCAAGTTCGAATCTTGGCTGTGGCATGGATGCTTATTAGTGGTTCGGAATCCTCTTTAAGATGTAGGTCCCGGTCTGTTTAGCCTAAAGTGCGCTCAACATGCCCGTAGAGGGACAAACCAAACCAAACGTTTATATTCATCTCCAAGCTTCGCCTGACCTAACTCTCCGCTTCATATACAGGCTTCAGGTTCGAATCCCAGCATGGACGTTTAGAAGTGGTTCGGAATCCACGTTAAACTATAGGTCCCAGTCTAATTAGTTCAAAGTATGTAAAAAATGACATTAGAGCGACAAACCAAACCAAGCTTCATATTTAAGTTGACCATTTTGCATAAAAATCACGAGGTTGAGATTCAGTGGAATTGTGTGAAACCATTATTGTCCAAACAGTGGGCTTCATTTTCATTTGGAAAACTCTTTATGTCGGGGATGGCCAACCCGCGGCCCGACTTGAGCATTTTTCCGTCCCGTGAGATTTATCACACTTTGTATTTATAAATTTTTTGCCCATTATGTTTATTTCATAATGGCCAAAGTAGTGGAAAACATTCTATTAAAAAAATGCATTATGTGTGCATCCATATACTCAAGAATTAACTGTCGAAAGGAGGAGAAAAAAATTAACTTTGGTTTTAAAATAATATTCTTGCGGATATAGGACAGATATTACCTGTTTTATAGTATTATGAGTTTACAGTTCTTAGTTCGCAGAATAATTAAATTATATTCTGTGAACTCATGAGGTGCGCGCATCTTGGAACATTTAATATAACAGGTTCTAGGTTTCACTTTAAGCGACCTCAGTGACCATCCCTAGATACGCACAATTATGCATTTAGTATCAACATTATTATATTATCTATGTTTCCAAGTAAGAATAATAATAAGCATAAAAATAATAACTTGTTATGTTTCAATTTTTCACTCCAAAAAAATCTATAGTGGGTCTCAATATAATAGGGGGGCATATAATTTTCGATGCGGCCCGCGGATGCATTTCCAAAGTGGCCCGCAAGATCATTTGGGTTGGCCACCCCTGCTTTATGTGATATTTTGGAAATTGCAAATACATCTTTATTTCTAATAAAAAGTTTCTGGATGGATTTTGTTTATCTATTATAATCAATCTTTTCAAAGTGCTTTAAGAACAGTTTTCGGAAGAAAAAGATTTATATAAATTTCTAGAAGCACGCTTGAAGCAATTTTTAGAACACGCTTGTTTTAAGATGATGACTTGATGTATTCTGCTGTACGGATCATAATTCTTATTTGATGTCATTCTGCTTAACTTTTTCACGTGTCATGCATTTTGATATTTTGAATCATTTCTTTTTTAATGCAATTCATATCTTGACCCATTATTTTCGCAACCTTTCGCAAAGATGCACATTCATCTCAGACATGAGCAGTTAGTCTTTTTTTTCTTAGATGTTGTTTCAATTTGATTCTTCGTTATAACTTAATTTACTCTTAACACTGACTAACTGGAAAATACAGGGTGTTTCCTACAACAATTCCAACAAGTTCTACATTCAAAATGATGTCAAAAAAGAACCATTCGTCACAATGAGTTCAAATTCGAACTGGAGATACTCGAATAAAGGGAAAACGGTTTGGCATCCAAAAAAGTTCCATCGATTTTTCCACTCACAGTGTCACAACTGTTGAATAACTTGGGAAATCATTTTTTTTCCATCCAAAAACCGAAACAATCCAGCACATCGAATACTACAGTTGGTTTCATGTGCAACTCGTGCCAACTACGTTGTCATTTCGATTCAAAATACCACTGGCAGTCGAATTCACTTTCTTTAGGCCGCTTACGGCGACATCTATTCATACCCTTTTGAACATTTTTTATTGCCGTTTCCCTCTTCTTCTAGTATCTTCAGTTCCAATTTGAACTCATTGTCACGAGGGGTTCTTTTTTCTACAGCATTTTAAAAGTGGACTTTAATTATAATTACCCTGTATGTAAGGTAAAATGACTATTATTTTTAGTTTTAACAATAATAAAAATCACCATTTGAAAGGTTTATTTTAAGCAAGTGTTTTCACATTTTTTGTAACTTTTAATTTTATATTATTTATCTAATTTTTTTTATGACTATACATAAAGAAAGATGAACTTTACATTCTTGAATGCTACTACACGAATGCAAACTAAAAACATTTCTCTTTAATTTCCTCTTTCCTCTAACAAACAAGGATTTTTCTTGTAAAAAAATAGTTATACTCTCAATTCTGGAAATCATTGCATGTAAAGGACAGAATTTTGCAATAAGAAGCTTCACCTTGTGGTGTTTAAGAGAACAGGCATGGAGCAGTGCCAAAAAGCTTTCTTTTGTTTTGCATTTGAACTTGCGCTGCGTCCCTATTTCAAAACAAACTCGTTTGCAAAGGTACGCTAAAGGAAGAAATCCTTAAGGAGATGACCTTTGAGGAGATCTCTTCTTCAAGGCCCTCGGTATGATTGCAGGTTGTCAGGTCCTTCCACTGGAGCAGTGTTTGTGCAAAGTGTAGGGCTTAAGGTTTATCACAAACTATTGAAGATATTTTTGCCTTAGTGCAAAAAAAAGTAAACAGATATTTAAATTACTGTTATTTCTCAATTCCTTCTATGAGCTCCCACTCTCCCTATATATATATCTTGTTCACATTTTCAGTCGTTCATGAAACACTTTTTACTCATCCACTGCAAGTTCAAATACATTTTCTTTTTTGAACTTGTAGTGGAGGACACTGCATGTGAATATAGTTTAATCAAATATTAATTCATTCCTTAAATTTAATTAATTCATTTTAGGTTTTTTTTAGATTTAAATTGCCATAACCCATAGATGGCACCCGATAAACTTAAAAAAATGAATGAAAATTATTTATAAAGGACTTTTCTGCAATAGAGTGAAAAAAAGTAGGAATTGGCTTAAATTTTTTTTTTTAAATGTTACTTGTTTTATGAATTATTCTACATTGAAAGCGCATTAAAAACAAATGATTTATTACAACTGAACATTTTTCTCTTGAATAACAGCTTCCTGGTTTTCAGTTGTTATTCGTAAGGGAAGTTTCATTTGAATGCATATACGAATGCTGATTAAGTTTTATTACGCGAATAAAGTTGAATCTGTTGTGTACTATTAAAACTCCACTGGCGTGTAAAGCTTAAGCAACGATGTTGTTATTCAGCAGACAGGCATGAAGTTGTAGAAAAGGCGATGTAATGATTAATTTACAATAAACACGAAATTCAGTAGAAAACAGATTCGTATGCAGTTAACAATCAGAAGATCTCATTGACGATTCTTAAGTCCAGCAAAACATTCTGAAGTGACTGCAGACTGCAATGAATACAAGGATAGAAAATAACATTAAAGACATTCGCTACAAGAGATAAAAGAGATAAAAACAACAACGATATCAAAACATTTTTAACCTTGTACCCCTAACATGAGCTGCAACTTTTGTGTGTGTGCAGTAAAAACAAGTAATAAAAAAAATTTTTTAAAGTCAATTCCTACTCTTTTTTTCACTCTATTGAAGAAAAGGCCTTTACAAATAAAGTTGAAATTTTGCTCTTACATCGGGTGCCATCTATTGGTAGACACATGCAATATAAATCTAAAAAACTTAAATTAATGAATTAAATTTAATTAATGCATTAATAGTTGAAGAAACTATATAAACATCCAGTGTCATCCCCTACAAGTTTAAAAGAAAAATGCATTTGAACTGGAGTGGATGAATAAAAAGTATTTCATGAATGATTGAAAATGTGAACAAGATATATAGAGGGAGAGCGTGAACTAATAGAAGGAACTGAAAAAAATCAAATGATACGGCTGTCAAAATCAAGCGAGTACCTGGCTTTCGAAAACAACTACAACTAACCATATTGACGAATTGTTCCCTACATCATCCATCATAAATATAAGAAATTTTGTTGTTAATTTATGTTGTACATATGAAAAAATGAATAAAATAGACTTAAAAGAGAAAAGTCTGTTACAATCAGAATTTGTTGGGATGCCAACCCTGCTCCTTAAGGAAAGTGAATGAAAAAGAAAAGACCGCTGATTGTCTGGAAAAGTGGCAAGCAGCCAACTTGGACGGTTTCAAACAGAGCGGCATAAAAGTATTTTGATGAAGGTTTTATGAAAATAAAAATGATTTTATTTCAATTCCTTCTATTAGCTCCCACTCTCCCTATATATATCTTGTTCACATTTTCTGTCGTTCATAAAACACTTTTGATTCATCCGCTCCAGTTCAAACACATTTTTTTTAACTTGTAGTGGATGGCACTGGATGTGAATACAGTTTCTTCAAATATTAGAGAGTTTTTGCATAACGTTCTTTTATCGTCCGGTATTTTTTTCTTCCTAGCGTGCTTGCTCATAGTAAACATTATTACAGATACGCATGCGCAATTTCCTATGCGCATGCGCTCTAGGGAGAAAAAAATACCGGACGATAAAAGAACGTTATGCAAAAACTCTCTATTAATTCAGTAATTAAACTTAAATAATTAATTTTAGTTTTTTTTAGATTTAAATTGCATGCATCTACCCATAGAGGGAGGGCTCTCGATGAACTTGAAAAAATGAATGAAAATTATTTAGACTGTATGCAATAGAGTGAAAAAAAAAAGTAGGATTCGACTTTATTTTTTATATATTACTTGTTTTTTAATCATTACAATTTTAAATGCCACAGCATCAAAATAAAAATGGCACGGAAAAAATTCCTTATTAAACTAGTTTCCTTTGAAAACTGCTTTGTGCTGCCTATACCTGACCAGCACCCCTAGTAAGGAATCGCTTCGTCCATTTCCGCCAAAACGGATGTTTACCTTTTCACATAATGGAGGGTCGGTGTTTGTAATATTTGTTGTATAAACTCTTGCAAAACTGTTCTAGTCAGGTCGTTATAAATACATTCATACATTTAGTATTCACCAGAGCATATAACAAATGTCATACTAAATATAGTTACAAACGCCTATTTAGACTTATATTCAATATATTAATGGTTTGGTTTTCTAATTGGTTTGTCGTTCTACCGTGATTTTATGCACGCTTTAGGCTCATTAGATCCAGACCTACGGTTTAAGGTATATTCCGAACCCCTGAAAAACATCCATGCCACCGCCAGGATTCTAACCTGAAGCCAAAGGTCAGAGCGCTAGCCACTCGGACATTCAGGCCCTCTAAAGGGGTTTTATTATGGATAAAATAAACTAATGTGAGAGTCAATATCGCCATTTATTGACTGAAGCGTTTTGTCGTTACATCTGTCTACATCATTTTTATCAAGGACAACGGATCATGATGATGGATGAGCACAATAATGGATGAACACGATGATGGATCGATTCATAATGGATGATGCATCAAGCAAGTGTTGTGTGACATGCCCCACTACCGTTGCATTTGCTGTTGAGACTTTTAAAAAGAGAAAAACCTGTCTCTGAAAATCGATTCGGCATCTCTTAATTACGAAATGTGAATCAACATAACATTCAGCTCACAGTCTGCTTGTACAGGTGTGTCATGGAGTTTGTGCTCACAGGTTGCGTCACTCACTCTCATCTTCATTATTAAACCGGGAAATAACATTTCTCTTTGTAGATTGTTAATCAGGGCCTGAATGGCCGAGTGGCTAGCGCTCGGTACCACAGATTTCGGAGTCGAGTCCTGGGGGTGGCATGGATGTTTGTAGTGGTTCGGAATCCATTTTAAACTGTAGGTCCCAGTCTCCTATGACTGTTGGGCGTTGGGCGTAGAGCTGACAACCCTACCCCGTAAAAAGAAAAACATCTCCCGTCTCGAAATCTACCAGTAGGTAGACGGCCTTGGCTCACACTGGGCTGTTGCGCCGGTGATGATGATGATGATGATAACATTGTAAATTATGACCCATAAGATACAGGGCTCTCGTTTCAGGGATGTATGTTTATGTTATGTAGGATGTATGTATGTTCGGGATGTATGTGAGTTTGTTTTCACAGGTTGCGTCACTCACTTATCTTCATTACAATCGGAAAATAACATTTCTCTTTGTAGATTGTCAATTGGCAACTGGCGTACTGATTACGGAGTACCAACATGGGGAAATATCTCTTAAACCTCCTCAACTTAATTCATAAATATGGTTCTAATTGACTGCTTAATGAATACTAGTAAAAATACCAAATAAAAATTCAGTTAGAGTGGTACTCGAAAAAAATGAAAAACTAAAATTAAATAAAAGTAAGATACAAAATAAAAGAATTTAAAAGCTAAGTTTAAATTCGGTTAAATGAAGGACCCGTTGTCGATGCCATAAGACTAATGAAAAAAGTATACAAAACAGTGAAAGGGTTATGCTGCTGAACGGCGGGAGCCATGATGATGATCTGAAAAGCAATATGGTTATAGAAAAATCCCCCAAAAAAGAAGGCATTAATTAAAATTATCACTTATTGAAATCACTTTCATCTTCGTTACAACTGGGAAATAACATTTCTCTTTGTAGATTATTAATCCGGCGGTATCATGGATGTTTGTAGGGGTTCGGAATCCACTTTAAACTGTAGGTCCCAGTCTCCTATGACTGTTGGGCGTTGGGCGTAGAGCTGACAATCCTACCCCGTAAAAAGAAAAACATCTCTCGTCTCGAAATCTACCAGTAGGTAGACGGCCTTGGCCACACTGGGCTGTTGCGTCGATGATGATGATGATAAGATTGTTAATTATGACCCATAAGATGCAGGGCTCTCGTTTTTTTTCTCGTTTTTCTTGTCCTTGATTGATTTTCTTGTCCAATTTTCGACATTTTCGCTGGAATCTGTAATTAAATTTTTTTTTCACTAGCACTTTTATATATAATATTTAGTTATATTTTTCTTCTTTGAAAAAGTAGCTATGAATCAGTTTTGCAGAAAAAGTTGACATTTTTAAAGATTAATCTTAAATTAGGAAAAGTGTTTAAAAAACAGAGTCTCAGATCAATAAGTAAAGAGATTACAGCTAGAGATTTAAAGAGATTACTGGAAACAGCGCGTGATACGTTTTAATGTATATTATATTTAAAAGTTATATTTATGAGAAAATAAAGGTCCTTTTTTGCATACAGCATTAATTGTATTAACATATTTGTGTTTATGGTTTTTAAAAATTCAAATAAAAAGTAAATAACACCCTACTGGTTTAAATAGATCACTCACTTTAAAACAAATCGTCTCAAAGTTCAATCTGCAATTACCCTACGTGATACTGCTATTTTTTTTTTATCGCACTAAAAACTATCAGAAAGTGGAGTGATTTAAAATCGTTACGTCATGGTTCGTGAACCGAATCGATTTTCTTTTTCAATTAAATTAACTTTTTTGTAGCAGAATGACTCGTTCAGTGTAGTGGCATCTCGGATTATTTCTTAATTTAACATTTGGTTCACGCTGTGTGCAATTAAAGTTTAAAAATAAGTCGAAAGGAAACATTTTTCGGAAACGGAGCATGATACGTTTATTTTTTTTAATAAAAACAACAACTTTTTGGATAAGACATTTTCAACCCAATTTTTATGCAATGCATTCATTACTAAACCTTTTTTAATACGAACCCTATTTAATAAATGGTCCATTTTTATGTCGTAAAAATTTTTTCATTTTTTATAATTGCATGCATAAGAAATAGCAAAGCTTTCCTTTTTTTGGAATACATAGACATTACTTTTTAGGGATTTGTTAGCTTTTGGATTAACTATACTCTAGAAAGTTATAAAAGACACAAAACAAGTAATATATAACAAGTAATATAAAACAAGTAATATATAAATTTTTTTTTTTTTTTTTTTTTTAAAGTCAATTCCTACTTTTTTTTCACTCTATTGTAGAATGTCCTTTGCAAATAATTTTCATACATTTTTTTTAAGTTTAACTGGCGCCCTCTATGGGTAGATACATGCAACTTAAATCTAAAAAAAAAACTAAAAGGAATGAATTAAATTTAATTACTGAATTAATATTTGAAAAAACTGTATTAACATCCAGTGTCATCCACTACAAGTTCAAAAAAAAATGTATTTGAAGTTGAGAGGATGAATAAAAAGTATTTTATGAACGATTGAAAATGTGAACAATGTGTCTATAGGGTGCTAATAGAAGGAATTGAAAAAAAAATAGCAAATGTTTCTTTTTTGTTTCGAATACATATGCATTATTTTTTAGTGATTTCTTAATTTTTTGATTAACTTAATACTCTAGAACAGTGGTAGCCATGGTAGTGGTAGTGGCTGATCTTGCGGGCCACTTTGGAAATGCATTCTAACTCCGCGGGCCGCATATAAAACTATATATCCCCCTATTAAATTTAGACCCACTGTAGACATTTTTTGGAGTGAAAAATTTAAACAGAATGAGTTATTATTTTTGTGTTTACTTTTATGCTTAGATATAAACATAGATAACAGAGAATACATATATGTAAACATGTAACAATAATAATGATACTAAACACACACTGTAAAGAAATATATAACACTAAAAAGGAAATATAAAATATAAATAAATACAAATGAAATTTTAAAAAAAGAAATCATTAAAAATATTTATTTTACTAGTGCGATATTTGTTCCTCCACTCATAATGAATTCGCAGGATATAATTCAATTATTCTGCGAACTCATAACTGTAAAATTAATAAAACAGGAAATGTCTATCCTAAATTCGGAAGAATATTATTTTAAAACCAAATTTAATTTTTCTCATAATTTCGACAAGTAATTTTTCGAATGTGCACAAATGCACAAATAAAGTATATTTTTAATACATTTGTTTTCACTACTTTGGCCTTTGTAAAAATATTTTGTAAAAGTGTGATAAATCTCACGGGCCAAAAAATATTCAAGGCGGGCCGCTGGTTGGCCACCCCTGCTCTAGAAAGTTAATTCGAAAAAATGATTGTAAATTACAGACTTTATCCTATAAGCATTGAAATTTCAGATACATATTGTACTGTTTTTTCTTTTCTTTTTTTTTGCTAAAAAAATGCTTAGTGTATTAATAATAATTATTTAATTTTATTGAATAAGAATATTTATTTAATTTTTTCAACTTAAATATATTTCTTATTTTTTTGTGACATAAATATATATAAGTAATTTCATTATTATTCTATTTTATACACACATTAACTATCTTAGGGATAAATTTAATAGATGTATTCGCGTACTGCATCCATTAATTTGTAGGAACTCTACTATGTCCTTAGAAAATAAAAAACACATTTATCTTGCTTACTTGCGTCCAATACTTGCATATGCGAGTCCTATTTGGGAATCTACTACTCCAACGAATTTTGAGATCATACAAAGACTTGAAAATAAAATTCTACGCCTTACAAATTCGCCCTGGTTTTTCAGAAATATGGATATCATATATGCTCTTTCGCTCCCGAGTTTTAAATAATTTGTTTGCAAAATTGCACAAAATTTTTATAACTAATCCCAATATTAATAATTCTGTTTTGAATGAACTAAGCAACTATGAAGACGACATTTCTGATTTCAAAAATCGCAAAAGACCTCGCGCTGTTTTGAATAGTATTCATTAACGTTTCGATATCCTCCTTTCTGCTTCTTCGCTGAGTCACAATTTCCCCTCCAATTGTTTTTGTTTCTATTGTTTATTCAATTCCTTCTATTAGCTCACATTCTTTCTATATATATATTTTGTTCAAATTTTCAATCGTTCATGAAATACTTTTTGTTCATCCACTCGAGTTCAAATACATTTTTTTTGAACTTGTAGTGGATGGCACTGGATGTCGATACAGTTTTGTCAAATATTCATTCATTCATTCATTACATTTAATTAATTAATTGTGGTTTTTTTTAGATTTAAGTTGCATGTATCTACCCATAGATGGTGCCAGATAAACTTAAAAAATGAATGAAAATTATTTATAAACGACTTTTTGGAATAGAGTGAAAAAAAAGTAGGAAATGAATTTAAATTTTTTTTTATATATTACTTGATTTTTTATTACCTCACTGAAAAATTATATATGCATAATTTTTGTTAATTAAAAAAAATTTAAATAATTAATAAGTTATTTTTTTAATAAATTAATAATATATATATATGTTACTCCTTTTCTATCTTATCAATGGGCTTAAAGCTTAAGACACTTCTCTCATTCGCAAAGCAGAAGATAGAGGTTGCTAAGCAACCAAGATTCTCCGTCAACTTGGCAAATCGTCGTCGTCGTTCTATTTTATACAAATTTTATTATTGTCTTTAATGTATTTTTAAGGAGCAACATGGCTATTAAACAACAAAACTGACATCTAATTTTGCTTAGAGACGATGTTTAAAAATTTTTTGTTAGCGTTCCAACAATAAAATACCTTGGCATGTCACATTGATATGACAAACGATCCCTCTCTACTTCTTAGAATATAAAAGTTTAAATAAACTTAATTATTGAGTTTATTTAACAATTAGCATCGAACTTATTGTATTTGAAGCAAACTCTTTCCTGAGAGAGGCGTGTAGGGTGACCGTTTTAAAAATCTTTACTTTGAAACTGCTATCAATTTGCAACTATCAAATGCAAATTGTTGGGGCGAAAGTGTCCAAATTTTTTAAAGGGCATAAAAAAAGTTATTGATTTTTCTGTGTTGCGAAATAAATATATAATAAATAAAAATAACAAATTAGTTCTAAAATTTATCGTAACAGTTCTTAAATTTATATTGTATATAATCTTTCGTAAAATTAATCTTATTAGCTCTTAAGCTTACACGTTTATAAGCATATTATTTTCTAAGAGATACTGTAATTGAAAGATTTCTAAATTTAGGTTGCTGTCAAAAACAAATTGTTTCTCAGTAAAGTTACTATTATGGTCTAATATAATTTGCATAATACTCTGTATCCTTCCTTCTCATTTTAGACAATATCATATTCTTTAAATAAATACTTGCTTTCCTCATTGTAGAAGAATTGTATTATATTCGAATTATAAGTTTTCTTCTTTAGTTATATTAGCATTATCTAATTGGGACCTGAATGGCCGAGTGTCTGGCGATTGGTCCCACAGGTTTCGAGTTCGTGTCCCGTCGGTGCCCTGAATGTCTTGTAATGGTTCGGAATCCATTTTAAACCGTATCTGTAAAGGGGCAACTCAGCTCTAGGCACAGTAATGTGATGTGGTGTAGTAGCATTATCTAATTGTTGCATAATTCTTTCCTTAGAGAAGAATTTCATAATCCTTTATTATTGAACAATACTCTAATTATATCCTTTATTCTTTTATAATAGCAGTTTAATCTTATTATTGTACAATCCTATCCTTTCAAAAGAATTATTAATCTAGTTATATTAACCAATTATAGAAGAGGAACATAATATACTAATTATATAATTACTTTCCTAATTAAACAATTGCATAATCATCTATTTATATTTTTCTTTCTCTTATTAAACATTTGCATAACTCTCTAATTATAGGCGGCCTGGTACTCTCTTGTACTCTAGTGATACTCTCTGTGTAGTACTAACTCTAGTAGTATAGCCTGGTACTCTAGCCTGTGGTACCACAGGCTTCAAGTTCGAATCATGAAGGTGGCATAGATATTTGTAAGTGGTTCAGAATCCACGTTAAACTGTAGGTCTCGGTCTAATTAGCCTAACGTGTGCACAAAATGACCGTAGAGTGATAAACCAAATCTTCATATCCTACCCGTCCTTAATTGTAGTATCCTATTTAATTATCGCATAATCCTGTCTTTAGAAAGGAATGGATTAATCCTCTAATTATATTCTCCAAGGGAAGGGTTATAATCTATTAATTAAGAATCTACCTTACCTAATTGAACAATCGCATATTTCTTTAATTAATCCTATTTCTTTAATTATATCCTAATAATCTTGCCTAATTATATCCTTGTAATAATTAGAGGACGTGTTCCTTCTAATTAGCTGCACGGCATTCCGAAATTTAGAACCGAGTTTCAGAAAATAGACTTCCAACTTCCTCACGATTTAAACAAACTTTCTCTCATTTTGTTGATTCGAATGCCCGGGGGCGCTGATCTCATTCGGCAGACGATTTTTCCTGACCCCCTGCCCTGGATGGGATTCGCTTCCTGCTGAGAGAAGTCCCCGAGAGAATTACAGAAATCTGATCTGATTTCTAACTGAGTAATGGCGGTCGTTTACGTCGCGATTGATTATTACGATTACTATAATTTTCTGCCTGTAATCGACGGATGATAAGTTAAACAAGTAATATAAAAAGAAATTTTAAAGTCAATTCCTACTTTTTTTTTTCAATCTATCGCAGAAAAGTCCTTCATACATAATGATCACTCATTTTTTTAAGTTTATCTGGCGCCATCTATGGGTAGATACATGAAACTTAAATCCAAAAAAAAACTAAGATTGATGAATTAAATGTAATGAATGAATGAATATTTGAAAAAACTGTATTCACATCCAGTGCTATCCACTACAATTTCAAAAAAAAAAAAAAAAAAAAAAAAAAAAAAATTATGTATTTGAACTAGAAATGTCTTCGAAGAGGAGACTCATTGCGGAAAATGTGTGTCTTGGATTCATAAAAGGCTTCCAGGTGGGAGATTTCTCCTCATAAGATAGGGAATAGCAAAAGCAAAATCCCCGCGCCGCTCATGGGCTGCTCATGGCATGCATAGGATACATGAGCGCCACAGATGTTCATCAGCACCCATGCCATTGTGGGATCCTGGGTAATGAGAAGTCGGATTTTCTTGCCAAAAAAGGACAACCATCCCCCAAATTTTTTGTAAAGATATTTCTTTTCACTCGATGAAACTGATGATCCGAAACTTTTTTCGGAACACTCGATCTGATAATCTACGTGAAGGCAACACGTCTAAAACCTGGTTTAACTTTATTCTAAACATTCCTGATCAGCCCAGGTTTAAAGCTGTTGCCCTTTTCGGACTCCTGATGGGCCACGATTGTATGGCCAATCATCTTTCTCGAATGAAAGTATTTGCAAATGCATGCTCTGCAGTCTTGGAGAGGACATGGATTCATCTCACCTTCCTGTTTGCCCTGCACTTGTTTCCTCTACTGTGCAGGGTCGTTACTGGGAGGCTAGGACCCTTATGGCCTAAGCATGTCACTATGCGATTTCTTTCGATTCTCGTTGTTGTTTTCATGTTTCTTGTGTTCTTTTTATTTTATTACTTTTTGTAGTCTGCCATTGTATATATATACAGTAGAACCTCGATAAGTCGAAAACCTCCACATGTCGAAAAAAATTTTTGTTCCCTTCCCTTCAAGCCCCAAAACCTCCGTGACCCGAAATTTCAACCCTCTATAAGTCGAAATAATGAGTCAATCCCCACAAGCCCATTTTGGTATACATATTTCCCCCCGTAACTCGAAAAAAAAATTGGACCTCTGCATCTCGAACATTTGCAATGTTTGATTTTACAACCATTTTTACAACCTTTACAACTCGATCATTTGAAACTAATTACCTCTTATAGCTCGAAGAAAAATAAGTTACCGACTTTAAGGATTTGCCGACAATCTAGAAAGCAATGTATGAGTATAGAGTAAATAAAATAACAAATTCTATGATATATTCTTATTATAATTCTTATTATTGCTATTGATTTCATTTGAACTCTAGCGATAGATAGAGAACAATCGAATTGTCTAAAGCAAATAAATAAATAAATAATAATAACTGACTTTTTTAATACATAATATTTTTCATTTTAAGGTTGTTTCGAAATTATTTTGATTTTTTATTGTAGTACACATAATATAACTTTTGAGTTGCAAATAAACATGTTTATTACCTCTATAACTTGAATTTCTATTTATTTTACCTCTCGAACTCAAAATAAATTAGAAAGAATCTAAACCTCTACAAGTCGACTATTTCCTTACAAAATCCGCGTAAGTCGAAATCCTCCACAAGTCGAAAACTCTATAACTCGAATTATCTGGCGTCTCCCTTGAAGTTCGACTTACATAGGTTCTACTGCATATATACACTGAAGTGACAAAAGTCAGGGGACACCTCTTAATATCGTGTCGGCCCTCCTTTCGCCCGGCGAAGTGCAGCAACTCCACGTGGCATGGACTCAACAAGTCGTTGGAAGTCTTCTGCAGGAATATTGAGCCATGCTGTCTCGATAGACGTACATGATTGTGAAAGCGTTGATGGTGCAGGATTTTGGGCACGAACAGACCTCTCGATGATGTCCCATAAATGCTCGATGGGATTCATGTCGGGCGACCTAGGTGGCCAGATCATTCGTTGGAATTGTCCAGAATGTTCTTCAAACCAATCGTGAACAGTTGTGGCCCGGTGACATGGCGCATTGTCATCCATAAAAATCCCATCGTTGTTTGGGTACATGAAGTCCATGAATGGCTGCAAGTGATCTCCAAGTAGCTGAACATAAGCATTTCCCGTCAATGTTCGGTCCAGTCGCACCAGAGGACCAAGTCCATGCCATGAAAAAACAGCCCACACGATTACGGAGCCACCACCAGCTTGAACAGTGCCTTGCTGACAGTTTGGGTCCGTGGCTTCGTGGGGTCTGCGCCACACTCGAACCCTACCATCAGCTCTTACCAACTGAAATCGTGACTCATCGGACCAGGCCACGGTTTTCCATTCATCTAGGGACCAACCGATATGTTCACGTGCCCACGAGAGTCGCTGCAAGCGATGTCGTTCTGTCAGTAAAGGCACTCGAGTCGGTCTTCTGCTGGAATAGCCCAAGAAAGCCAAATTTCTCCGCACAGTTCTAACAGACAAGTCCCTTGTACGTCCCACATTGATTTCTGCGGTTATTTGACGCAGTGTTGCTTGTCTGTTAGAATTTACGACTCTTTGCAGACGTCGCCGGTCTCGGTCGTTAAGTGCATGCGGTCGACCACTGCGCTGTCCATGGTGGGATGTTATGCCTGAAATTTCATACTCTCGGCACACTCTTGACACAGTGGATCTGGGAATGTTGAATTCCCTAACGATTTCCGAAATGGCATGACCCATGCGTCTAGCTCCAACTAACATTCCGCGTTCAAAGTCTGTTAATCCCCGTCGTGCGGTCATCATCACGTCAAAACCTCTTCACATGAATAACTTGAACAGAAATGAAAGCTCTACGAAAGCACTGCGCATTTATACCTGTTCTACGCGATGCTACTGCCATCTGAAAAGTTGCATATTGCTATCCCATGACTTTTGTCACTTCAGTGTATAAATTTATGGCATTTCATCGTAGCGAAAGGTTTGGAAAACGCTACAGAATTTCTTCCTAAGGCAATGAGATGAAACTAAAAAATATCTGAAAATTACTCTTAAACATGAGACCAATACCAAGAAATGCACTTTAATGATTTCATCACAAAAATATTTTTTTCCCCGACTACAATGTCTTTCTGGAACTTTTATCATTGCAATCTTAAGCGCTCGTTCGAAAACACGACAGAAGGGAAAATTTATGCTTCATCTTCTTTTTTTCTGACGTTCGCAATGATAATGCCGTTATTGCGAAAAATGTCAGCCCCTTCGTTTACTGTAGCTCACGGCTAATGACACTGGATTTCAAATTAAAATCCGAAGAAAGTATGCCCTCCGGAAAAAAAATTAAATGAAAAATTAATTTGGGAATAACGTAAAATTTTATTAATTAATTAAAAATTAATTGCACTTTGTCTCTAAGGGATTTCCAATCTTCAATATTAAAACATTCGAAGCTCCAATTTAATTTACTAAATTTGCTGGCTCATTTCATGGTTTGAAATTTAATTAAATAACTTTTAAAATTTTCAGTTACTAAAATAAAACTAAAGAAATCTCATTAGATTTTAATTTAATTGATTTAAAAAACATCGAAATGATTAAAAAAAAGGATGACTAAAAATGATGTTATTAAAAATGATGACTATAGTACATTGGTGTGTATTACATGAAAAAGGCCTCAAAATAATCTATAAAGACCTCAAAATAATATAAATATAATTCTTTTGTATCTGTGTTTTCAATTTTTGATTTGCCTATGCAGTTTATGCTGATAGCTTTTTAATGTTTGCATATGTCACAGGATTTTCCGCGTCAACGTTGTTAATTTTTTTTTTTTTTTTTTTTTTTGAACTTGGGATCGTGAATCCATTTACTTAAAATTTTTTTTCTGGTAGTTTTTGACGGAGTAACTAAGAAGCGCACGAAAAACAATGAATAGAGAATGCTGTTGGGGTTTTGTGTTCTGTACAAACTGGCTGTGTCTCTCCAAAGTCCATACTCCAGATCTATTTCTTGCGTTTCTATTTTTGTCTGTCATCTTATCTCCTCTCTTTGTATAAATATATATTCTCTTTCAATTTCCTGGTTTGATTAATTTTTTTTTTTTGAGATTATTTTATCGAAAAATATTTTAGGGGTTAGTATAAACAATATGAATGCTATTACGACTATCTTATAGAAGTGGATTGTGTTCCTTATAAATGTTTTTTGATATATATATAGATAAGCGATTGCGTAAAAAAATATTTAAACTTGCAAAATGGAAGAAAATTAGAAAGTTTATCGGCAAGATCAAGAAGTGGGTAGCTTCCAAGCTGGTAATGTTTGGGATTTCTGTACGTGAGAAAGATTGTACAATCTGCTTAGCTCCTGACTTTGCATTTACTTCGTGCACGTCGAATATTGCAATTACACTTCGATAGCAATTTTGTTAAGTGAATAACTGTAGCTGAAAGAATTGAATAAAGAAGAAGCTAAAAGAATTGAAAGTATTAAGAAGTATAAATAAATAAATTCATTTGGTGACGGGTCGCTTTCGCGCGACAAACAGGGAAAAACACCAACGTCTTCTGCGAGATCAGCTGTTCATGTAAAAACCGACCCCCATAGTTTAGCTTTAAAGAAAGTTATTAAAAATTCTATGCTTATCCACGGATTATACATTATATATACGTATAATCCTAATCATAAGTGACATTAGTTTGTTTACCTACTATAAACCGTATCTTCGGAACAGAAAGAAAAGAAGAAACAAGTAATATAAAAACAATTTTAAAGTCAATTCCTACTTTTTTTTCACTCTATTGCTGAAAGTCTTTTATAAATAATTTTCATTCATTTTTTTAAGTTTATCTGGAGCCCTCTATGAGTAAATACATGCAACTTAATTCTAAAAAAAACTAAAATGAATGAATTAAATTTAATGAATGAATTCATATTTGAAAAAACTATATTCACATCCAGTGTCATCCACTACAAGTTTTAAAAAAATGCATTTGAACTGTAGTGGATGAATAAGAAGTATTTCATGAACGATTGAAAATGTGAACTAGATACATATATAGGAAGAGTGTGAGCTAATAGAAGGAATTGGAAAAAAGCAGATGCATCAGAAAGAGCCGTATCAAACAAAATTGAACCAACTGCGTAAATAAAGGCCATTTTAGAAGAGGAAACTGCGCACGCTTCGGAATCGCATCTGTAACCGATCTCGCAGAGTGCGACAAAGAAGTGGAATTGGTCAATGGATGACCTTTCTCGCTTTTCAAAAGGCGACTCCAATCAAATCCCGCTGTTGCGCAATCCCACGGCTATTGTAAGGCGGCATTCAATTCTTCTGCATTAACGAATGCTTTTTTTTTATCTACAATCGTCACTCTGTTTCCGTTTCAGGTGATCGCGTATCTTTCTACAAACGCCATAAGCCAAAATAACCATTAAAAAAAAAGTAATGCGTCCCAAAATGGATTAAAATCCCACCAAACTCAGTTCCAACAATAATAATGAGCACACAGTAGCATAAACGAAAATGTGTAGTTTACACGATTGAATGGTGAAAATAATATAATGGTCTATTGATTTCATATTATTTATGCGTAGAGCTTGACTTTTTTCATACGTATTTCATATTTTTATTGTGATTTTGTTATCTTTGAAAATAATTTCATTGATTGCCAACGCATTTCATATCAAATATCCATAAAACGAGTTCTAAATGATTCAATTTAATAATAATAATTTCAATTTTCAATAATTAAATAATTCATTCATTTTTTTCTCTTCTTCAAAACCAATGCGGCCTGATAGCCAATTGATCATTCCGGCCTTTGGTATCACAGACTTCAGGTTCGAATCCTGGCTGTGGCATGGTTCGGAATCCACGTTAAATTGTAGGTTCCTCTAATTAGTCCAAAATAAGCACAAAAAATGACCATAGTGAACCAAATCCAACCCAACCAAATCAAAATCAATGAATAGACTTTATGTCCTGTAGATTTATCCCATCATCAGTTTGTTGTGAAGCACTTCTTTAAACACTCTATGTCTGGCTATTGCTACAGCTGAATGTCAGATGAATTGAGATGATGTCGTCCGTAATATTGCGAAGGACAATTTTGGCCTTTTGATTTCCTTTCGATCGGTTATAGTTTAGATACAGGCATTTACTCTGCTATTAGACAAACAGACAATCTTGAAGAATTTTTCTTGTGGGCTTACAGGTCTGTATGTGAGGCATTTCGAGGATTTTATATTGAATATGTGGGGGCCAGAAGGGCCAAGTGTCTAGCGCTTTAAACTACAGGATTCGGGAGTTCGAATCCCGGCGGTGCCATGGATGTTGGTAATGGTTCGGAATCCACTTTAACCCATGTGCCCCCCCTGGGTAGTGCTAAATGAATAAGAGGTGCTGCCCTTGTTTATAGCATAGAGATGAACTGTCTCTGCCTTAGAACAGCAACATATTGAGAACGCCATGATGATTTTGTTACACAATTTGATTGCATTTCTATGAAGCACATAATTCACAAACAATGAATAGTGATGTGGCCTTTGTATGCAAAAGGGTCGTGTTTGTAGTTCATTCTTTGTCAGTTCTCTAATTAATTTTGTATTGATATGTTATGTTCAGTATACATACATAATAGCAGAAGCACCACGACTCAGCTTTAATACCTGGTTACTTTGATTGAAACTAGATCTTGGATATTTTTCCAAATATAGTTCCTCTGTGTGATGGATTGACTTGGTTTCCAATTTCAAATATATTTATGTAACATTTATATGTATCATCATCAGCGGCAAAACAGCCCCATGATGGGCCAGGCCGTCTGCCTGCTGGCAGATTTCGAGACAGAAGATATTTTTTCTTCTTGTGGGGTAGAGTTGTCAGCACTATGCCCAACGCTCTACGGCCGTATTAGACCGGGACCTACGGTTTAAAGGGGATTCTGAAACACTACAAACATCCATGGCACCGCCGTGACTGGAACCCGAAATCTGTGGCATGGAGCGCCAGAGCGCATTTTCATTCGGCCACCAGGCCCCATTTATAACTACAGAAAATGTAAAAAACACAAACAAGCGTTAAGAAAATATTGGTCAAGGGGTTTGTAAAAAAATACGTAAGCGCATTTAGTATGTAAAACAAAGTCAATAAATAGCATTGGATAGAAAAATTGTCTCAAATGGTGTCTTGTTAAAAAAATGTATAGAAAACAAAACAAAACAATTGCAGAATCATCATCCGAAGAGCGCAAAAGTGCAAAATCATTCATCATGAGCGTGCATAAAAGTCAATGACAGAATGCGCATAAAATAAAGACAGGAACAGACCCAAAAGAAAGAAAATATATACACATATTCCAAAACAGAATAAATTACGAGTCGTTCAGGGAATTGGCAGTAAATAAATAAGTAAAATAAATAAAATAAAATAATAAATGAAAAATAATACCCTGTAGACAATTTCATGAACGAAGAATGTTTTAAACCATGCTATTTAGGCTAATATCGAAGAAAATGCATATCCACATAGAAACATGTATACATTTACAGTTTGTTTTTTTACATCTTTTTAATATGTTTCATTTTTATATAGAATAAATAAGGAAGCACAAGGACATTGAGTTATGGTTCCATGTTTGTTCATGTGTTGTATTTTAAGCTAATGAAATTGTCATGTGTTATGGGATAAGAAGAATAGGAAAATGTATGTAGTTGTAATATATATTATTAATGTTATTGTCAGGCTGCTAAAAGATTGGATAGGTTTGATTTGCTTTGTCGCTCTACGACTATTTTGTGTACACGTTGGGCTTAACAGACAGGTACCTACAGTTTAAAGTGGATTCCGAACCACTCACAAGCATCCATATCACCGCCGGGACTTGAACCCGAAACCTAGACTGGATAGGAGAGTCGAGTGCACATAGTTCATATCTACTCAGAATTCAAATATAATAAAACAAAGTATCACAGAATTAGCAGGAATTAAAAATTTAAAGCAAATATTTAATAGGAAGGGAAATAAGTTAAAAAAAATTTTTTTTAAAGAAAAGTTAAGGGGAGAGGAATTCAATAGGAGGTGACAAATATAAGCAATATAAAATTACATAAGTGCATAATAGAAACATATAAGTAGGTAAATACATAACAGACACAATGGAAAATAAATAGGAAATATAGATATATGAAAACAAAAACAACAAAAAGCTTTAAGCGAAAAACACACGAGGCAGCATTTGAAACTGAAGATCGGAAGTGATCCTGCGGGGTTTTCTCTTCAACGCACTCCTCACTGCCACGGCGGGGCAGAGCTCATTGAAAGCGTCGCCTTCCATTTTTTGAGGATTTCGATCTTTTATGATGCAGTTTCGGCCCAATGTCTCTATTAATAATAATTGTATCGAAATAATATACGCGTGCGCGCTCCTTTATAAGTAGTAAACATTTAAGTTTTTAAAATGCATTAAAAAAATTTTTTTTCTGTGAAGAAAACACGAAAGCACAAGAACATTTTCATGTATTAGATGAAATGTAGGAGGGGCCTGGTGGGCTAAAGGCTCATTCCCGCCGAGGCGAGAGACGTGAAGATGCAAGAGGCAAGCGACACAATTTTTTCGACCCCTTCACAGCGAAACGTCAGAAATAACATTACGCCTAGTGAAAAACCGCTTCGAGTTGAAAGTGGGCCAACTCCAAGCGGCGGACTGCAAACCGGTTTCAGGCGACCGCGGTGAGGCTAGTGATGGGTCAAATTTTTTCGCTTGCATCTTCTCGCCTTGGTGAGCACGAGCCTTAATGGTTAGCGCTCGGTACCACAGGTTTCGGATTTGAATCTCGGTTGTGCTATGGACGCTTGTAGTGGTTCGGAATCTACTTTAAAACGTAGGTCCCAGTTTAGCAGTATCGTAGATCTTTGCTGGAGGTATTGTTACTCCGCGTTCGTAACTTATCTTCAAGCTACATGCACCTCTGGATAGTGGTTAAGTGAGTGCCGTCGATGCAGTTCTTACCTTAAGGCATCCAAGACAGCTGTCTAAGTGTGTGCCAGCTGCATAGGAACAAAAAAATATGTAGATCAAGATTTTGATCTTTATTTGCGGCCCTATAGCTCTATTAATAATCATCATCATCAGTGGCGTAACAGCTCCATGGTGGGCCAAGGCCGTCTGCTTGCTGGCAGATTTCTAGACAAGATTAGTTTCTTTTTACGGGGTAGGCTTGTCGCCCAACGCACTGCGATCCTGTTAGACCGGTACCTACGGTTTAAAGTGGATTCCGAACTACTACAAATATCCAGGGCACCGCAGGGACTCGAACCCGATACATGTGACACAGAGCGCCAGAGCAGTAGTCACTCGACCATCAGACACCCTATTAATAATAATTATATTGAAGAATATATGTGTACATAAATGCATATTTAGATATAAGTAGCAAATTTTAACGAAAGAATAAATGTATACATATGAATTTTTACAATGCATTTAAAATTTTTTTCTATGAAATAGACATGAAAGCACATGCATTAGATGAAAGCAAGGGAAAATGAATGTGTTGTTAATGCTATTTTCATGGCTTTGTTATACAATGGCTTTGTTGTTATTTGACTGCGTTTCTGAAATGTCCGTTGTCCATTTTGTGCGGATGTTTTCGTTTTCACGTGGTTTTCATTTCGTTCCCTCCTTGACTCAGACGAGAACCCAGAATTAATTAAGGAATGAATGAATATTTAAAAAAACTGTATCGACATCCAGTGTCATCCACTACAAGTTCCAAAAAATGTACTTGAACTCGAGTGGATGAATCAAAAGTGTTTCATGAACGATTGAAAATGTGAACGAGATAGATAGAGTGAGAAAGTGAGCTAATAGAAGGAATTGAATGAAAAACCTATTTAGGTAGCTGTTACATAGAAGTTGGTTTTATCGAAACTTGGTAAAATTGAATAAAGCCTTTTAACAAAAAAACGTATTTAGGTAGCTGATTCATAGAAATTGGTTTTAACGAAACTTGGTAAAATTGAATAAAGCGTTTTGACAAAAAAACGTATTCAGGTAGCTGTTTCATAGAAATTGGTTTTAAAGTACATTTACGAAATTGGTTTAACTGTATATTTTATTTAACGTGCGCATTTAGTAATGCATCGAATCACGACGCACGATATTTGCAGGGAAAGCGACCTCGCCCTAAAGACATGGCCTTGGAAAAGCAGCGAGTATCACGATGCCGAAAACAGACGACGTGTTCTGTACGTGAGATAAGATGGGAAAAAACCTCGTTTTCTGCAATCAGCCAATGAATGCGCTGAACGGGCTTTGTTTTGGATTATACTATGCGCAGTGAAGGTGTGAGAAACAAAACATTTTGATCTGCGTATTTCAGCAAAGATAAAAGCGGCCAACGTACGCAAAAAAATATCGCACCTGAAAACAGGAAAAGCTGTTGTTTTGGAAACTTTGTGGCGATAATGTTTCATTCATAACATGTAGTTAATAACATAAACAAAGATTATGTCATTCGATTATCTCACAACATGTGTCGGGATTACATGCCATGCCCATTCCATAAGCATTTTATTTAACAAAATAGGATTTGTTTATTTTTAATCAAGTTTTTCAGATTGCGAAAAAAAGATTAAGACAAGGAATATGTCCTTGGTTTTGTTAAATAATAAAGTTAACATTTAAATATCGAGAAAATGTCCTATTTCATGTTTTCTATTTTCTCGCAAGTTTGAAGGTTGCATCCTTTATCGGCAGAATGCTGGCGTGGCACTGATTTGCGGACGGGTTTTCTATTCGAAAATTGCCGTGGAATTGTTGCAATGTGGTATAATATATGCGCAAGCTTGTACGGATCAACACACATGTGCGAATACTCCTTTTATAGATATCGACATGAAAACGAAATCATTCAACCTCTCAACGCACTTTTGTGCGTGTTGACCACAGACACATAGTATAAAAAAAAAATTTTAAGTCAATTCCTACTTTATTTTTACTATATTGTAGAAAAGTCCTTTGCAAATAAAGTTGAAATTTTGCTTTTACATCTGGCGCCATCTATTATTAGATACATGCAACTTAAATCTTAAAAAAAAACTAAAATCAATGAATTAAATTTAATGAATGAATTAATATTTGAAAAAAACTGTATTAGCATGCAGTGTGATCCACTACAAGTTAAAAAAAAATGCATTTGAACTCGAGTGGATGAATAAAAAGTATTTTAGGAACGATTGAAAATGTAAACAAGATATATAGAGGGAGAGTGTGAGCTAATAGAAGGAATTGAACAATCGAACTATAAGCACCAAAACTCTTATTCAGTGAATGTCATATTACGAATTCTGTCATTTATTTATTCTTCTAACATACTTTTTATTTAATACTTTTTATTAATAATTATATATATATATATATATAATTATTTAAAAAAGAATTAATGTATATCTTTAATTATAGGTCGGATATTCAGAAAAAGGAAAACACCTGCTATTTTATTATATATACACACACACACATATATATATCGCTTTTTATATATTAAAAATAATTAATGTGCCCAACTCGTTGCTCAGTGGCAACGTGTGACGCTGGTGAGCACGAGGGCTGCAGTTCCGTCATCTGCTGTAAACACTGTTTCAAAAAAGAGGTTCGGTTAGTCGCTCATCTTGTGCACATGATGGCTAAACATATCGGAACCTATAGTTTAACGTGGATTCCGAAACATCCAAACTACCGGCAGGATTCGAACCTGTAGCCTGGAATACCAGAGGTCAGAGCTCTAGCCACTTGGCCACCAGGCCGCTCAAAGAGAGAGGAGATTTGATGGCGTTTGGCATGTTCATCCTCTTGCCTCGTGAATCAGACTACCTGGTGGGAGTTTTACATGTTACGATACACAAATGCGCATTAGTTCCCCCTAAAAGTCTTCTTGGAAAGCACCGCCCTCTTTCTTGAACGACACGAAACCAAATTCAGACTTCTACCTATGGGCATTTTCGAATTGTGGCATGAATGCTTGTGAGTGGTTCGGAATCCACTTTAAACTTTCGCGGCCTGATGATCAAGTGGCTAGTGCTCCGGCTTTTGGTATCACAGGTTTCAAGTTCGAACCCTGGAGGTGGCATGGATGTGTGTGAGTTATTCGAAATACACGTTAAACTGTAGGCCCCGGTCTAATGAGCCCAAAATGTGCGCAAAATGACTGTAGAGCGACAAACCCCACTAAATTTCGACCGTCAAAATGCATGTAAAATGCACATTACTAAGAATAATATAAAAACTCCACAATCAAAAATTGTGTTTTCCGTTTTCAGAATTATTTTTTCTTTATTATACCACAAGTAAAACGCTGGAATAGAATTCCATACTTTTAATGAAATGTTTTGTGTTCATTTTCTTAAAAAAATAAATGTAAGGCAATTTTGAGGAAGCTCTCCTTTTTGGAAGGACGAGTAAAAGAGCGTCGTAAAGAGCCTTAAGAGCGCGATAAAAAAGAAAGGAATAAAAATGCCCGCGGACACCCCTTTCGTTCGGCGCTCTTTTTACGACACGACGCTGACCGGCAGACGAACATTTTTATCTCTCCCAAGTGGGCAGTAGGGAATGCGCCACCGCGCATGCTCACGAAAGGACGTCGCGATTCAAAACTGAATGCGAATTGTAGATATAAATACAGCATCACACAAAATACAAATATGCAATACAGTAGAACAGAAATACAGTTTATGCAGTACAGGTACACACATTTCTCTCTCTATATATATTCTGTATAAATTGTATTTGAATATATACAGGGTGATTATAATTAAGGTCTCATTTTCAAAATGTTGTAAAAAAAAAAAATCACTCGTCACAAGGAGTTCAAATAATTTGAACTGAAGATACTTGAAGAAGGGGGAAACGGTGCGGCATCAAAGTGTATTAATATATGGTGCCGTAAGCGGCCTAAATAAAGGGAATTCGGCTGCCAGTGATAGTTTGAATCGAACCGGCAGAGTTGCATGTTAAACCAACTGTAGTGTCCAATGGGCTAGATTGTTTTGGTTTTTGGACGGAAAAACTGACTTTCAAGTCATTCGACAGTTGTGAAGTGGAAAGCCCATCTACCTCGGCAAGATCATACCCAATTGCATGACAAAAATCGGCGACATTTTTTTTTGGATCCCGTATCTTTTCCCCCTTCTTCGAGTATCTCCATTTCAAATTTGATCTCATTGTGACGAGTGTTTCTTTTTTGACAGCATTTTGAAAGTGGGACTAAAACTTTTTCCTGAGCAAGTAACTCAATCCTTTTAAATTCACTTGAATGTTAATTCCTTATGGAGGAAATTTTCAAATTTTAAATTCTTAATTCTGTAATTGGAGGCACGAAGAATTTATTCTTCAGGTACTTTGCTAACACAATATCTTTGCTTTTGCCTATTCCCCGTCATCGGAATACTTCGCTAGATGAGTCTTTTACTTGGATCACCTTATCTAGCTAACAGATATACTATGATTCGTAATATTCTGAGGGCACGTTATCTTCGATACGGTGATCTTTTACAACTTCAAATATTCACTCACTAAAACACACGATTTTGTACTTTAAATGTGCATACAAAAAATACCAAAAATACGAAAAAAAGAAGAAAAGAAAAATATATGAAGATGAAAAAAATTCATTTCAAAAAATTATTATAAAATAGCTAAAGACAAGTAAAAAGAATCATCAAGGTCTCTAATTGTCAATTGACTGTTTGCAAGCACCCAATCTGTAATTTTTTTTGGACGTGAGCTTCGTCGGTTGAGGTGGAGGAGGGCTCTTCGTCTTCTTTGAACTGTTTACACCACTTGTAAACATTTCTTTCCGATAGAGGAATGCTCACCGAATGCCTACTGCAGCATTCCACACGCTTCCGCAAACATCATCAAACGAATGCAAGTTCGTTGCTCAGTTGATTCGGACATTTCAAAAATCGCCGGAATCAGTTTCAGCGTCTGACAAAGCCAATCGTAACCAAACAATCATAAACACTAATGAATATTTCGACCTGAAATTTCCCGCAGATGTCAAGGACAGCGCCAAAATTGAAATTCCATAAGCCCTGGGAATGTTAAATTGAAAATGGGCATTACTTTTTGGACTCAGTAGTAGTATTTTTCTTGTTAATACAATTGAACACACTAATGCCATTTATAAAAAAATTATTTATGTCATTTTGCGTTTTTGCAACTTAGGTCTTAAATGAGATACTTTTCACTATTTCATAATGTAAATCTATTTTAATTGGATACTTTCTTCCAATATTCTTTCAAGTTGCAAATATCCAGCATGAAAAACAATTATACATGTTACGCATTTTAGAATTTATTATTTAGAACTGAAGACGTTTGAGAGGGGAAATATAAAAAAAAAAAATTTAAATATAAGAAAAAATAAAAATAAAATTTGTTTTTATTTAAAAAAAAATAAAATAAATAATAAATAATAAAAAAAAAAATATATATATTTTTTTAAATAAATAAAATATAAAATAAAGAGTAACAAAAAAGAAATGCGCATGCGCAGCTTTTCCTCTCCCGAGGTACTGCCCCGAAGCGCACTTTTCCCATGAAATAGACATGAGCATTCCGAATTGAAAATACCGGCTTTTGTTTCGGACGGAATTTCCTTTCGTTATTAAATTGCCGGTGGCACCCCCCGGAGAGACATTTTTCGACGAACACGGAAAGACCATCCGCCGACACACGTACACTCGTCGAGTAGGAAAAAAAAAAGGCTTCTTTTTTGTGCTGCTAGAGGGCTGGTATTTTACGGTTTTGATATATGAGAAACACTGAGACAAAAATTAAAATTTTGTTATTTGGGAAAACTTTTTACTTTAGATCTATAGCAGATTCAGCATTACGTAGTTAGTACCAATGAATGATTCTACGTTGAATCCAAATGGCATTGAAGGGAAAGAGATGGGGGTCCGAATTCTGATTCAATCGTTCTTTCTAATAATTAATGGAACACAAAAAAAGAGATTTTCCATTTCATTTATTAATTTTTAATTAATTTATTTATTTTAAAGTAGTTAATATGTTTATTGCTTTTTTATTAATAATGACTAACACCATATTAAAAATATCGCCTCCTATTAAATTCTAACGTAATTTTTCAACTATCCATTTAATCGCAATTTAGAAAGAAAAAATTACCTTTTTCAAAATAATGTGTATAGAAATGTTATATCTAATGTGCTTTATTCAACTTTCAATTTCAACGTCTCTTGTCAGATTTTAAAACGAGCTTTAAGCAGCTCCATCATCTTCAGATTCCTCAATGAGAGATGTATACACTAAAGCTCCGATGAATATTGCAGATGAAAAATGCTGTATTACAGAAATTCATTTTCATTTAAATAACAAATTTAACGAGGTTTCAAGATTTATATACAATATATAATATATACAGGGTGATTATAATTAAAATTCCACTTTCAAAAGGCTGTCAAATAAAAAAAAAAACTCTTCGCAATGAGTTCAAATTCGAACTGAAGATACCTGAAGAAGGAGGAAACGGTATGACCTCAAAAAAAAAAAAAAAAAAAAAAAAAAAAAAAAAAAAAAAACCCCACCGATTTTTCATTTATAACGTCTCTTGTCAGATTAGAAACAGAGCTTCCATTTGGGTGTCAAGCCGTCCCATAATATTCAGGTTCATCAGTAAGCGATGTATACATTAAAGCTCCGATGAATATTGGAGATTTAAAATGCTATATTGCAGTAATTTCACTTAACAAATTTAGCGGGTTTTTAAGATATACAGGGGGATTATAATTAAAGTCCCACTTTCAAAATGCTGTAAGGAAAGAACCACTCGTCACATTTGAACTGAGAATACTTAAGAAAGATACTTGAAGGGGGAAATGGTAAGGCATTAAAAAAGTATCAAAAAAAAAGTTGGAAAGGAGAAAGTGGAATAAAATTTATTTCGACAGATTTTTAATAAACCTCTAAGGGGGGAGGGGGGTTCCTCAACGAGGTCCAAATGTACACAAAAGAGAAACTGAAACTTAATAAAATTTTCATTTTTTGTATGTATTTCATTTAACCTCCCTTTGTATGTACAGGGAGGTTGCATTTAAAGTCCCACTTTCAAATGGCTGTGGAAAAAAAAAAGCCCCTTCTCAAAGAGTTCACATTTGAACTGAAGATACTTGGAGAAGGGGGAAATGGTAGGGCATCGAAAAAAGAGTTCCGCCGATTTTTCCCATACAATTGTGTATGGCCTTGCCATGGTGGATGGGCTTTCCACTCACAGTGTTACCACTGTTGAATGATTTGGAAGTCTTTTTTTCCGTCCCCAAACAGAAACCATCAAGCACATTGAACACTACAGTTGGTTGAATGTGCAACTCAGGCCAAATACGTTGTCACTTCTATTCAACATATCACTAATAGCCGAATTCACTTTCTTTAGGCGGCTTACAGCGCCATCTATTGATACACTTTAGTATTTAAATAGAGCTCAGCGTATGTTTGTATTGAGAAATATGCGAATGTATTCTTTTCATAGATGTGTGTAAAACCCAATTTTTTCTTTTAAGAACTATAGAATGTTTTGAAAGTAATTTCATGGAGTATATTCAAGTCATATGTCTGTGTCATGACGTAGCATACCCGACAAGTGTTATTTTGCAGTTTAACATGAGCGATGGTGGCTTGCAATGTCTTTCCGGTGGCAAATGAATGCGCTCGCCACGCGGAAACACGAAGGGCCTTGCATTAGTAGGAAATGCGTAAAATTGCCGGTCCTCGTGCAGAGTTCTGGTTGGCTGGCGGGGTTTAATGGCACATGGCTATGTTGTACCAAACACAGTTCTTTTTTCAATTCGTAAGAAACAATCAATTAAAACAGACTTCATAAGTATGGGCAGGCGAAAACGAAACAATAGACGAATGGTTAAAATACAGAAATGACAATTGCAAGATAAGACGAAGGGAATAAAAGCAGATAAAATCAGAAAATGACCAAATTCAAATCTGTCTACACTAAGATCATGTCATTTGCATTGTATTCTCCGAGTTTGAAGAATCGGGGGGAGACTCAAATCTCTTCGTGTCATGATGTTTTCGGAATTTCGGCAAGGATTTACTGTTAGTAACATACACAGTCCAGTCACGTTAAAGTGCCCACCCCCTACTTTCGACGTCAACGTGAAATAACCCATCCCAAAAGGCAGGTGGCAGCACATTGCAGTGGAGTGTACGTAAAGAATTCCACTTAACACCCCTTAAATACCACACTCCACTTAAAGCCAGAATGTACAAGAGTGTCTATTCTGGCTTTTGACAGGTGGCCACATTAATGTGATTGGACTGTGCATTTACATTTGATGGAATGTGTTGTATTAGCAATAATATTTTTTTTCTA
Organism: Caerostris darwini; assembly: GCA_021605075.1. NCBI lineage: Eukaryota > Metazoa > Arthropoda > Arachnida > Araneae > Araneidae > Caerostris > Caerostris darwini. Next base: position 357,610 of record BPLQ01011964.1, read on the forward strand.
TGACCGCTCTTAATTTTGTAATTTGTCTGCTTTGTGGTTGAAGGTAAATTAGTAGTAGATTAAGAAGTTGACGGGTTAGGGATTGGAGAAGAAACAAGTAATGTAAAAAAAAAAAATTTTTTTTAAAGTCAATTACTACTTTTTTTTTCACTCTATTGCAGAAACTTCTGTATAAATAATTTTCATTCATTTTTTTAAAGTTTATCTGGCGCCCTCTATGAGTAGATACATGCAACTTAAGTATAAAAAGAAACTAAAATGAATGAATTAAATTGAATGAATGAATGAATATTTGGAAAAAAAACTGCATTCACATCCAGCGTCATCCATTACAAGTACAAAAAAAAATGTATTTGAACTCGAGTGGATGAATAAAAAGTATTTTATGAACGATTGAAAATCTGATATATTTTGAACAAGATATATAGAGGGAGAGTGTGAGTTAAATGAAGGAATTGAATTAAATTGGAGTGCGTGGTGATGGAGAAAAAATTGTAATCCAATATCCTTTTCTGGACAATCTTGATACACAGTCCAGTCATATTAATGTGGCCGCCTGTCAAAAGCCGGAATAGACACTCTCGTATACTCTGGCTTTAAGTGGAGTGTGGTATCAAGTGGAATTCTTTCTACACACTCCACTGCAATGTGCTGCCGCCTGTCTTTTGTGATGGGTTATTTCACGTTGACGTCGAAAGTAGGGGGTGGTCACATTAATGGGACTGGACTGTGTATTTCAGTAGCGAATACTGTTAAGGAATTTCATGATATTAGTTTAAGATTCGCATGATATCTCAAGAATCGCAGTTTGAGCTCTTTTGTATCAAACATTTTGTTCCCTGTATACCATGAAAATTCTCTTATAGGAGGATAAAAAAAAGCAAGTAATGTAAAAAAAATTTTTTTAAAAAATTAATTCCTACTTTTTTTTCCAGTCTATTGCAGAAAGCCCTTCATAAATAATTTTCATCATTTTTTCAAGTTTATGAGTTAGTTGGCGCCCTCTATTGGTAGATATAGGCAACTTAAATCTAAAAAAAAAAACTAAAATGAATGAATGCATTAATATTTGAAGAAACTATTCCCATCTAGTGTCATCCTGTTCAAAAAACAAAAAAATGTATTTGAAACTTGAGTGGATGAATAAAAAGTATTTTATGAACGACTGAAAATGTGAACATGATATATATAGGGAGAGTGTGAACTAATAGTAGGAATTGAAAAAACATTTAAAACAGAAATATTTTTGATGAACATCTAAAAATTCAGCATTCTTAAAAAAAATATATTATACATAATGACACAGGGATTGGAGAAGAAATATGTACAGGGGAACTGAAAGATAACATTAAATTGGAGTGCGTGGCGATGGGCTATTGTAATTCAATATCCTTTTCTGGACAATCTTGATATACTTTCACAACTTCCGTTAAGGAATTTCATGATATTAGTTTAAGATTCGCATGATGTGCAAGAGGTCTGATTTTTATGTTTTTGTCTCTAAAATGATCTTCTGTTCGCAGGTGGCTGGCGACGACCCAGTTCCAGCCCACGGACGCCCGTCGGGCCTTTCCCTGCTTCGACGAGCCCGGCCTCAAGGCCACCTTCAACATCAGCCTGGTGCGGCCCGCCAACATGACCAGCCTCTCCAACATGCCCCTCCTCCAATCGGAGTCCAGGTAAGCCTCCTCTTCTAACTGGCGTGCTACACACTGCTTAATTCAGGGTTTTTTTTTAAATCGATTGAATTTTTCTCCTTGAAGAATGGGGGCCTGAATGGCCGAGTGGCTAGCGCTCTGGTGCTTGGTACCACAGGTTTCGGGTTCAAGTCCAGGCGGTGCCATGGATGTTTGTGAGTGGTTCGAAATCCACGTTAAACTGTACGTCCCGGTCTGTTTAGCCTAAAGTGTGCACAAGATGACCGCAGAGCGACCAACCAAACCTTAAAGAAATGTTCTTAATAAAAAAAGATCCATTAGAACAGGGGTCCCCAAACTTTCCAGCCTTAGGGCCGTATTGTTTACTCCAGTAGGTACCAAGGGCCAAAAACCGTTTTAATTTTTCTGCCATTATCTATAATTTCTAGACCAGTCGCCGAGTACACGCTCTGAGGCAGCACGTTTATGTTTGATTCAGGACATATACATTCCAAACATCGTTGTACATACGTATGCGATACTCTTTACCCCAACATAACTACCGAGGGTTACCGCGGAATGTTCACTAGTTTATAGTGTTAGTGGGATTCATTTCAATAACTTGTTACTTGCTATGCTGAAGTTAAATTTTCTGCGCATTACGCTTGTCTTTAAGCTTTACCTAGAAAGCAAATACAACCGACTTATTATCATTCTGTGTTTTTTTTATCCAACTTAATACAGCAACAATAAGCTATTCGCTGCCGCGGGCCGGATGGATGACACTGGCGGGCCAGATTTGGCCCGCGGGCCGTAGTTTGGAGACCCCTTCATTAGAATACCCAAGAATGGGACCTGATGGCCGAGTGGCTAGTCCTCGGGCTCTCGGTACCAGATCGGTAAAGAATCTTGGAGAGCCCATGGATGTTTGTAGTGGTTCGGTATCCACTTTGAGCCATAGGCCTCCTGTGACTGCAAGAGCATCACAGGACCCACTCAGATTTCTCACCCACATCCTTCCCAAACTGTAAAGGGGCAACTCAGCTCTAGGCACAGTGATGGGGTGTGGTGTGGTATAGTAGTAAAGCTTAGATGCGGCAAAAGCCAGTGTGATGTCAGTTCTGCTTCGTCATCATTAGATAATTTATATGGATATATTTAAAATCAATTCTTTGGCTAAAAATAAATTAACAAAAAAACATTTGGAATGAATTGAGGTATTATAGTAAAGTAAGGTTCCTTGGGTCCTGTTGGCAGAGTGACTGGAGGTCGGTGGCACAGGTTTCGGGTTCGAGTCTTGGAGGGGCCGTGGATATTCGTAGAGGTTCGGAATCTGCTTTAAACTATAGGTCTCGGTCTAATAGGACTGTAGAGCATTGGGTGTAAGGCTGACAACCCTAACCTAGTAAGAAAAACATCTACTCTCTCGAAATCTTGCAATAGGCAGATAGACAGCCTCGGCCCATTAAGGCGCTGTTGCGCCAATCAAGAAGTTTCCTTATAAATCACAAATTTCCTATCCTATAACAGCGGTTTGCAAACGTAGCTTTTATTGAAAAGCTATTTATCTAGTTATTATTTTTTCATACCAAAACGTTTTTCCCTAAATCTTTTTAAATTAAATAAGTGAATATTAATTTTGATTTACAGTCTGTATGTTGTGTTTATTAACCAAAAACATTTACAGAGATTAATTTGTTTTTTTTAATTTATTATTTACATATATATACTTTACACTTAAGTGTTGACGTATGCATACTTTACCTGTACTGACTTGTGTAGAATGTTGTTGTTGTTCTAATGCATCTGGCAATACAGAGACTGTTTGACTTTATGCCATAAACAAGGGCTGCAGCGTTGTTACTCATTGGGCACTACCCAAGGGGCACGTGCAGCTTAAAGATAGGTTACCGACGCGAGTAACACTACCCGCCACAACGTTCTACGATCCTATTGGACAGAGACCTACTGCTTAAAGTGGATTCCGAACCATTACAAACATCCATGGAACCATCGGTACTCAAACACGAAATCTGTGGAACCGAGCGCTAGGCACTCGGCCATCAGGCCCCACACATGACAGTTATTGTAATGTGAAAAATAAAATCTATTTTTAAACTGTATTATAATTCTACCAGGGCCTGAATGGCTGAGTGGCTAGCGGTCTGGCGCTCGTTACCACAGGTTTCGGGTCCGAGTCCCAGCAGTGCCATGGATGTGTGTAGTGGTTCGGAATCCACTTTAAACCGTAGCTCCCGGTCTAATAGGATCGTAGAGCTTTGCGGGGGCATTGTTACTCCGCGTCCGTAGCTTATCTTCAAGTTACACGCGCCCCCTGGGTCATGCAAAGTGAGTAACGTCTGTGCAGCGCTTGCCTTAAGGCATCCAAGACGTCCATGTCTAAAAGTTTGCCAGCTGCATTAGAGAAAAAGAAATTAATAATTCTGCCAACGTCCATCCGGGATTCGAACCCGAAACCTGTGGTACCGAGAGCTAGAGTGCTAGACACTCGACCATGAGGCCCCTTTGTGTAGAATGTCTTGATATTCATTGAATTGAAGTTGAAAATAAGCACAATGTTTCCATTGTATTGGTTTCGTTATTACCATTATGATCTCTTCCATTATCATACGAAATGCATCCAGTGTTTCATTATTTCCACCGTTTAGTATGCTAATTCAATCCCTTCTACTAGCTCCCTCTATCTATGTCTCGTTCACATTTCCAGTCGTTCATGAAAACACTCTTCATTCATCCACTCCAGTTCAAATGCATGTTTTTTGAACTTGTAGTGGAGGACACTGGATGTGAATGCAGTTTTCCAAACATTAACTCATTCATTTTAGCTTTTTTTTTAGATTTAAGTTGCCTATATCTACCAATAGAGGGCGCCAGATAAACTTAAACCAGTAATATAAAAAAAAAAAAAAAAAATGTTTTAAAGTCAATTCCTTTTTTTTTTTTTTCACTCTATTGCAGAAAGTCCTTTATAAATCATTTTCATTCATTTTTTTAAATTGTTTGCACTCAAAACGCGAAACAGAGTTGCACTCTGCAATGAATATATTCTCACTCTCCAGGGAACAGAACACGAATGTTTCCTACTTATCGCCGAATCTCGTGCGAAGTGCGGATTGCAGTCACGTCCTTAAGCAAAAAAGAAATGAACAAGCAAATAAAAATAAATAAAAGCCAAGAGTGCGGGCTCTTGCGAGGGTCCAGAAGTCGCGGAACCTCCGCCCACTCAGAGAGAGAGGGTCTTGATCCTTGTCACTCACACCTCATTAAGGACGTTTTTTGCACCTCTCCGCGAAGGACGAACGTCTTCGCTTACTCGCTTCCAAGAAAGCCGTGCCACTTCAACAGCAGCACCGTGCGAAAAGGAAAGGTCCGAGGGAAGACACAACTCGGTGCCCTCGCGTAGCTTATACGATGAGAACAATTAAGCGTTAGATCCCATACAGTATCTATCTATCCTATATATGTGTGTGTGTGCTATATGTATATATTTACAGAGCGTGCTCATATGAATTATTGACAGGGACTGAATGGCCGAGTGGCTAGCTCTCGGTACCACAGGTTTCGGGTTTGAGTCCCGGCGGTGCCATGGGTGTTTGTAGTGGTTCGCAATCCACTTTAAACTGTAGGTCCCGGTCTGTTTAGCCTAAAGTGTACACAAGATGACGGTAGAGCGAGAAACTATACCAGGGACTGAATGCAATTTTGGTTTAAGGTGTTTTGAGGCATGCGCTCAAGAATCATACTACTGTGTTCAAAAAGTAAAAACGCATTTTCAATTTAAATTTCCCGGTCATATGGTATTTCATTTTTTTAGGTTGCTGACACATCTGTGTGAAATTTGACGTCAAAATATTCAGTAGTGTTTGAGTTACGCTTGGCTTTGTGAGACGCTAAAACTAAATACCGGCGATATTTGAAATGACTGAATAAATCGAGCAAAGATTTTTGCATTCCATTTTGTATGCGGAAAAGTCTAGAATGTTGCAGGAGGCATTCGGCGAGCATTCCTATGTCGGAAAGAAATGTTTACAAGTGGTATAAATAACGAAATAAGAAATGTTTACAAGTGGTATAAACAATGAAATAAGAAATGTTTACAAGTGGTATATACAGGCCAAAGAAAGCAGAGAACGCGTTGACGATGAAGAGCCCTCCGGTCGACCGACGGCGACTTTTGAAATGCCGCTTCAGTCGACTCAAAACGGTGTCCCCGGAGTAGCCTTTTGAGTTGAGGAAATAGCCAGAAGTAGCACGATGCTAAAGCAGGTGTATACGGTGGATGTGGAGCAATATAGGTTTCATTTTTTGGCGAAAAAAGTCACAAAGAATCAATGCAGTGTGAGCTGGCACATTCAGTGCATTCGGTACCAATAAAGATTGGACGCGTTTGAGGCCCAAAACATCTTTTAAAATGGAATTTTGAAATTTCGACATCATCAGCAAGGACTCTAATTGTAAATCGACGGTTTACAAGCACCAAATCTTTAATTTTTTGGACGCGAGCTTCATCGGTTGAGGTGGAGGGTCGACCAGAGGGCTCTTCGTCTTCAACGCGTGCTCTGCCTTCTTTGAACTGTTTTTACTATTTCTAAACATTTCATTCCGATATAGGAATGCTCACCGAATGCTGTATTCAATATTCTATAAGTTTCCGCAAACAAATTTTAAACAAGTTCTTGCTCAATGAATTCAGACATTTCAAAAATCGCCGGAATCCGTTTGAGCGTCTCACAAAACCAAGCTTAACTCAAACACTCATGAATATTTTGAAATCAAATTTCACACAGATGTCAAGGGCAGTGCCAGCAACCTAAAAAAGGAGAAAAAAAATGAAATACCATATGACCGGTAAATTTAAATTGGAAATGTGTCTTCCTTTTTGGACGCAGTATATATGTGTGTGTGTGTGTGTGTGTGTGCGTGTGTGCGTGTGTGTGTGGCGTATATTTAGGTTTGAGGTGTTTTGAGGTATGCGGTCAAGAATCATATATTGCTATAGAACAGGAGTGGCCAACCCGCGGCTCGCCTCGAACATTTTTCCGGACCGTGAGATTTATTACATTTTTACAAAATATTTTTAATTTAGGGTGGCCAAAGGAGTGAAAACCACTGTATTAAAAAAAAAAACATCATGTGTGCATCCCTCTATTCAAAAATGAACTGTCGAAATAATGAGAAAAAATGAACTTTGATTTTAAAATAATATTTTTGCGAATATAGGACAGATATTGCCTGTTTCATTGATGAGTTCACAGAATAATTAAATTATATTTTTGGAACTGCTGATGCTCGAGTATCTTGGAATATCTAATATTACAGGTTGTACGATGAATATGAAAATGCCTATAATGAGTCTCAATCTGATATGGGGATACATAATTTTAAATGCGGCCCGCGGAGTTAGGATGCATTTCCAAAGTGGCCCGCAGTATCATTTTGGTTAGTCAACCCCGCTCTAGAATAGTCTTTACCTGGCATTTCACTAAATGAATTCAGTATCTTTAAACTGTTGTAAACGAACCTATATCCTTACAAGTTCGGAATGACCTTAGGCGCGAAATTTCTTTGATGAATCTTCAGGATAATTGGGAGTTTTTGCATACCGTAAGTTAGTTACCGTAGGACGTCCGTTAGCATTTTTCTCCCTAGCGCGCGTGCTCAGTTTCCTGTGAGCATGCGCGCTAGGGAGAAAAATGCTAACGGACGTGCTACGGTAACTAACTTACGGTATGCAAAAACTCCCTATTATTAACTGATTTCTTATTGCTCCCCTCTGCTTTCGTGGAGAACATGTTTTCCCCAACCTGTTCTTAGCTGTTTCGTCTGTTACTGTATTTTCTGTCGTTTACTTTTTAATGTAAGTCTATCTTTAATCATCTATCTAATGCATACTTCGGATCGTGAATCAATTTTCCACATTTGGCACTATTTGTTCTAACTGGAATTAAAGCCCGCTCACTGTACATCTGAAAAGAACTGGAGCTCGTTTACTGTTCATCTGGAGATAATTGGAGCTCTTTTACTTTTAATCTCGAGAGAACGGGAGCTCGTTTACTGCTCATCTGGAGAGAACTGTAGCCACCTTACTGTTCTCCAACATTGAAGAGAGTGGAACTACGGCAGTGGCGGTTGGATGGTATGAACAGACTTCATGTTGAACAGGCGCACAGATATTTGAGTATGTGCATACTCAAAGCAGGTTGTAATTCAAGTGTCTAACTGTGAACCGTTATTCATGTGTCATATTGTGAGTCCTAACTGATATGTCGAATTACGAGTCATAATTGATATGTCAAATTGCGAGTCAAAATTGATGTGTCAAATTGTGAGTCATAATTGATGCATCCAACTGCGAATCATAATTGATGCATCCAACTGCGAATCATATTTGATTAGAATTTACAAAATAATTTTCCACTCAGCACTTTAAAGACGCATATGAATCCTGTAGGTGATCATCCATTTTTTTATTTTGCAAATTATTAATTTATATTGATATTTTTTCGGGATGTGACCATTAAGAGGGAAGCATATGCGATCGATGTGAAAGCTTAAAGCAATGGCCGAAGTTCTGGAGAAGAGGTTTTCAATAGATTCAACAACTACAACTACTACTAAACCACACCACATCGCCTAGAGCTGAGTTTCCCCTTTACACTTTGGGATAATGTGGGTGATATAGAAGTCTGAATAGGTTCTGTGACGCTCTACGGGTCGAGTCCCGGTAGTAGCATCTATGCTTATGAGTGGTTCGGGATCCACTTTAAACGGTAGGTCCCGGTCTCTTTTATCCTCGTGGGCACAAGATGACCGTAGAGCCACAAACCAAATCTTTACATTTTGGCAATGATGTGGTTGAGAATCTGTGAAGCTCTACGCTCATACGAGATTGGGACCTATAGCTTAAAGTGGATTCCAAAGTGAAACCGCTACAATCATCCATGACACCGCTAGGATTTGAACTCGAAAGCCGAGCGCCATCAGGCCCCGAATAGGTTCAACTGAAGTTTCATGCACAAATGTTTTCAGAATTCTTCAGAGTAAGCAATCGAGGCTGCAAAAATCCGAAGATCATGGCGATCCACTGAGTATTCCACATCAGTAATCCCTCAAAGTTGCATTTAAATTATTTTCCAAGAAAGTTAGCAAAAGGAGCTACCCGTGACGAAACCATAATCACTATTATTGAACGAGTGAAATCACTGTTTCCCTCGTTTTTCTTTTTAATACCTAGGGTCGCATAAGCGTAACAAAAATAATTTTGAATTTCAGTTGGTCTAGCAGATGCAGCGGGTTCTTTTATTAAAAAAATATTGTTCATTAATATTTAAAAATCTGGCGCTCGGTACCACAGGCTTCGGGTTCATCCCGACGGTGCCATGGACGTCTGTAGTGGTTCGGAATCCACTTTAAGCCGTATGTCTCGGTCTCATATGACTGCTGAGCGTTGGCATAGAGCTGACAACCCTACCCCATAAAAAGGAAAATATCTATCGTCTCGAAATCCACCAGTAGGTAGACGGCCATGGCCCACACTGGGCTGTTGCGCCAATAAGGACGATGAATATTTAAAAAAGGCAAAGGAAATATTTTTGAAGATTTTAATTGTTTTATTATAATTTAATTTTGGTACGTATAAAGTGTGTCTTGCTTTCACAAATTTATTGAGTTTAGCATTTGTTCTCGCGTAACAATGTGCTCCCTGATATGTCGCCATTTATCAGTTTCCGTCGGATGACTCAGTACGATGTACAGAACATAATACTACGCTTCAATATTAGGAAATCAAGGGGCCTGATGGTCTAGTGGTTAGGCATCTGGCGCGCGGTGCCACAGGGTTCGAGTCCCGGCGATGCCATGGATGTTTGTAGTAGTTCGGAATCCACTTTAAACCGTAGGTCCCGGCCTAACATGACGTAGAGCGTTGCGGGGGTATTGTTACTCAGCGTCCGTAGCTTGTCTTTTAGCTACATGCACCTCCTAGGTCAGGGATGGACAATCTTTTTCGGTCGCGGGCCAACAATTGAAAAAAAAAAGCGTTTGGCGGGCCAAGATAAATTTTTCGAAAATTTTAAAAACACTATACAAGTATTACAATTAAATATGTTCATGAAAGGAATGAAATTGCGATTTCATTAATAATATAAAAAATATTTCCAGGTCCATTCATCATTAAAAGCACGGCACTCTAAATCAACTTTACGTTTTTTAGTAGCCATTTTGGGGTTGAAATATTTTAAGAATAACCCAAACAAGCACTAGCTACGCTATACTTTTAATAATTTCTCCACTATTCACAATGATTCTATATGTCCGCAATCTTTCCAAATGCAATCAATAATATTAGAACTCGCGCCAATAGAAAAAAGCCCCTGGATGGAGCTTAATATGCGCAGTCTGTCACATGTGAGGTTTAATTCACCTATATGGGATTCCCATATGTCTGCTCCCCGAGAATAAAATAACACTTGTTGGCTCCAGTCTACAGCAATAACTAACAAAGAACTTCCGCTTTTCACACTTTACCGATCGAAAGCTGTCTGTGCTTGCTATTTCCGTCGATTTATGTGTTGTAGAACAAAAATAGAGAAAGTAGAAAGATCATCAGTCCTTTGAAAAAAAAGGAAGACAAAAATAATATTTAATCAAAGTAGAAGAGGTGATGGATATAAAATAAATAAATACATATTTCTTTTAATTTGCCTCGGACCTGCAAATTAAAAATCTATCCGCGGGCAGGATAGAATCTTTTGGAGGGCCGTAGTTTGCCCATCCCTGTCCTAGGTAGTGCTAAGTGAGTAACGTCGGTGCACCGCTTGCCTTATGGCATCAAGGACAACTATCTAAGTGTTAACCAAAAAAAAAAAAAAAAAAAAATTCGAAAATCAATATTGCTCAAATCGATATTGCGGCAGACCGTCTCATCAGCATGGTTGTTAATTTATTTTTAAATAATAATAATAGTAGTAATAAAAAAAAAAGTCCCAAAGTGCTAATGATCCATATCCTGGAGAAAAGAAAATTAGGTCTTAACCCGAAAGAGCATCGACCGAGAATGCAGTTCGCAAATAATTGCTCAGAAGTTGGAAAAAAAAATGAAGGCTTTCTTTTAAAAGGAGCATTTTGTCTGCATTTTCTGGGTTAATTGTCCAAAACTACTGAAGTTAAAGTCTTTTTTTTAATAACTGGGGAACAATAAGAAAGAAAAAGCTTGCTTAAAGCTTTTGTTTTTGTTTTTTCAAATGAAATTGTGATTATTTTAGCTTTATTGAAGTTAATCTTTTGTGTACTTCTAATTTTAAATTTTTTGCCAATTACAAACAAAAAAAAATTATAGTGGTTGCGAAATTTGTCCTAGTCTATTTTAATCATAATTAATTTTAATTGGTTAAATTTAACTTTTTTTGTTATTCTTGCAGTGTAGTGGAAGTTTACCAGATTTTTTTCCCCAATATAATTTATAATTATACTGGACAGCAAATATATGAAAGTATATCAGAAAGTAGTCCTCTTAAAACTTCTCTATGCAGAATATCAATTAAAAAAAATTCGATGAAATTAACTTGTCATTGTATAAGTAAAGTTTATGTGTGTTATCCACGTGGGAACATAGTTGTTGTTCTAATGCAGCTGGCAATACAGAGGCAGTTCATCTTTATGCCATAATCAAGGGTTGCACCGCTGTGGCTCATTTAGCAGTACCCAGGGGGTGCGTGTAGCTTGAAGATAGGCTACGGACGCGAGCAACACTACTAACATATTAGATCGGAACCTATGGTTTAAAGTGGATTACGAACCACTACCAACATATCCATGGCACCGCCGGGACTCGAACCCGTAACCTGTGGCACTGAGCGCCACAGCGATAGCCCTCGGCCATCAGGACACAGTATTACATCCGGAACTATTTCTTCTCTCAAGTTTTCGGAGAGAAGAGAAATAATATTAATTTATTTCTCCATGTTTCTCTCTCTCTCTGTCTATATATATATATATATATATATATTAGAATCATAGAGATTGTAAATATACAATACAAATGACAACTCGAAAACGATCTTCTTAGAATTTTTGGAAACGCAATCAATGGGTTTAACAAAATGACGATAGAATTCCATTTTATTTCTAGTTTACCAACTGTTGTACTTTGTGCTTATGGCGCCATCCTAGAATGTCTGATATCCTACAAAAATTCTCAAAACTATTTCTTCTCTCAAGTTTTCGGAGAGAAGAGAAAGAATATTAATTTATTTCTCCATGTTTCTCTCTCTCTCTGTCTATATATATATATATATATATATATTAGAATCATAGAGATTGTAAATATACAATACAAATGACAACTCGAAAAACGATCTTCTTAGAATTTTTGGAAACGCAATCAATGGGTTTAACAAAATGACGATAGAATTCCATTTTATTTCTAGTTTACCAACTGTTGTACTTTGTGCTTATGGCGCCATCCTAGAATGTCTGATATCCTACAAAAATTCTCAAAACTATTTCTTCTCTCAAGTTTTCGGAGAGAAGAGAAAGAATATTAATTTATTTCTCCATGTTTCTCTCTCTCTCTGTCTATATATATATATATATATATATATTAGAATCATAGAGATTGCAAATATACAATACAAATGACAACTCGAAAAACGATCTTCTTAGAATTTTTGGAAACGCAATCAATGGGTTTAACAAAATGACGATAGAATTCCATTTTATTTCTAGTTTACCAACTGTTGTACTTTGTGCTTATGGCGCCATCCTAGAATGTCTCATATCCTACAAAAATTCTCAAAAGAAATTATTCCTTTTTTTAACTGTTAATAAATGTAAATTCTTTAACCTATTTCGCCTTTATTAAATTAATAAATTAATAAATTTTAACAAATTAATCAAATTTAAATTAATTTCATTTATTGTATTAATTAATATTAATTTTCCTCGAAAACGATTAAAAAATAAAACATTCATTTATATGAACTCTTTGTTAGGTTTCATTCTACTTCACACAAAATGAAACAAAATAGCATCTCTTGTATTGTTTCATCTTTCGTAAGCACACAGTTCAATAACTGTATAATTTGAGAGCAAGAATTTCACAGAATTGCTTCGTATCATGCTTACGTTTTTTAAATAAATGCTCGTGGGGAAAAGAGGCCAAGTTGCGACACATCGCCAACTCTAGTAAACAAAATACGGTAGATGTTTGCCCCAAATTTCTGTTTCTTTAGAATCTTTCGTATTAAACCCTAGCTCAAGAGCCAATATTTTATTTAAGATTTTAAAGAATGATATTTTTATCTCACCCATAACAATCAGCCAAACTAGAAATAATATTATAAAATTATATAATTTTACAAACTATAAAATTTCTCTTACCTTTCTAATTCAGCGAACTGTACTCTCAACAATATATCCAAAAGGGCAAGATGTACAGAGTTGATTTAAATATATTTACAATACACTTGATGATATGTTGTTGTTGTCGTCGTATCCCTCACGGAAGGAGGGAAGAGGGGTGCAGCTTCTGTTCTGAGGGAGCACCCGTAGCTAGAAGTCTGACTTCTGCTCCGTGACGCTCATAGGAGACTGGGACCTACGGCTTAAAGTGGATTTCGAACCACTACAAACATCCATGACACCGCCAGGACTCGAACCCGAAACCTGTGGCACTGAGCGTCAGACACTCGGCCATCCAGGCCCCAAGACAGATTATAGGACACACAAAAATAATAGAAATACAGACACAAAAAAAACCCGCTGATGACACCAACAACAGAGTTCTAAAATCCAGGGAGAAAAATTCTTACACCGAAGTACGGTTACAGTTAAGTGGAGTGGTAAAGAGTTCACGTGGTAAATAGTCAAAAAGTTCTAGATAGACAGCCTCTTCGACGGATATAACCTCAAAAGTAGAGCCAACCATTAGCCATGATGTTAAAATATTGGATTATTTTTCCAAGGATGTTTGTATGAATGATTGAGGATGATGCTAATTATTGTTAGTTATTTATACTAATAAGTTATTAAAGTAATTTTTTTTAAACTTCGGGGAGTTATTTGTATCTCACGAACAAACTGACTCACGGAAGACAATGCCTTCCGGGAGTACTTTAAGAGTAATTTACCCTTATTTGCGTATTGCTTGGGAGAAAACCAGGCAACATGAGATGCTTTTACACCTATTGTCACAGTCGCCATCGAGGCACCTCGTTTTTTGAAAGCAGTGACTACAACCCCCTCCCCCACGGATTCGAATCATGTCCCTCCTGCATGTGCGTGCAGGAGGGACACGATTCGACTGCATGTGCGTCCCTCCTGCACGCACATTACGTGTGTATTCATACTTTGTGTGTATACTTTCATTATGTGTGTAAAATACTTTATGCATATATTCAAAAATGAGCTGTCGAAATGAAGAGAGAAAATGAACTTTCATTTCAAAATAAGAAATCTTGCTAATATAGGACAGATATTGCCTGTTTGAAACGTAATAACGCTGAATTGAAAAATAATAACGCTCAACACTTTCCATTGTTGAAAGAATTTCAGAAATCAAAATGTAACAATTACATCGAATATGCAAAAGAAATAAGAAAAAGTACAGCTGTTCCGATTCAGTAATTTAGAGTTAGATAAATACAACAAAATTTTGAAATATATTCCTTCATCTCCTTTTAATGTTGAAATCGAGTCGACCCCAGAATATGTCCAAAGGAAACTGGTTGAATTACAACAACTGGCTGACTTTTGACTGGACTATTATAATAACTCATTGTGTTTCCATTTTTCACTCCAAAAAAATGTCTGTTGTGGGTCTAAATCTGACATGGATATCTTTAATTTCATAAGCGACCCGCGAAGTTAGGATGCTTTTCTAAAGAGGCCCGCAAGCTCATTTGGGTTGGCTACCCCTGAGTTAGGCAATTAAATGCTATATTGCCTTTTTTTATTTATTTATTTATATTTTTAGTTAAAAATAATAATTTTATTTATAAAATAGTTGTATGCCACTAATAAAAATGTAAGAATCAAGAATACTCTTTTTATTATTATTATTTTTTTTTTGAATAAAAAAAACGACGATAAAGTGGCAAAATATTTTGTTTGTTAAAGATAAAGGAGGGAAAAGATAAGCGCGAATCAAGGATTCTGAAGGAATTCGAGAAAATTGCACCGTCGCGCCATCTGTTGTAACCCATTGTAAGTGGTTTCAGTTCGAGTCACTGAAAAGTTTATATATTCAAACAATCAATTTATAGATTCACTATTAATATTTTTAAACAATCTTTACCGAAAAAAAAATTGAAGTAGCTTTCACTTTAAAAAGTAATAATTAATGGTATCTATCCTATTCGATTTTAATAATACAATTTTATTTTTTAAAGGAACGTCATTTTGTTCAATTATAGGATAAATTGGAATTTCTAAGGATACTTGATTGATAAATTTTTAAAATTCTTGCTTTTGAGTAATAATATTTTTTCAATAAAAACATATGCAATTTGATAAAGTTAAAGCAGGAAATTTTGAACTATGTTAAGCCTTCAAAATATTGTATTTTGAAATTATTACTATATTTTTAGAATATGATATTTTTGTATTGGATACATTTTTATTTTATTCAATTTCTTTTATGATATCTTATATTAATAATACAATAAATTTTATTTATTTACATCACAGCGACATTCAAATGGATATTTTCCATAGCTATTTTCAAATAGATATTTTTAGTGGATATTTACTGCCATATCACACTCAAACACCGCGTAACTAGTCCTCCTAACTGGAAGAAAAAAAATCATTTTCCATGCACACGTCTATTCAACATGTTATGTTCCGCGTAAAGGACTAGTCCTGCGTCCCTGATGTGCATACACAAGAAAAACATTTCTTCTTGAGAATAGGTTTATTTTTTACATTTAGAACGTATTATCGTTTAGAAAAACATTCCACGTCAATGGTCTCGCGCCTAACAATTTGAATCAGTCATGCTTATAAAAACAAATCCACAGAGAGTGTATAGTGTCGCCATCTATCGATGCTAATACAAATGAATTCGTGATTTAGCAAGTAAAGCATAGGGTAAAATAGCAAATAGAAAGTAAAATAGATTGTTCACTTCAATTAGGAGGGACCCAGATATTCAAGACAAACCTCCCACTTTTTTCCTACTTGAGTGGGTGCTGTGTCGTCGTTCCGCTTCATTCCACACGTACTAAAAAGACATTCATATATATATTTTTATGCAAATGCACATAAATATACTAATAATTGATAAGCAATTCAAAGCAGATAGATTCTCCCTCACAAAAATTAAGAAACAGTAAAAAACATTTGATACATTTTACAAATTAATGCGTAATAAAAGAAAACATCCTTCAACGAGTGCAGAATATCAAAAATAATTGTATTTATTGATAGAATAGGAACGATAAATATATTCAATTTACATTCATTTAAAGTTCAAAAGGAATGAAGTATTTGATTTCAAAATCATTTTTTAATTGGATAATTCTTTCATTTCTTGCCAACAGTAGCTAACATTTTTGTTGCCTGTCATGTGACGATTATTATTGCCAGGCCTTAGAAATGGATTTTTCCCAGAAGACTACATACTTTATTATGACACATGGGATTGAAAAAACGATGATGTGTATTTATAAGCGATATCTGACCTTTTCTGAGAGAATGGTTTTATTAAGCGCCGGATCATAATAGGCACTAGAGGTAACATTTTTCTAATTACCAGAGGACACAATGGCGCGTGATGTGGAAAAATGTAACAAAATAATAAAAATAAGTGACAAAATGCGTTATTTTTGCATGATATTTTATCATCAAGAAATATTTAATATTAAAAATTATTATAATTTGGTTCTGGTGCTCGGTACCACAGGTTCAAGTCCCGACGGTGCCATGGATGTTTGCAGTGGTTCGGAATACTCTTTAAGCCGTAAGGTCCCGAACTCACTTGACCGTAGAGCGTCACAGAGCCCAATCAGACTTCTCACCCACATCATTCCAAAACTTCCAAAGGGCAACTCGGCTCTTGGCACAGTGATGTGGTGGGGAGTAGAAGTAGTAGTGTGACTCGCGTCCGTAGCCTATCTTCAAGCTACACAGGCCTCCTGGGTAGTGCTAATTGAGGTGCAGCCCTTGCTTGTGGCATAAAGATGAACTGTCTCTGTATTGCCAGCTGCATTAGAACAGCTGCAACCACAATCTGGTCACAAAGATATTATGACTGCAATCTTTGGGGAGGGTTAAATCCTTTATTGCTCTCATAACTCATCCGAAAATTGAACCAACACATTTGCAATGTCGAGATCTGTTAACTGTAAAAGGGCAACCCAGCTCTGGGCACAGTGATGTGGTATAGTGTATTGTACCATGCTACCCGCAATGGGGAGCAGCTACTCCTGAAAGCCTCCTACAACTCATTGCAGGAGGATTTCCACCCTGACTGTGATCTGTTCACGACGCAGTACATAAATGGAACTATCAAAATCTATTCCACTGCATTGTATGTTGATGATATGACCTTGAATCCTTGCAGGCAGGAGGGTTGGGTGATGGACCGCTTCGAGAGGACAGTGCGCATGTCCACCTACCTGCTGGCCTTCATCGTCAGCGACTTCGAGCGGAGGGGGGACGACAAGGTGAGTGCTCGATTTTTTTTCAATTCCTTCCATTCACTCTCCCTCTATATATCTTGTTCACATTTCCAATCTTATTAATAAAATACTTTTTATTCATCCACTCCAGTTCAGATACATTTTTCCTTTAGACTTGTAGTGGATGACACTGGATGTGAATACAGTTTTTTCAAATATTAATTCAGTCATTAAATTAAATTAATTATATAGTTTTTTAGATTTACGTTGCATATATCTACCCATAGATGGCGCCAGATGTGAGGGGAAAATTTCACCTTGAAATGAAAATCTTTCTTTTTCAATTACTACTTTCAATCGTTAATAAAATATTTTTAACTAAAATAAAACTTTTCTTTAAACCCTTTTTCTTTTTTTGACCTAAGTAGGAATTGACTTTAAAACTTTTTTTTATATTACTTGTTCAATGTACAATGATATTCTCAACATACACCCTCAATCTGTCGTTGATCCTCTGATGGCATCTATTCTAAAGGATCAATTTCCATTAGATGTAAAGAATAAACATTTGATCCCTTTCCCTGAAAAAACTCTTATTGTAATAGGCCTTTTATATGCGGACGTATACAATACTTTAAAAGCTATAATGTGCATAGAGTGATGATAATTAAAGTCCCACTTTCAAAATGCTGTCAAAAAAGAACCACTCATCACAATGATTTCACATATGAACTGAAGATACTTGAAGAAGGGGGAAACGATACTGTATCCAACAAAAGTTAAAAAGTGTATTAATGGAGGGCGCTGTAAGCGGCAGAAAGGAAGTGAATTCGGCTACCAGAGATAGTTTGAAACGAAAGGACACCGTATTTGGCATGAGTTGCACATGAAACCAACTTTAGTGTTCAATATGATCTATTGTTTCGGTTTTGGGACGGAAAAAAGGACTTCCAAGTCATTCGACAGTGGTGACACTGTGAGTGAAAAGCTCAACCACCACGGCAAGGTCATACCCAATTGGATGGGAAATATCGGTGGAACTTTTTTGTTTGATGCCGTACAGTTTCCCCCTTCTTCAAGTATCTTCAGTTCAAATTTGAACTCATTGTGGCGAGTGTTCTTTTTTCGCAGCATTTTGAAAGTGGGACTTTAATTGTAACCTCCCTGCACATGCAAAAAGAGGATAAATGAAATACATACAAAAGTGAAATTTTATTAAATTTAATTTTCTCTTTTCATTGGATCTCACTGAGAACAACCCAATTGGAAGTTTATTAAAAATCTGTCCAAATAAATTCTGTTCTATTTTCTCCGCAAGATGTTCGAAAATGTAACATGGTCTGATCTTTCTTGACTATCGTTGTTTGATCTTTGTTGGAATGGTACTTATTTGTAAAATATTTTGACGTCCATTTATTTGATGGACATCATTGGTCTATTAGATTTCTATTTTTGACAAAAGCTTTTGACGCATGGGAGTCACAATGTTTCAAAGAAAATTCTTCTACTTAAAAAATGTCGTATATCAAATAGGGCGAATATCATGTTGGTTTCATTCTAAATCGGACGTATAATTGCGTTCAAATGTCAACCGTCTTAAAATTTTGCTTGTCATTCGTAATCGTAATTTTCCGATTGTATAATGAGGGAAATTTATTTCTTGGACAATTCGTAGAAATAAAACAAATAGAATTTAATTTTAAAAAAAATTTCCTGACAGAATACAAGAGTCAATTTTAATTTTTTTGGAAATAAAACAAAGTTTAAGAACTTCAAACAAATAATCTAGTGAAATTAAAATCAAATTGAATTGTTTGTTAATTAATTAATCAAAAAATAATTAAATCATTCTTTTCAAAGTGTAATAATATTTTTAAAAATGTAGCGATTTATAAAACGTGAATTATAAAATTAATTTATTTAATTAAATTAAATTATTACATTAAATTAAATTATTACATTAAATTAAATTATTACATTAAATTAAATCGTTACAGTAAATTACTTAATTTAATTTTTATTAATTATTTAAGATTACATTATTGAATTAAAAATTTAGCACAGAGAAAAGCATTGGTTCTCATATTATTTGTAGCATAATTAATAATCTAGTAAAAAATTTACTTGTTAAAAATGTTTAATATTCAACAATGTAGAATATCGTTCATCACTATTTTTAAGCGTGCGATAAATGAGGTTTTTATACATGTCGTGAAAGTTAAGATTAAACAGTTTGGAGTTTCAATTTTGCAGATCAACCTGAATTAGGATCAGGTATGAGATAATGCTTTAAAAAGTGTAAATATGGGCGAAAATAAATGCGTGTAATGGAATTTTAAGGACTAAGATTTTGTTAAATAGAAGATTAAAGATTAAGAAGCTAATTGAGATTTTAAGATCTAGTGTAATTTAAAGAGATTTTGTTAAATAGAAGATTAAAGATTAAGAAGCTAATTGAGATTTTAAGATCTAGTGTAATTTAAAGAGATTTTGTTAAATAGAAGATTAAAGATTAAGAAGCTAATTGAGATTTTAAGATCTAGTGTAATTTAAAGAGATTTTGTTAAATAGAAGATTAAAGATTTAATTGAGAAGCTAGTGTAATTTGAGATTTTTTTAGAAGATTAGAAGCTAATTGAATTTTAAGATCTAGTGTAATTTAAAGAGATTTTGTTAAATAGAAGATTAAAGATTAAGAAGCTAATTGAGATTTTAAGATCTAGTGTAATTTAAAGAGATTTTGTTAAATAGAAGATTAAAGATTAAGAAGCTAATTGAGATTTTAAGATCTAGTGTAATTTAAAGAGATTTTGTTAAATAGAAGATTAAAGATTAAGAAGCTAATTGAGATTTTAAGATCTAGTGTAATTTAAAGAGATTTTGTTAAATAGAAGATTAAAGATTAAGAAGCTAATTGAGATTTTAAGATCTAGTGTAATTTAAAGAGATTTTGTTAAATAGAATTGCACTGCTCAAAATTTGTGTGCATGAAAAATCTCTCCATTCGGAAATATGTCATCGACTAACAGAACGAAAATGTTTTTCTTGCAATTAATCATGCTTGAATACTGAAATTAAACATTGAAATTAAAATAATTGTTGGTATGATTCATAAAACTTTGACTGGGACTAAACTTGATTGATTTCTCATCCTTTGAACTATTGTGATTTTTTTTTTTTTTTTTTTTTTTTTGCAGTTTGCCGTGTGGAGCCGCAAATCGGTGCTCGACACGACGGCCTACGCCCTACAGGTGGGCCCGGCCATCCTCAGTTTCTACGAGACGTTCTTCAAGGTCAAGTACCCTCTACCAAAAACAGGTGAATTTCTATTTCTTACCCAATTTATCTCGTTACGTTAGCGCCCAGCATTAACGTCTATGTCTGGTTGCTGTGAGAAATTTCTTTTGAAAATGTGTCACTTCCGACCCAACATTTCTATGTAAAAAATTTATGTTTTTTTAATCTGACCGTTGAATCCCGCTGTGTATTTAAATAATGTTATGGTTTTCCTAGATTAAAATAGTTTAGTTAAAATAGTTAGTTTTCCGATGTTTCTGCTATGTTTTTGCAAAGTTGTCAATTTGGTTTGGGTTTTTATTATAAAATATTGTTATAGTGCTATCTATTGCCTTGGCATCTGCTCCATCTTTCTATGTCAGCTAACTCGAGTTGTCTTAAATCACGTTGATAAATTTTACTCTGGATTTAGTGAATGAAATACATTTTAATTCTAGATGAACGAGCAAACAACAATAAATTTGTATTTAACGAAGCTCCTTGGCTACAAGGTAGCCGCAAGCCTCTATCAGGGAAAAACAGTCTATCAGGGAGGCCTCTATCAGGGATCAATGCAGTGCATGAGAAAGCAGCAAAGTAGAAAAAGAAAATTGTTCTTTGTGGTGGCGATTTCTTTCTTGAGCATTGGTGATGCTGATGATATAGCATGGTGGCAGCCGCAGGCCACTATCCTGGAAAAACTTCAGATGAGGAGAAATATACAGTGCAGGAAACATCAAAGTAGAAAAAGGAAACTGAACGAACAAAATCCATTGAAAAAGAAACATAAAGGCTGTGTTCAATGTTTCATAATGGAATGGCTTCACTGAACCAGAATTTAAGGATTGGCTAGAAGAATACGATTTCCAATTTCTTTTATCTGCTGTAAACTGACTCACAGAAATGCAAGTTAATACTATACATGCCATCAAAACATACTGATATACGAAGCGCAAAAAATCTTTTGGTTGCTAAAACAAAAATTGCCAGGCCGGTTCATCCTGGGCTTTTCTGCTTTCATCTTAGGATTCTTGCCAGTCTAATCTTAGGGTTTGATAGGGGTTGGGTTTGGGTTGATAGTGGGATAGGATTTAAAATAATTTAACTACCCTTAACATATGCTTCATTCTGTTGCAGACATGGTGGCCGTGCCCGACTTCAGCGCCGGGGCGATGGAGAACTGGGGTTTGATCACCTACCGGGAGACCGCTCTGCTGTACGACCCGCGCTACTCCTCTGCCAGCAACAGACAGCGCGTTGCCACCGTCATATCTCACGAGCTGGCTCATCAGGTGAGTTTTCCATATTAGCTGAAATAAATTGTTAAAAAAAATTAGTTAAAATTATTTTTTATATTAGTTGAACACTCGTTGCAGTCTCATTTTAGTACATTTTAACCAACCCACTCAGAGATTGAATGACTCTGGTTTTGATCTGGGGGGATTTTTCCTTGGGTCGTACTTCTCCGCCGAATTCTAATTTGGGCTTGAAATTGGCGATCGCCAAACAGCGAAAATTATTTCAATGTGGATCACTTCACTTTCAGTGGGAATTTTTATTTATTTATTTTATTTATTTTATTTTTTTTTTTTTTTTTGGTAATTCTGTTTTTTATGCCGGTCTATCCGGCCGGTCAATTTTTTTTGTCATATGAGCATTTTTTTATTTCGTTTTTATTCAGTGAGGTGCTATTATTTTTATCTTTGATTTATTTTCTATAGTTTATTTGTGACATTTCTTTATTACGTTGTTATTTTTCAACATAAAATATTGCTATGGTGTTACGTACTGCTCAATCTTTCATCTATTTCAGCTAACTCTTAAATCACGTCGTATTTATCGTGTTGTCTTTCGTATGTTGTTACTTTTCACAGTAAATAATACTCATTTGTTTAAAATTTTTTCAGTTAAATAATGCAATTTTATTTAATTTTTAAAAGTTATTATTAGTTAAATGCCATCTCATCTGATTCGATCCACCAATTACACGCTGTACAAGTCCCCAGCATCCTACAGGTGGTTGCTCCAAATAGCAATAGTAATAGGACACATGATGTTCTACTGATGTGGTAGTCTTTTGTAAAAACAAGTAAAAAAAAATTAGTGAGTTCGTGGATTAATGTATAAAAACGTAATTTAATGGAAATTTTCCTCAATTTTTTATTAAATATCGTTTACCACTAAGGAAAACATCTAATGTTTTATCACTTCAAACGAAGGTAGTTAATGGCCTGGTAATTATTCGAATGATCACGGATTCGCAATTGGTTCTTCAGAAATGCAGAAATATGACATGCCATCTGTATCCCCAGTTTTGTTGAATATGTTGAAAAACTAGCGATTAATTTTCATAATAATAATCTAATAATCTCCCAAAAACCGCAAAAGGTAAAGTATCAATGAATCAAATATCAATAATATCGATTAAATATCAATAGTTGAAATCGCTGTTGCCTCTTTCTGAAGGACCAATGCTTTCGTCTGCACTGCAATGGATGTCTGGTTTTCATTACGGCTTTTTATTAACTTTTTACTTTTCTATTTCTTTTTTCTACAGTATACTTTCATTTTGTGATTTTAATTACTTTCCTTCTGTAATTTTTTGATATAGTGTATTTATTTGTAATTTTTATTCAATTAATTATCTACTTTTTCTATAAATTTAAAATTTTTTCACACGGGCAATGGGCTTAGACCAATCGACAAGAACCCTATTTTTTCCAGGACGGAGGTTTATGGTCGATGCGCGACCAATGCACTCCGAAAATCTACAACGCATAATGACCTGCTATGTTAACTTTTATTTTAACATTTATTAGATAGTTTTAATCATCATTTTACCGTTTGTTACAAAATTTTAACGTTTATTTTAACTTTAATCATACAATTTGAAGGTATTTTAAACAATTTTAATGTTTATAACACGGCTTTAATATTTATTCACTTCGGGACTCCTAAAAAATTACAAGCAGAATGCTCCTAGCCCAGTTGTATAGTTGAAATAGCGAAAATAAATGAATAGTTAAAATTTTTTTTTCATAATCAGAGAAACCACCAGAAAAGAGGATATTTGTCAGAAAGGCTTCTTCTGAAAGGAATTTTAGGAGTGCTATACCTAAATGCTATACTTTAAGAGCTCTTACATAACGCAATGTGAAGGATACCTTATCCATTTATAACTGAATTATTATTTTCTTTTAGTGTAAATTCTGTTAGTAGGTATACAGGGTAGAATTAATTCTATTAGTAGAATTTATAGGTATTCTATTAGTAGGTTATAGATATAATTATACCTATAATAGATATAATAATAATAGCATAATTATAGGTATAATTATACCTAACCTACTAATAGAATACCTATATAATTATGGGTATTCTACTAGTAGGTATTCTACAGGTAGTATTATTTTTTTCAATTCCTACTATTAGTTCACACTCTCCCGATATATATCTTGTTCAATTTTTTAATCGTTCTCACATATTTTTGAACTTGTGATGACACTGGATGTTGGTACAGTTTTTTCAAATATTAATTAATTCATTAAATTTGATTCATTCACTTTAGTTTTTTTTTGGATTGTTTGTTAAGTTGTTGTTTATCAGGTTGTTTAAGTTGCATGTATCTAATAATAGATGGCGCCAGTTGTAAGAGGAAAATTTTAACTTCATTTGTAAAATACTTTTCTGCAATATAGTGCGAAAAAAAGTAGGAATTGACTTTAAAATTTTTTTATTATTATTTATTATTTGTGCAGTGGTTCGGCAACCTGGTGACTCCGCAGTGGTGGGACGACCTGTGGCTGAACGAGGGGTTCGCGAGCTACGTGGAGTACCTGGGCGTGGGTGCGGTGCATCCGGAGTGGGCCATGGACGAGCAGTTCGTGCTGGACGACCTGCAGGACGTCCTGGACCTGGACTGCCTCAAATCCTCCCACCCCATCTCGCTCCCCGTCCGGCACCCGGACGAGATCAACGAGATATTCGACAGGATCTCATACGCCAAGGTGAGAGGGCCCTCGTTTCTAACACGCTCTTATTGGTTTCGCCTGTACGTTTGTTTGTAACTGACTCTTTGGGCTCAATTTTGTCCTACTTTAACCGATCCGATTTATTTTAAGCGTTGCAGACTTATCGAGGACACTAAAATAGTTTAATGAGTTTATTATCTCATCGGGATTATTAATACGCTTGGATGAATGATTTTATTTTAACTTAGGAAGAGCAATTTAACCCATGTAGAATGACATTCAAACCGACGTGGGACAGTGGCACAGCGGATAACGCGCCTGACTACGGATTCCCTTTTCGAACCCTGGCTGGCTCGACCTATTCGCATTTAGCCTTTGTTTTACTCACAATTCAATTATTGTAAGAACTAGAGTTCCAGTCCTCCGTACCGGGACCTCATTTAAATATTATAGTTTAAAAACACTAAAAAACACGCTTTTAGAGTGAATCGAACTAAAAAGTAAAAAATAATTGTTAACATAACGATAAAATGAATGTCCCTGTTCTAAAAGCGCGGGGTGCTTTGTATGACATTTATAAACTAACTCTGCATATCGGAATGAAACTAGTGAAAAATTAGAACGATGGATATCGAGCCCCCCACGCTTCTAGAACAGTGGCATTCATTTTCTCGTCAGTCATTTTATTGTTATGTTAACAATTATTTTTTACTTTTTAGTTTCATTAACTCTAAAAGTGTGTTGTTTAGTGTTTTTAAACTATAATGTTTTTTAATCACTACCCTTATCGACACTGATACATGAACAGGCTTAGAATCCACCATCAATCATTGCTCACAAAAGCGAGCAGACTCAGTTGGTTGGCTGGTTGGTTTGGGTTTAATGGCACAAGAACCAGATTTGGCCATGCTGCGCCAAACGACGCTACTTTTTGAATTCTTGTAAAATGAAATGGTTAAAAGCTAAGATGTCTGTTGCTAGAACAGGTAAAATTCAATAAGAAGTAAAATCAGATAAATAATGAATTAAAATTCATAAAAAATCTATTAAAAGTAGTGCTGTGAAACATAGTCAATTAAAAAGAATGTAAAATACACGGACGAAATCAAGATAAAATTGTGCAAAACAGAAACTTCATATAAAAGGCATAAAACCAATCTTTGATAAAAAATAAGTAGACTCAGTTGTGATTATATTATGGTATGTCTGGTAATCTAACATAGACAGTCGGCCTGCCTGGTGGTACACTAAATAATCTTCTCTCCAGACTCTATATTTGAATTTATCTCTCTATATTTGAATTTATTCAGGAGAATTACTGGTTGGATAAAACCATCTACCATTCAGAAGTTGTTCAAAACATGCTGCATGAAACACAAGGACTGACTCAGCTTTTTATGGCAGGATTATTATTTATAGACGGTTAAATTAAATATTGTTTGATCACTGTAGTAGTTTCGAGAAAAAGAAAATATGCCATCCTTAATACGTATGATAGTCTGGCAGAAGCTAAGCATTATCTTCAAGCATTTGAACTAAATAAAAATTATTATTACAATGATAGCTCGGTATAAGTTTTTAATCGATTTCAGATTCTTAGATTTATTTCAAACAAATTATACAGTAAAGAAGTTATATAAAATACTTTAAGCACTATTTATTGTTAAAATACATTAATTACAAAAATAGCGAGATGAATTACATACATAATTAGTATTTTTTTCTCTTTTTTGTTTTTTCTCCCTACTTGGACTTGTATGAGGACCATGCGATTGAAAGTTTACTGAATATCTGTCACAAATAACTTTTCTTCTCATTAGAATGTTTTGGAAATATTTAATATTGGGCTTTGTTGGAAGGGTACATCTCAGTAAAGTATTTTGACTACAGTTCAATAATAATGGTCTGTTAGTGGTATACATGAGTTTTACTGACGGATGATCGTCATGTATCAAATGTCCTAGGTTTGAGGGTGAGGGGCGGAAAGTAAAATCAGTGTGTCTCCTTTGTATGCCACATTAAGTGCATCTTTACTTCAGTTTACCTCTAATAAGCAGATACCGAGAACTATTTCTCCGGAACAAACTTCTCCTTTATAAACAAATAAGAATACCCATTCTTCGATATGCAGCTTCTATGGAACGAATGGAAAGAAAGTGCAAGTTCTCCAGAATAGAGTTCCAAGAATCATTAAGAAAGCACCCTGGTTTATGTGGAGAAAAGAAAGAAAAGTTCAATGATAGGTGCAATGACTTTCAGTTAGTTCGCTTAGTAACAGGCAACCGGAAAGTACACTATGACATGCCCTTTTTGAATTGTAAGCGTTTACTCTCCCACATTTTTACACAACTTATGGATAACCAGTTCCCCAACTAATTGATAACCAGTACCTCAACTTATGTATAACCAGTTCCCCAACTAATGGATAACCAGTTCCCTAATTAATGGATAACCAGTTCCTCAACAAATGGATAATCATCTTCTTCACTAATGGATAACCAGCTTTTCAACTAATGGATAACCTCTTTCCCAACTAATGAATAACCAGCTTCTCAACTAATGGATAACCTGTTTCGCAACTAAGGAATAACCAGTTTCCCAATTAATGGATATCCTCAACAAATGGATAATCATCTTCTCAACTAATTGATAATCAACTTCTCAGTTAATCTAAGCTTCTTAACTAATGGGCAACTAGTTCCCCAACTATTGGATAATCGTCTTCTGAACAAATAGATAACCAGTTCCTCAACAAATGGATAACCAGTTAATCAACTAATGGATTAGCAATTCCTCAACTAATGAATAATCATCTTCTCAACTAATGGATAGCCGGTTCCTCTACTAATGGATAACCAGTTCTCCAACTAATGGATAATCAATTTCTCAATTAATGGATAACCAGTTTCTTAACTAATGGATAACCAGTTTCTCAACTAATGGATAACCAGTTCCTCAACTAATGGATAACCACCCAACTATTGGATAACCAGTTCCTCAACCAATGGATAACCACCCAATTATTGGATAACCAGTTCTCCAACTATTGGATAACCAGTTCCTCAATTAATGGATAACCAATTCCTAAACTAATGGATACTAGTTCCCCAACTAATGGATAATTAACTTATGGATAACCAGTTCCTCAATTAATGGATAACCAATTCCTAAACTAAAGGATACTAGTTCCCCTACTAATGGATAATCAACTTATGGATAACCAGTTCCTCAACTAATACCTCTGTTATATTTCAGGGCGCCTCGATCATCAGGATGATGAAGTACTTCCTGGGAGACGACAATTTCAAGAACGGTCTCATGGTATGTATAGAACCACAAGATTGGATTGCTCTCTCTCTGAGTGTGTCTCTCTCTCCAACTCATTCTCCTCTCTTTGCAGAACTACCTGAACGCCAAGAAGTTTGACAACGCCGTCCAAGACGACCTGTGGGAACATCTCACTAAGGTGGGTAACAGTCACTGATGTGATTTTGAAACTGGCTTACAAAATAATTTCAAAAGGATCTATGTATGCATAGATCCTAAAAATCGAACTTACGTCATTCAATTGCTATTCTGATTAACTATGAATAAAAATAAGTAGAATAGTTATCGTACTTTTATTTTTACTTCAATGCTAAAATCTCTGGCATAAAATGGAGAGCATCTTGACCTTATTACAACATACCCCAATAGAAATTACATCGAAATTTATTAACTTGTGTAGTTACATTTTAAATTAATACAGGCATTTTTTTACATAATTTAATAATAAGTGCAATAGCTTTGTGGTAGCCAATAGCATAGAATATGTTATATGCTTATAAAATTTTTTTATCCGAACAGAAGACAGCAATAAAAACAAGTTAAAATGAATGTACTTGCTTACAAGTAATTATTGAGTGAATTACTTATAAATAATACTGTAGCATTACAACTTAAAATATTGTAACATCACAAGATATTCCCTCCCTCTTCTCTATTCGCCCATGGATAGTTAGTGGTTGTTAACACAGTAGAACCTCTTTAAGTCGAACCTCGATAAGTCGAAAACCTACAAAACGCGAAAAAAATTGTTGTTCGCTTCCCTTCAAGCCCCAAAACGTCTATATGTCGAAATAGTGAGTCAATCCCCACAAGCCATTTTGGTATCTATTTCCCCTCCGTAACTCGAAAAAAAAATTGGATTTCTGTATCTTGAACATTAACAATGTTTGATTCTACAACTCGATCATTTGAACCTCCTTAACTCAAAGTAAGTTAGAAATAATCTAAACCGCTACAAGTCGAATATTCCCTTACAAAATCCTCCATAAGTCAAAAACTTGGCATCTCCCTTGAAGTTCGACTTACAGAGGTTCTGCTGTATAAAAAAGGAACGGATTGTTGCAGGTCCAAGGGAACGGAGCGGATCTCATCGATGTCAAGAAGGTCATGGATTCGTGGACTCTGCAGATGGGCTACCCTGTGGTGAACGTGATCAGGGACTACTCGGCGGGCACTGCAAGCGTGGACCAGACTCGTTTCCTGCTGGAGAAGGGAACTGTGGACATGTGAGTACCTTGCCAATCTTGATTTTCACCAGCATAATTGGAAAACGTCCAAACCCTCTAACTAAAACATGAATTAATTTCCCTAGCAGGAGTTTATTGTTGTAAAGGAACTTGTTCTATACATTGCTAGCACGCCACATTGAAATTTCATGGTTCTATGCAGAGTATAGGAACGTTAAAACCGTAGATCGACAAACCTATACCAATATAAGAGTTCTTTCTCTGAGTTTGAGGTTTTGTTTCTTTGCTTTCCCTTCCTTTTAGATGCTATTCATTCCATGTTGTTGTTGTTGTTATCATGTCCATGGATTTAAAATAATATTATCAAAGTCAGATCGAGTCAAAAATCTTCTCGATAGCGGCCGCTAGCAACGGCGACGCTTCACTATACAGGACTTCTCTTAAGTTGGCCTCGATTGGCACCCTACCCAATTGCAAAACATGGGGAGTGAGTGCTGGGCACTCTAGAATGTGCTTGGGTGTTTGGAAAGCGTT
Source organism: Caerostris darwini (assembly GCA_021605075.1). Classification (NCBI taxonomy): domain Eukaryota; kingdom Metazoa; phylum Arthropoda; class Arachnida; order Araneae; family Araneidae; genus Caerostris; species Caerostris darwini. The sequence goes on from BPLQ01011964.1 coordinate 387,183, forward strand.
GGGGCAATTTCTGCTGGGGATGTATTCCCTGATCTTGTCAATCTTATTCCATGTTGTTGTAACACCAATATGTACAACATCTTTGATGCAATTGACATCCTCCATCTGACAGTCTTTGATGAAATAGCCAGCTTCAGTTTGAAAACTTTTGATGTAATAGGCAGCCTCCCTTTGAAAACCTCAAATGCAATGGACAGATCCCCTTTGACATCATTTAATGCAATAGGCGGCCTGTTTTTGACGGCCTGTGATGGAATGATTCAAAGAGACATGACATCATCATGACACTGTCGTAAACATGTTACGAAACGATTCTGAACAAAATCCCGAGAAATTCTTCTTCTCAAGTCATACATTTATTTAATTATGTATTTACTAAAGATAAACATACTCAGGAAATCTTATTTTGTTTACAATTCTGATCATTTTACAATAAAACATTTACAAAATGTTCATATAAATGAATTCTTTATTTTTTAATTAATTTGAGGTGGGAAAAACTTTTTCAAAAAAATTTATTAATAGATTATAAATGCTAATTATTTAGAAAAGTAAAACTTACATTTATACATTACATAGTTTTCTGGCTTCGCGCCAACAGCATAAGGTTGATAAAACACAACGAAGATAGTTGGTAAAAATCACCAAGGCATATGTTCAAGTAAAAATCACGTGAGGAGTATGATCACAGGATGAATTTGTTTAGCCCGAATAGGCAACCTTGATGCGTGATTTATTTTGTTATTACTTTAGGGTCCATCTCCGATCTGACGAGTGGTGGAACCTCTTCTATTACAATAAAATGAAAATATTAAAATACAATAATATATAATTGTACAATAAGAGTTTTGCATCAAAAGTGTCGTAAATTACGTTGATGGGAGAAAAAAATACTGTTTTAGATACTTGCTTTATATATTTAACATTTAAGCACATTTTTTTCTTATCATAACTCCTGATGCTAATGATAAGAACTTAAGAGTTAATTTTAAGTTAAGAGTTAAGTTTGTAATGAACATAGTTACAAATAGTGTCACTAGAGGGCGCCACGGTCTGAGAAACAGTTAGAACGGATAACTCAAGCACTCTTAACATTGAAATATTTGTTTACTCAATGAAGATTTGAATGATTTCTTCTCTCTTGTAATTTATTATTCAAAATATTGTTTACCCTAAAAATTTTTTCTATGGAGGAATAAAAGATATATTAAGTACATGAAACATTTATACATTTTATATGAAACATTATAATTAAAGTAAAATGACACATTATTATTACGGAAATTACAGTTTACATGTAGCAGCAATCAGATGCTTTATTATCAGGACGTTACGTACCAGACAAAACTGCAAGAAAAAATAAATTCTAGACAAAACATAATTTGAAACTAATTTTGATTTACGATATAATTGCTCAGAATTTATTTTGTTTCATCTGACTTTGTATTGAATTTCAGTATAATTTCGTATGTTTTTCATTCCTACTCTCCCTATATTTATCGTGTTCAAATTTTCAATCGTCCATAAAATACTTTTTACTCATCCACTCTAGTTTAGATAAATTTTCTTTTTTGAACTTGTAGTGGATGGACACCCGATGTTAATATACAGTTTTTATCAGATATTAATCAAATATAATTAATTAATTTTATATGGGAGAAAAAAATTTCTCTTATATATATTTTCTCCCATATTGTATTAGATCTTTCCCATACTGTATTAAGATCTTTATATATCTCTATACATCTTTATTCATCTCTCCCATACTGTATTAAGATCTTTAGCAGGCTATAAATTTAGGGATAAATACCGTCAGTGGCGAAGCGTGTAGAAAAAAAATGTCTTTTTTCAGATTCTTTTTTCATTGTGGGTTGTAGTCTGAGTGAAGGAGGGAACAAAATGGAAAATGAAACACGTGAATAAATGAGTGAGAGATGGAAAGTGTATATGTGAGAGAGAGAGAGAATTTTATCAAACTTAAAAAAATTGAATGAAAGTTATTTATAAAGGACTTTCTGCAATAGAGTGAAAAAAAAAAATTAGGAATTGACTTAAAAAATTTTTTTTCTTTAATTATTTGTTATTGATAGGGACATCGGCTTATACCAATCGATCTGGTAATTTGTAACTCTAGTTGAGGAAGAACCCAATTAAATTTGGTTATTAGGAGACAAATGTAGATTTGTTAATATTATAATTTAAAATGCTAGAATGGATAAGACCAAAACGAGTAGATAAAACATGAAATCCAACTGCTGCCGATGGATGCATTGTTGGGACATTTTTCAATTAGTTCAACGATAAGGTTATTTGATGATTGCTTATAATTGTTGAATTTTCTCGCAGGAGTTCCTGGGAGGTTCCATTCACTTACACGGACGGTTTGAACCCTGACTGGATGCCCAAGACAAAGATGTGGTTGCACAAGACAAATGGTAAGCACACACAATACATTGCTTACAGCTTAAGATTAGCTAGATCAATTTAATTTTGCTTAGATTGCTTATAGCATATCTTCTTGTTGATGTTATATAAACCTTATTTGTTTATCATGCGATAACATGGCGTTCTGATAAGAAAGCCTAAACGTCCCCAAATATTGAAGTCAATGAATGAAAGTGATTTGTAAAACGTTTAAAATTAATTGTGTTGAATTTAAAATAGTTGAATAAATGAAATTTAATAATTAATTTAAAATAGTTGAAATGATAGAAAATATGAATGATTTTTACAAATTTTAATTAGATTCATGAAAATGGAGTCGTTCCACGTTAAATTTACAGCTGAGCCACAAGTTGGTTGGACTATTGACAACAGAGCATAAATTGGTTGATAAGTTTCTCAGAAGAGCAGAACTTGGTCAGATGATTTGTGGCTGAGCGCAATCTGCTTGGTTGATTCACAGCAAGAGTGGCGGCCTGGTGGCCAATTAGCTAGCACCACAGGCTTCAGGCATCGAATCCTGGCGGTGGCAGGGATGTTTGTGAGTGGTTCGGAATTCACGTTAAACCATAGGTCCCGGTCTAATTAGCCTAAATTGTATACAAAAAGACCGTAGAGCGACAAACCAAATCAAACCAAATCACTCCAAAAACATTTTGGACGTGAGCCGAGTACAAATTGTCTGAACGAGTTTCAAGCTGAGCACAAATTGGTTGACGGTAGTTTTTAACCTCCATCCAAATGGTAAAGATTTGAACATACACGAGCTATACACCAAATGAAGTTGGTATACAAGAAGAGATTTTCGCTTCCAAACAGGATTTATACCGAGCTCAACTTATTAAAAGCGAATGTACTACTGTGTCCAAAAAGTAAGACCCATTTTCAATTTAAAATAAACAGGGCTTATGGAATTTCAATTTTTTCTTTCTTTTTTAAGTTGCTCGCACTGCCCTTGACATCTATGTCAAATTTCACGTTAAAATGTTCGTTAGTGATTGAATTACGTTTGACTTTATGAGACGCTAAAACGGATTCCGGCAATTTTTGAAATGTCCGAATTAATTGAGCAAAGAACTTGCATTCGATTTTGTTTGGGGAAACGTATAGAATGTTACAGAAGGCATTCGGTAAGCATTCCTATATCGGAAAGAAATGTTTACAAGTGGTATAAATAGTTCAAAGAAGGCAGAGAACGCGTTGAAGACGAAGAGTCCTCTGGTCGACCTCCACCACAACCGACGAAGCTCACGTCCAAAAAAATTAAAGATTGGGTGCTTGCAAACCGTCCATTTATAATTAAGAGACCTTGCTGATAATGTTGGAATTTGAAAAGGATCTTTCAATTCCATTTTGGGTCTGAAAAGTGTCAAATCTCGATGGGTACCGAAAATACTAAATGCCCCAGCTCACACTGCATTGATTCTTCGTGACTTTTTCGCCGAAAAGGAAATCCATATCGTTCCACAACCACCTTATTCACACCGTCGACTTCTGGCTATTCCCTAAATTCAAAAGACCACTCCGGGGACACCGTTTTGAGTCGCTTTGAAGGCCATCCCGATGCCGATGATCTTTTAGCATGCATTGAGGATTGGAAAAAAACGTTGGCATAAGTGCAATGTGTCCGGAGGGGATTAGTTTGAAGGCGATGAAATAAATTTGAAAGAATAAATAAAGAGTTTTTGAAAAAAAAAATTTCCTAACTTTTTGCGCACAGTAGTATATCTAGGTACCACTATATTTATTTATGCACCAAAATGTCCAAAATAATGCTTTTTATTACATTTATCGCGGCAAATTTATGTTATAATTACTACTTATTATGAATTAGAATGCATGAATCCTTCCCAGGTTCCCTGAGTGGGCTGCCCAGCCGCAGCTATTGGGTGGTGGGCAACGTGCAGGAGGTGGGGTACTACAGGGTGAACTATGACGACCACAACTGGCAGCTGCTCATCCTGCAGCTGCAACAGGACCACAAGGTGAGCCGCCTGCTTGCACTGCACGTGTTCTTCGAAAGGTGGCGCTGCCTTCCATTTATTTACGTTTATTATTGTTCTTTTCAGAAAATCCACACCGTTAATCGAGCGCAGATCATTGACGACGCTTTGGACTTGGCTAGGTAATGCAAGCAGAGAAAAGCTAACTCCATTTTGCATTTATTAGCATTTGTATGCAAGTGTTTATATACTTGTTGCAAATGTATGTACAATCTATACATGTACTTGTATTTATGGAAGTAGGATATCATTCTTAAATCCATATTTCACAAAAATATAAAAATTCCGGTACATGAAAAAAAAAAAAAAACATTCTCAAATGTGAATTTATTATTTATGAACATATTTGATCACTTACTGTATCAAACAAATTATTATGATGCTAACTGCTGGTTCAAATAACTTCATAAACTTAATTGGCAAATTAGAAATTTCTTTAAAAATTATTTATTTTATTATGATTTATATACTATTTTTGTAATTATTTTAAGGAAAGGTTTCTTGATGCAAGTTACAAAATGTTGCGATTAATCCGAAACGATTACTTTTCCAATGCACAAATCTTTTAAAGATGTGTTATGAAAAGACAGTTACTCTTTCTATATGCGGTTATAACTTGGTAGAATATAAGCATTGTTTCACAAAAGTATACTGTACTGCTATTTATGAGACCAACATAACAGTCTGCAGAAAAAAATAGTAAGTTAATAGTTATAAAAAAATTATCATGCGAGATCAAATATATATTCTTTCTCGTAATCAAGATAGTTTTCTCTACGTGAAAGAAACTTTCAGAAATTATCTTACATAATGCTGCGACGCCAGCCTTAAATTGGATAAGATATTTTGTTTGTATCATATACATATCGCATCTTCATCTGGCTCATCTGTATTACGTAGTCCAGCTGTTCATTTCTCTTGTTGAAATTTCCTCTATTTGTGTCCATCACCATTAGCCAATGTACAAATAATGGCAATTGCTGTAAACTTGAGTATCACAAATTACTTAACAAGCAGCTGACGCAAAATAAAGACATGGTGGTTTTTTTGTTGTAGGGCTGGTCAGCTGAACTACCACGTGGCCTTGAACACCACCCTGTACTTGGCGCGAGAGGAGGACTACCTACCCTGGAAAGCTGCCCTGCACGGATTCGGGTTCATCGACTCCATGATCTGCAGGAGTCCGGTCTATGGAAAGTGGAAGGTCAGGCAAATCACTCGCTACTGGGGACATTGGTTTTAGTAGAATAGGCTTCGTAAATCATGTTCCTAATGGTCCTCTAAATGAAGCACTGGTGTGTAGAGAGTTGATGTGTAGAGTAGTTAGTATTGCAAAAGCAAACTCGCTATCACTTCCTATTATTAAAAAGTAAACTCTCAATTACTATTCATTACTCACTAGAATATTCGTAATAATACTCTCTATTGTTACATAAGTAAACTCGCTATCACTGCTCTCTCATTTATTGCAAAAGTAAACTTTCAATTACTATTCATTACTCACTCTAGAATATTCGTAATAATACTCTCTATTGCTACATAAGTAAACTCGCTATCACTGCTCTCTCAATTATTGCAAAAGTAAACTTTCAATTACTATTCATTACTCACTAGAATATTCGTAATAATACTCTCTATTGTTACATAAGTAAACTCGCTATCACTGCTCTCTATTAATGCAAAAGTAAACTCTTGATTATTACAAAAGTAAACTCTTGATTATTACAAAAGTAAACTCTATTGTAAAAGTAAACTCTCTATTACTACTCACTATTATTGCAAAAATGAATTCTCAATTATTACTCACTATTATTGCAAAAAGTAAACTCTCAATTATTATTCACTATTATTACAAATACTCTCTAATTTTTGCAAAACTAACCTATTTATTATTGCAAAAGTAACTACTCTATTACTACTATTTATTATTGAAAAGTAAACTTTCTATTGCTACTCACTATTATCACAAAAGTAAACTCTCTATTATTGCTGGAGAGTGCAGTACTGATAATTTTATGTTAGGTACGCGCGTTGTGATATGGGATAGTTCTTGCCTGTAAGTGAGACCAAATTTCAATCATTATAAATACTTGTGGAAATGTATTGCAGCTAAAATTGTGAAAAGACATATTGTACATTGTTACAAAGCAGGCAGACTGAAACTCATCGACACATGACATGGAAAAGTGTAAATGCAATTAACTATTTATTTTTTTTATTTTGAATGATTGGTTAGTTAATCCAATTCTCATAAATCCTCATTTTGGGTTAGAAACACAAAATTGTTTCAAATTAAAATTACTTAGAACTCGGCAACACGTGTACTCATGTGCTTAGCAAAGATCTTTCAAGGACCGAAGTTCTTGAAAACGGGTGTTTGTTACCCGTATATATGTAAAAAGCATACCTAAAGTTGTTCTTTCTGTTCGCAGACCTACTTGATGGAACAGCTGCAGCGAACCTACGACCTCCTGGGATGGGAGGAGAGCTCCGACGAGAACATCCTCACCCAGTGAGTATTCCTTCTATCTTCATTTTTTTTATGTTGAAAAGCAGAGAGGAACATTTGCTTCAAGAAGGCCTGATGGCCGAGTGGCTAGCGCTCTAGCGATCGGTACCACACTTATTCAGATTCGAGTCCCGTCTGTGCTATGGATAAACATCCATGGCAAAGCCAGAACCTACCAGTACGATGTACCAGGGGATTGAATGACCGAGTGTCTAATGCTCTGGCGCTCGGTACCCCATGTTTCGGGTTCGAGTCCCGGTGGTACCATGAATGTTTGTAGTGGTTCGGAATCCCGGTCTCATTTGACTGTAAAGAGCGTCACGGAGCCAAGTCAAACTTCTACCTACGGGTGCTCCATCACAACAGAAGCTGCCCCATTTACACCCATCCACTCATAGGTTGTCCGTCCCGCACTGCAGGACACTGAGGATTACAGCAACAACAGCAACGATGTACCAGAGCTTACCCGCCCATGTTAGTGGTTCGAAATCCACTTTAAACCGTAGGTCCCGGTTTCATAGGATCGTAGAGCGTTGCGGGAGTAGTGTGACTCCGCGTCCGTAGTTTACCTTCAAGTTACACACGCCCCCTGGATAGTGCTAAGTGAGTAACGTCGGTGCAGCCATTATGGCATAAAAGATTACTGTCTAAATATTTGCCAGCTGCATTAGGAAAAAATAAACATTTGTATCAAAAACTTAGCCAAATTTCATACAGGGAATTTAATTATTCGCTGTAGAGTGTTCTTGAGAAGTGTTCTGCAAATTTGATATTCAAACTAGATAAAATGGTTCAAGGCAAAAAAAAAAAAAAAAAACTGAAGTTAGTCAATCAAGGAATTGCGAGGTTTTTTTTACAGGATATATAAGAATTACTTTTACAAATTTGACTGTGAAAAGATGAACATTTTCTTCGCAAAGTTGAAAGAGGGACATTTGCCTTATTGGAAGCGGCAAAAGTGGCTCAGAGAATAAACAAAATTTGTACTTAGTATCCATAAGAATCATGTTTGGAAATTGGACATCCAAAACTACAAAATGTGTTCGCAGAAATAAAATGGCTAATCTCAATTTTTTTAGCCATTTAACCAATTTTTCATACACACTTTAGGCAAATTGGACCGGGACCTACAGCTTAACGAGGATTCTAAACCCGTCCCAAACACCCATGCCACCGTCAGGATTCGATCCTGAAGCCTGTGGTACCAAAGGACAGAGAGCTAGCCAATTGGTAATCAGACCGTATTAAGTCAAGGATTCTAGGGTATTATTACTTTAGAGGATGCATCAGAATTAGTGTTGATAATTAAAAGATAAACACTAGCTCATGGCAAAGTTGTGAATTCGTTCTTGACGGAACTTTCAAATAATTACGACACTGAAATCAAATCAAATAAATCGTTCAAGCAGTCAAATAGTTTTACGGCACTTGTTTAAATGTTTCCTTTAAACACCAGAAGCGTATTTAAAGTAAATAAATGCAAATTTCTTTTTTGGATCAAATCAAGTGTTTTTCAGTTTGTTTGAATTCTGTTACTGGTTTAGGATTTTCAGGTTGAAACACTTGTTTAAATTCCAATACAAGTTTATGATTTTGAGGATAAAACACTTGTTTGAATTCTGTTACTGGTTTAGGATTTTCAGGTTGAAACACTTGTTTAAATTCCAATACAAGTTTATGATTTTGAGGATAAAACACTTGTTTGAATTCTGTTGACAGGTTTAAGCGAGTGACCACCCTGGCGTGGCTGTGCGGCTACGGACACGAGGACTGCGTGCAGAAGGCCCGCGACAAGTTCAGCAAGTGGAGACAGAACCCCGAGGACTTCAGCATGTGAGCGCACCTTTCCTTTCTCAATATGCGTTTGCATTTTAAGCCAACTTCTTACAAGAGGATGCATTTGCAATTTTTTCTTTATTTTTTTTTATAAGTTTTAATATTTTCTCTCTTTAAATTAAGTAATCATTATTAATAAGTAATACTTTTATACGTCATTTTAAGTAATACCTTTATGCTTCATTATTACTCTCATGCTGTTCTTCATCTGTGCGCGTAGAATGAGAATGCTACTACGGTTGGATTTAATAAATAATTTTATAATTTCAAGCTTTAAGATGTTTTATTAACAACATTCTTATTTAAGCTGAGTTTTAAGACATATGTAGGTACGCATTTTTAATTGTTCGCTTAAAGTAAAAACGATTTTACTTTCGAAAAAGGTGTGGTTTAAGAAATAAGTTTGGAAACCACTGGTCTAAAGTGTCACATAATGTTTTTTTTTAAGTTCCTTCTATTAGTTCACAAACTTGCTATATATATCTTGTTCACATTTTCAATCGTTCATGAAATACTTTTTTATCCATCCACTCGAGTTCGAATACATTTTTTTGAACTTGTTGTGGAAGACACTGGATGTTGATACAGTTTTTTCCAAATATTAATTCATTCATTAAATTTAATTCATTCATTTTAGTTTTTTCTTTAGATTTAAGTTTTATGAATCTACCAAAAGATGGCGCCAGATGTAAGAGGAAAAACTCACACGTATTAGCTCACACTCTCCTTCTATACATCTTGTTCGAATTTTCAATCGTTCATGAAATACTTTTCATTCATCCACTCGAGTTCAAAATTTTTTTTTGAACTTGTAGTGGATGACACTGGATGCGAATACGGTTTTTTCAAATAGTAATTCATTCATTCAATTTAATTCATTCATTTTAGTTTTTTTTTTAGATTTAAGTTGCACGTATCTACCAACAGATGGCACCAGATGTAAGAGGAAAATTTCAACTTTATTTATAAAGGACTTTATATTGCTTGTTTAACTGGAGTGTTTCTCTTTTGGTGCACAGCGTGCCCCCCAACCTGCGCAGCGTGGTGTACTGCACCGCCGTGAAGCACGGGGGGGAGGACGTGTGGGACTTCATGTGGCAGCGCTACAAGGTGGAGCAGGTCGCATCCGAGAAGGACAAGTTCATGTACGCCCTGGCGTGCGCCCAGGAGCCCTGGCTGCTCACAAGGTGAGTCACCCCTACCAGGGGCGTTTGGTTCTCGAAGTGATGAATTTTTTTTTTTCATTTTGAAAATGGCACGACACGTCGTGTCACATCGTAAAGCGTAGAATACTTGTTGAATACATGTTGTAATACATGTCGTAATCACGTGGCAGACACGTCGTAAAGCGTAGAATGAAAGAGATTGAAAAAGTAGCTAGTGTGCGTCTAGTAGCTAGTTACTAGCTTTGACTACTAGCGTTTCAGTAGGTAGTGTGTGTCTATTGCAAATACAATGGTACCTCGATATACTTACGTCATGTTAGGAATGTGTCCAACTTGATATACATCCTGTTTCGATGTGAAACATTTGTTCAGTTTACGTCCTTTGTTTGGACTACGATACGTTTGGTACTTCGGTATACGTTCGGTTAGGAATATGACCAACTTGATATACGTCCTGTTTGGATGTGAAATTGCGAAACATTTGTTCGGTTTATGTCCTTTGTTTGAACAACGATGCATTTGGTACCTCGTATACACGCTAGTTAGGAATACGTCGTACTTGATATACGTCCTGTTCGGATGTGAAACATTTGTGCAGTTTAAGTCCTTTGTTTGGACTACGATACGTTTTATACATCGGGGTACGGTCGGTTAGAAATATGTCCAACTTGATATATGCCTTATTTGGATGTGAAACATTTGTTCTGTTAACGTCCTTTGTTTGGACTACGGTACGTTTGATACATCGGTATACACCCGGTTAGGAATATGTTCAACTTGATATACATCCCGTTTGGATGTGAAACGTTTGTTCGATTTACGTCCTTTGTTTGGACTACGATACGTTTGGTACATCGGTATACACCCAAGTTAGAAATATGTCCAATTTGATATATGTACTGGTTGGATGTGAAACAGTTGTTCTTTGTAAAAAAGTTTGCTGCGCAGTATCAGTCCAACAAAATCCAAACAAGTCATAACAGGAATAGTTGGGAACGACCAGATCATCCCGCGGTGACAATTAACGTCGAATCTGGTGATCTTCCACCAGGTTCAAGTAGGAAAAAGAGAAAATTAAACTTGCTAAATTTTCACTTTTTAACTGCTTCATGTATTTTTGTATGAAGCAGTGTTTAAATTATTTTATACATCTCCATCAATATATAATATGCCAATAATAATAGGATTTCAGTTAAAGGAACGGATTGGCAATATTATTGACTATTGTTTATGGAAATACGTCTTGTTTCGTACAAGTCCAATTATATAATAGATTATACGTTTTATTTGATACAAATCTGGTTTGGTTTGCTCTGTATAAAAGTCCAACGATATATAATAAAGAATTATAATAGATTATACGTTTTGTTTGGCAAAAGACTGCTTTGGTTTGGTCTTTATAAAAGTCCAAGCATATAATAGATAATAAAGGATTATAATAGATATGTTAATTATTCGTTTTGCTTGGTGCAATTCTAAGTATGTAATAGATTAAGGAGACATGTTGAGGGACCACTGTATTACATCGCCATTGACTCCTGATCAGCCAAAATTTTAAACTCGACAGTACGTTATGCAAAAAGCGGATATTGATCGAGTTCAGGGCCCTAAACATCAGCAACTTTAATAAACTTTTTGTTTCAAAATCGTAGTATGGCAGGCCCCTTTTTTCTCTCTCACCAATAGTACTATAGTGAGTCGTCAGGAAAAATCACCAAGCTAGTATCGCATATGTTGAGTTATAAAACTTTGAAATGCATGCCTAAAATTAATTCTAAACTGATTAATACTACTTCTAATTAATAGATGAGTACAGCTGTTGGCAAAAGTAAAAATAAATAATATAACATGCTACAGGATACGATGTAAAACAGATACGAATCGCATCTATTCAATGAAATCGCTTTTAAAACATTCTTTATTCGTTCAATACAACAAATAAGTATGTTTCCATATGTTAAGACCATTGCATTATAAGACCATACGTATAATCCTTTTACAGATATCTCAAAACGAATGCAGGAAAAATATTTAAAATTTTTTTCTTCAATGGGGAAAAATGACACAATGGGTCACTGAAATATCCACCCATCACGTGACGAGCATGTTGACTTCAACTTGGTATCCCTCATTTTCCTTTATGTGTCAAAATGATGAGCCAAAAATTTAAACTCGTCGTTCGCCAGTTTCCAGATCATTACATTATAAGACGACACGCATAATCCTTTTACTTATGTCTCAAAACCAATGACCAACAAACCAATATTTAACAAACTTGTCTTCAATGGAGGAAAGGACAAAACGGATCTCTGAAATATCTACCCATCACGTGACGAGCATGTTGATTTCAAGTGGGTAGTCCTCATATAATGATTCCCGTTTCCCCCCGAAGGTACCTGAACTGGAGCCTGTCCTCCGAGTCCGGCATCCGGCGCCAGGACGGCAGCTACGTGTTCCGGTCGGTGGGCGCCAAGCTGTACGGCCGGGACCTCACCTTCAACTACATCAGGGACAAGTGGGACGTCATCTTCGACAGGTGGGTCATCCCTTCTTACGTTTCATAAGCACCTTCGCATCAAAGCATCATCAGAAGCACAACATTAAATCATTCGCATTTTGTTCTTGACAGGTACGGCAAGTCCTTCTTCGCTATCAGTGGTCTCCTCAAGTCCGTCACCTCCTCCCTCAACACGCCCTTCGAACTCACTCAGGTGAGAAGCTTTCACAACCTCACAACTCTAGCGGGAAAGTCCTCAACCTCAACGGGAAAGTTGCTTTAAAAATCATGGATTTTTAGATTTTGAACAGGATGGAAAGAAATGGTCATTGAAAATATTTGGACATATTTTAAAAAAAAACCCGTTACTTTAAAGTAATGTAACATATTTTTTGTAAAGTACACTCAAACCTATTTTTGTGCTGGGGATCGCGACTGCATAAAAGAAATCTCATAATAAAATAGATTGAAACTTTATAAATAGCTATGAAATGGGTTGCTCGCAACTCATTTAAAAAAAAATCTTTTATGCCGTAAATAGGGACCGCATAAAAAAGGTTCCACATAGAAAATATGTCACAATGCCTCACAAAGTCTCACGATGTAGCTAGAAATGGGTTTTCCATGCGTTTATAAATTGAATCAACGTACAGGAATATTTTTAAATGTTTTATTTGCCTTGTATAGATTCCAAAATGTGCATTTGAAACTATTCATCCTAGTCGTGAAGGCGGATTTTCTTATGGAGAATTTCTTTAAAATCACTCACGATCATAATGCACTATGTACAAGTAATAAAATTCGTGGTAATGTGATGCTATAATATAGGGTGCTCCATCTGTTGGATTCTTTTTAATTTGCATGTTATAGGTTGGTTGGTAGGGGTGATCTTGCTCTATGGCTCTCGAGAAGTCCTGATTTGGTACAACAAGCTTTTTGTTTGTGGGCATTACTAAAAAATAGTGTTTAGAGAGAAACGATATGGAACCTATCGCTTTTATGAGATTGGAATGCCACTACAGTGTCATCCTAGTACATATTAAATCGCATCTAGATTAACTATAGACTTTATGTTTGAGTAACCAATGGCTTTCAAGACGAATATTTATAATTTCTAAACATTATAAAAGTGAAAAAATTGTTCCTTTTAAGCATTGCATCATATATATGATTTTTTTAGCTATCCAACCTTTTTCGATGACCTAGTTTGCTTTCCAACGTTATAATCCAGAGATTTTTACACTGTTGGGCGCACTATATTTACCATGAAAAAATATTTTAAATACCTTCCAGTTAATTGAAAATCCAAAACTTAATTTAGAAAGACTTTTTGGATGATCACAACATTTGGTTGTCATGAATTTTCAAAATTAACAATAATTATATTTTATCGGTACTTCATTACCTTAATCATTCACCACCAGAACCAAAATTTCACTTTTAGATAAATAATGCTTTTTATATAGTGTGGATATAAAAAAAACTTAGTAAAACATGAAAAATTACTAATACATTTAAGTAAAACTATTATAATATTAAAAGCTGAACAAAGTCAATGACATTAAAATTGAACAGATCTAATACAACATAAAAAACTGAATGAAGTTATTATAGAATTAAAAATTAAACAATGGTAGTACGACATTAAAAACAGAACAAAACTAAACATGACATAAAAAACTGAGCAAATTTAAGAAAACATTAAAACTGAACAAAGATAACTTGACATTAAAAATTAAGCAAATCTAGTATGAAATTAAAACTGACAAACTAGTAAGATATTACAAACTAAACAAAGTTAGCACGATATTAAAAACTGAACAAAGCTAGTACGATAATAAAAACTGACAAACTAATAAGATATTACAAACTAAACAAAGATAGCACGATTTTAAAAACTGAACAAAGCTAGTACAGGATTAAAATTTGAACCATACTACTTAGACATTTAATGGAGAGAGAAGTTTTGGAGTGGAGCTGAATTGAGTTTGCTGAGGAATGACTGGATCCCAACAAGTTATGGAATAAATATAATTTTTTTGTTTCTTTTTATTTGAGTTATGCTTATAGTCAAATCGTAAACATGAAACCATGAGTTCATTCTTTTGTGTTTATTTTATTGGAGTGGATATAAGGGATGTGATACATCTATAGCAGGGGTGGTCAACCTAAATGATCTTGCAGGCCACTTTGAAAATGCACCGTAACTCCGCTGGCCGCATGTAAAACTATACATCCCCACATTAGATTTAGAGTCGCTATAGACATTTTTATGGAATGAAAAATTGAAACAGAATGATTTATTATTTTTGTGTTTACTATTATTCTTATATGCAAACATAGATAATTTAATAATAATGATACTAAACGCACAACTGCGCGTATCTAGGGATAGTCACTGACGTCACTCAAATCATTTAAACTGAAACATAGAACCTGATATATTAGACGCACGCGCATCATGAGTTCGCAGATTATAATTTAATTATTCTGCGAACTCATAACTGTGAACTCATCAATAAAACGGGCAATACCCGTCCTATATTAGCAAGAATATTATTTAAAAATGAATTAATTTTTTCTCATCATTTCGACAGTTATTCTTTGAATATAGGGTTACACACATAGTGCATGCATTTTTAATACATTGTTTTTGACTACTTCGGCCATTATAAAATAAATATATTTTGCGAAACTGTGATACATCTCACGGGCCGGAAAAATATTCAATGCGGTCCACGGGTTGGCCTCCCCTGATCAATAATATAATATGGTGTCTATGCTATACTAAACATACATAGCATGGACCACATTTAGTGGAGATGAGTGTTGAAAAACAGAAATCGACGTTTGGTTTGCTTCGATTAATCGTAATCGTATAATTTCTTTCTGCAGCTGAAGGAGTTCTACCAGCTGCACAAGAACCGGCTGGGCACCGCCAAGAGGGCCTTCCAGCAGAGCATAGAGGGGGCGGAGGCCAACGTCCGGTGGATGGACGGACACTACGCCCACATTGTCACGTGGCTGCAGGCCAAGTGAACCCCCCTCCTTGAGGTCCTCCCTCCATCGAAGGACTGCTACTTCGAAGAAGGCAAAATTATCATTGGATTATATGTAAAGTTGTATCTCTGTTATATACACACATATATACTTACACACACACACACACATAACACAAACACAAAACACTTGTGTCGTTATCGCTTGAATGCGGGAAGAGTATGCACCAGAAACACTGCGGCTGCACTTGGCGTCAACCCAACTGCACAGAACATCCCTCTGTTGATTGTACAAAATACCTTGCTGATTGTACTGAATACCCTGTTGATTGTACTGAATACCCTGAGAATGTGTAAAAAGACCCATTTGTATAAGTTCCATATTGATTTGGGGCGAGTAAAACACCAAGAACACAAAACTGAAGACCAACAGCGTCATCCGACAAGGGACTTGTCATAGTGTCCGATTAAGATCATCCTTTCTTCCTCCATTTTGTACAGAATGTTGGATCTTTGATGATGTAGGAAATCTGAACTACAACAGACGGAAAGCTTAGTTTCTAGTGTTGAAGGAAAACTGGATCTGGCCCATCAAATTTCTAGTCTAGCATTTTATTCGTGAAAAATACAATAATAAAAAGTATCATTTAAAAAGCAGCAAAATAATTATTTTCCGTAAGTTTTCATATTATTAATCATTATTGAATAATTTATTTAACATTTATTTATTCTTTTTTTTTATGTAAATACGAGTTGTTCAAAAAAAAAAAAAATTACATCCATGCTGCCTGAAGGATTCGTCAAGAGTAATGCTAATTTGAATTAGATTGGCATTTGGGGATTACACGAGGTTTTTGCCATTTGGATTATGTTATTCTTCGATCATTCTGTTGAAAAGATCTGCAGAGCGATCTATCATATGTCTTAATAAATGCAAATGTTCGAAATGGGTTGACCCAGTGTACAGATGATTCACTTTTTTCCGATTGCAAATCAAGTATGGGACGTCATAGCTTCATCCACCTCAACGCTAAGGGGTTCAGATCACTGCTAATCCCACAAAACCGGTATTTCCATCATTTTTTGAGTTGAAGGAATATATTTTAATATTCATTTCGTCGCTTTTAAAAGCATTATGTGCAGGGCCGGATTTTCCTATAGGCTAACTAGGCTACAGCCTGGGGCATCAAGATTGAGAGGGGCCTACATTCCAATTGTTAGCAAAATTAGAATGGCACTATTCTAAAAACAGTAAAAAACACTAAAGCACTGAATCCAAAATAAGGAGGAATTCTACGCATATGACTCATAAGCAAACATAAAAAATGTATTGGTTGAGATCAACGCGTGCTGAGAATAAATGTCCAAATAAGTGTTCTCGACTTTTAAAAAAATTTTTTTATTAATTTTCCGTGCCACATTTTTTATGAAGATGAGTACCCATCACAACATGTTTCATTTAACATATTGATATCCATCACAGTACTGATGTATTTCATTATCTCTCATGTAATTTACAAACTTAAAAGTGGGAGGTGAAATAAGTGGAATAGCCTAGGGCCTCTTTTCATCTGAATCCGGCTCTGAGTATGTGTAATAAAGTTATGTTCAACCATTCTCAGGAATTGAGGTGAATGATTTTGCATGAAGCTATCCTTTTTTTTTTTTTTTTCTCTACATTTTTAATAACCACCAACAAATGGTTTCGCAATGCACTTTATATTACAATTTAAAAGAAATTTTGATGTGAATTCTTTGCTACCTCCTCCAAATCAATGTTTCTGGTGCGTATTCAATGTCAAAAGGGATTTTTTTTTTACCATTCTATTGATTTCACGAACAATTTCCACATTCCATTTCAATCGACTGTACAGAAGAAGAAAAAAAACTTTTTCCTGTATTTACATTTTTTATTAAAATATTAAATACAAACCACTGTACGCGTGTCTTTTTTTTTTTTTTGTAGCGTTAGAATTTTCTGTGTCATTAAAATTTATATTTTTATAACAATAGAATTTTCTGATGCTGTTAAAATTTGTTTTTTGTAGCCCTAGAATTTTCTGGTTCTATTAAAATTTATTTTTTTATAGCACTGGAAATTGCTGGTGCCATTTAAATGTATTTTTGTAGCACTGGAATTTTCTGGTGCCATTTAAAGGTATTTTTTAGCACTAGGATTTTCTGGTGGCATTAAAATTTATTTTTTATAGCACTGAAATTACTTGGTGGCATTAAAATTTATTTTTTATAGCACTGAAATTACTTGGTGCTATTAAAAAATTTTTTTTGTAGTACTGGATTA
The DNA here is from genome assembly GCA_021605075.1 of Caerostris darwini. NCBI lineage: Eukaryota > Metazoa > Arthropoda > Arachnida > Araneae > Araneidae > Caerostris > Caerostris darwini. The sequence continues at coordinate 404,937 of BPLQ01011964.1, forward strand.
ACCTGGTGCCCTTAATATATATACATATATATATATAGTTTTTGCATTGCTTGTGTCATTAAAAATTTTTTTCGGTAGCACTCGTTACAGATTTCTCTCTTTTCTTCTAAAAAATTCCCTTTAAGAAAATCCGTTAAGGGAGGCGTCAGCTTCCCTCACTTCTGTTGGAGTAGACACTTTCTCTACCCACGTGCTATCCCCCACCACGATGCAACAACACATGGTGTGATCCATATTCCATCTGTAATTGTTTCGACTTGTGAACGTCTCATAGACAATCGCTAATTTCATGAGGTCTCATTATCCAAGACACTGATTATCTGCCATCAGATTTGGGTAACAGGTTGTTCTCATTAGTACAAAGCACTAATTGCATGTACTATAAATGTCCACGACTCTTCTTATCCGCTGTCAGATTTGAGTGATAGATTGTTATTATGCTCTTGCTTAAGAATATGCATACCTTTCCCCTGGGAACGGAAATGCTATATTTCTTCTAGTGAGAAAATTCTACAATACTTATTACAGCAAAAATAATTCAAAAAACTACTATTACGTACGATTTTTATTACAGTCTGAATTTAAAAATTTAGTATATTAAGAAGCAAGAAACTTGATAAGAAAGTGATGGGTGAACACATTTCACACACGCCAATGGATAGTCGAGCAACTAGATTCTCATTTGAGTCAATTTGAATCTCGTGAATGAAAACACGTTCGCAAACAACGCAGAGTAAGAAACGAAATTGAATGCTTGTCAGGGTTGTCAGCCTGAGGAATTGAAACTCGTCGCGTGACAGGTATCAGTTGTCGCATCGTGCCTGGCTGTTGCGAGAAATGCGTTTGAAAGTCTAGTCATGCCCCAACGCGTCAATTAAATATTCATGTGAAAAGTATTCCTATGATAAATATTCACGTGAAATTTTTCCTAAAGTATTCCTATGAAAAATATTCACGTGAAAAGCATTCCTAAAAGTATTCCTATGAAAAATATTCTTGTGAAAAGCATTCCTAAAGTATTCCTATGAAAAATATTCATGTGAAAAGCATTTCTAAAGTATTCCTATGAAAAATATTCATGTGAAAAGCATTCCTAAAGTATTCCTATGAAAAATATTCATGTGAAAAGCATTCCTAAAGTATTCCTATGAAAAATATTCATGTGAAAAGCATTCCTAAAGTATTCCTATGAAAAATATTCATGTGAAAAGTATTCATATGAAAAATATTCGTGTGAAAAGTATTCCAATGATAAATATTCACGTGAAAAGTATATCCATGTGAAAGTGTAAAAGTCATTAGGAAAAGCTATACCATGAAACGACACGAAAAATTTGTTGTTATTAGAGAGTTTTTGCATACCGTATTTTTTTTCTCCCTAGCGTGCATGCTCATAGGAAATTGCGCATGCGTATCTGTAATAAGGTTTCTTAGGAGCACGCGCACTAGGCAGAAAAAAAAATACGGTATGCAAAAACTCTCTATTATACTAGTATTTACGTAATCAGCCCAAGTCGCTCCAGATGAAAAAAAAAAAATTAAAGGAAACAAGCACCAACCATGAGTCAACACAATGAATAATTTTATTTATTCACAAAATAGGAAATGTAGCACCACGTGCAATAATAAGTTACAAATTTCATATTCCATCAACATTTCATCTCCGACACAGTTCGAGTCTTTTTAATTTTTGCATAAATACGATGTTTATGCAGCTCGTTTTAGAAGATAAAAGTTTCACTTTGTTCAGTAGTTTGTTTCAATAGTTCCATCAGTTCTTCAAATTTTTTTGTTTTCTATAATTTTGTTGCGTTTAATTCAACTATATTTAATCACAATACTTCTTCTTAGTAATTATAAACTTAATACATAGTAAAGTTGCTTTAATTTCGAACTTTCAAAATGAAAGTAATACCACGTATTGATTTGGGGAAAAAAAAAAAAAAAAAAAAAAAAAAAAAAATTGTAATCAACTCTAAATTAGTGTCGCCATCTATTGTTCAATGTTTAAACTAAATTTTCCCTTTGCAAATTCTTCAAAAAGTTTGTCACAAAGGCACAGATTTTCTCAATCTAAAACACAACTGGGGGATGTATAAGCTATTTTTGCAATAAATATTTTGTAATAAAGTATTAAATAATTGTAGTAAACTGCTATTAATAATAATATATTATTAGCAGGAATAAATCATAATTTTATATTTTAAATTTTAATATAAATAACTTTAGGAAACCTAAACAATAAAGTTAATATGTAAATTTTTTAAATTATTGTTTTAAAAATATGTATTTAATTTTACTTTCACAAAAAGATTTTGATTTTTTGAATTATTTATTTTTTAATTTTTTATAAAAATTAAATTGACTTGATAATTTCAATGAAATAATATTTTAAAAAATGAACAAAATAAGTGTTTACTTCTCGGAAGTGGATAGACTCATAATATGATAGATTTAAATTTCAGCATTCATGAATCACTGAGAATTAATTTCTCGGTAAAAAGTGGCATCTGTTATTTTTTATGCACAGAGAGTATGGCACGGTGGTTAGCGAGTGGGGTTTCCAAACTATAACTCGACAAGTGAAACAGAGATAAAAGTTCATATGCCTGTGGTGGGAATGAACACTATATATTTGTAGCATTCAAAGCCTTTCATTGGCAAAGAGAATGATGGGATGAACGCCCTAGATGTCCTAGATTCTACAGTTAAACATAACTGTACAATCCGTTTCAATCCAAATAAAGAGATTTGCAAATATTCTTCTACATTAAATATTCTTTTATGCACTGTACTTCAGTGGGATAGAATATGTTCTGTATAATTCTTCACCATAATTCAGAAATACAATAAATAAACATGAAGATGTTCATTCCAAGGGGTGGTCTATAAACAACCATAGTAACAATGAATAGGCTACATTTGTGCCATTCTAGTGACGAAGGACTTGAAATGAAAGTGCTCGAAAGAAACTATAGAACTTCTGATGTCCTTATTTCCTCAACCTGCTCAGATCCGAATCAGGCGAAGCGATTACAAAACAAAAGCAGTAAAAATAACTTATGTTAATTAGGATTTTTTCCAATAAAGTAAGCAATTAAAATTTAAGAATTTAGAAATTCGTTAAATTCTTAAAACTTGACCATATTAATATATTAATTTCGGTTTACTGAATCATAAATAATTATGCTTCTGACTATTTTTGTCAAGAGGTATTTCGTGACGATAGGTAGCAAAAGATTGCAGCTTCTAGAACAGCCGTTCTTCAATGTACAAACCATTCACTACAAGTAGCACCGATATCCCTGAAATTGCAATTTTGTACTACTGTGCTGAATGATCTTAGTCTCCGTTTAATTTTACGTGGAAATAACGAAACATTAGAAATTTTTTAAATGTATTTACAGTTACAATTTTAACCTAATCCCTCATAATATATATTTTTCAATTCCTACTATTAATTCCCACTCTCCCTATATATATCTGGTCCAAATTTTCAATCGTTCATAAAATACTTTTTATTCGTCCACTCCAGTTCAAGTAGATTTTTTTTTAACTTGTTGTGGATAACACTGGATGTGAATACAGTTTTTCGAATATTCATTCAGTAATTAAATTTAATAAATTTATTTTAGTTTTTTTTTAGATTTAAGTTGCATGTATCTACCCATAGATGGCGCCAAATAAACTTAAAAAAATGAATGAAAATTATTTTTAAAGGACTTTCTGCAATAGAGTAGAATTTTTTTTATTTATATTTGCTTGTTTTTCCATAAAACTCAAACCTATTCAACCATCGCATCACTTTTTATTTAAAAAAAATTACTCTCCGGTACTTCGAAACAGGGACATAAATCATAAACAACCAGGCTGTGTGTTAGACGAGCCAATCTGTGTGCGAGAACCAATAATATTAAGTTCAGTAGAACCTCTTTAAGTCGAACCTCGATAAGTCGAAAACTTCCACAACTCGAAATTTTTTTTTGTTTCCTTCCCTTCAAGCCCCAAAACCTCCATGACTCGAAATTTCAATCCTCTATAAGTCGAAATAATGAGTCAATCCCCACAAGCAATTTTGGCATATATTTTCCCTCCGTAACTCGAAAAAAAAATTGGACCTCTGGATCTCGAGCATGAGCAATGCTTGATTTTACAATTCGATCATTTGAAACTAATTACTTTTTATATCTCGAAGAAAAATAAGTTACCGACTTTAAGGATTTGCCGACAATGCACGTCGTTGTTTCTTAGAAAACAATGTCAGTGTAAACAATGTCTTAGTATACAGTAAATAGAATAACCAATTCTATCTATACTATAACTCTTTATAGCTTAGTCTGAAGCAAAAAATTAACGAATAAATAAATAATAATAACTGACTTTTTTAATACATAATATTTTTAATTTTAAAGTTGTTTCGGAATTAGTTTGATTTTTTTATCGCAGTACATAATATAACTTTTAAGTTGCAAATAAACACGTTTATTACCTCTGTAACTTGAATTTTTATTTATTTTACCTCTCTTAACTCAAAATAAGTTAGAAAGAATCTAGACCTCTACAGATCGAATATTTCCTTACAATATCCGATTTAAGTTTCATGTATCTACCAAAAGATGGCGCCAGATAAACTTAAAAAAAATATATGAAAATTATTCATAAAGGACTTTCTGCAGTATAGTGAAAAAAGTAGAAATTGACTTTAAGTCGAAATCAAACAATGCGATTGCAAAACAAAAGCATCTGAAATAATTTATCATGTTAATTAGGATTTTTTGCCCCTAACGTAAGCAATTTAGAAATCCGACTTAAAGGAATTGATCTGTAAGTCGAAATCTTCCATAAGTTGAGAACTCTATAACTCGAATTATTTCGGCGTCTCCCTTGAAGTTCGACTTACAGATTTGGTTTGGTTTGGTTTGGTGTGTCGCTCTACGGTCATCTTGTACACACTTTGGGCTAAACAGACCGGAACCTACAGTTTAACGTGGATTACGAACCACTCACAAACATCCGTTCGACTTACAGAGGTTCTGCTGTATTTGGCGTCTCCCTTGAAGTTCGACTTACAGAGGTTCTGCTGTGTTTGGCGTCTCCCTTGAAGTTCGACATACAGAGGTTCTACCGCATTCGGCGTCTCCCTTAATGTTCGACTTACGGAGGTTCTGCTGTAGTCGCAATTCACAAGGACGAGGTGACTTCGTCGATGATGTCGTTCTGCAAGCCCCCGTTGTTGTCCTTCCTTTTGGAGGCGGTCAGCTTCTTGGCAGAGGATCTCGACACGTGTGTCTGGGAGAAGTCGTCTCTGTCTCCAACAGCACCAGTGTCTCCTTCCACCGCCACCACCCGCAGGCAGTTGGGGCAGTGCTCGAGGAGTGGGGGACTCGAACCGGAGACCCTCCTCTCCCGGGCGAGCCTGCGCACCTCCTGGCTGACGGAGGACTCGTGCGTGTTGAGGAGGTTGTTCTCGAACTCGCTGAGCATGAGGTACTTCTCCTCCTTGTTGCAGGAGGTGATGCAGAAGTCGTCGAAGGCCGCGGCCTCCTCGGAGATGCAGGTCAGCTCCTGCCTGTGGAGCAGCTCGCTGGAGACGCGGTGCTGCTTGGCGGCGAGGAGGCGCGCCCCGGCCTGCAGGGTGGCGCGGCGCTCGGGGTGTGCCCTGCCGCCCCCTTCCTCGTAGCCCTGGGAGTCGCCCTTGTGCCGCCGCCTCGCGCTGCGCTTGTGCAGGTCGATGAGGAAGAGCAGCAGGCCCCCCGCCGTCATGCAGGCGGAGGCGAAGTAGAAGCCCACGCGGTCGCCCTTCACCTTGTTCAGGTAACCTGCAAAGTACAGCGGTTTGTGAACCCATGGTGGACCGAAACGTCATGGAAAAGACAATCATCAAAAAGACAAACAAAAGCATTTGAGAACCAAATACACAGTCCAGTCCCATTAATGTGACCATCACCTACTTTCGACGTCAACGTGAAATCACAAAAGGCAGGTGGCAGCCCATTGCAGTAGAGTGTATACAAAGGATGTCATAAGGCATCGGAAAGCATTTCAATAGTTATGTATATTCTTTCTGTATATATACGGTCCGCTCTGCCAAAGGTGATTATTCTGGTTTTTGACAGGTGGTCACATTAATGGGACTGGACTGCGTATATAGGACAAAGGGCATTTCGCTGTGGTCTTTTTTACTGTTTCAGTGATGGCCAATACACTAGAAAATATAAAGTAATCTTTTTTTACTTCCGAATCGGAGACCAAACCACCAAAAGACAATCTGTCTTGTCCTGGTAGTCTTCAAAGAGACTATCAACAATGAAAGAGCTATTGATATGCCATTGTATATTCTGTTGATAGTCACACATATCACTGTATTTTTTTTAATAGCTGCTATGATTGAAAGATAAAAATTTCTCGCGATCCAATTTTTTTCCCGTTGCAACTAAAGGATTTACAAAAAGCCCACGCGGTAGGCCTTCACCTTGTTGAGTTAACCTGCAAAGGAGAGCGGTTTGAGAACCAATGATGAACCGAAACTGTCATCGAAAAGACAATCATCAAAAATCATCAAAGAGACAAACAAAAGCATTTGAGAACCAAATACATCCCCTGCAGAAATTGCCCCAACGCTTTACTAACCCCTAAGCACATTCTAGCACTCACTCCCCATGCATTGCAATTGGGTAGGCTGCCAATCGAGGCCGACTTAAGAGAAGCCCTGTAGAGTGAAGCGGCGCCGTTGCTAGCGGTCGCTGTCGCGAAGACTTTTGACTTGATCTGACTTTGATAATGATATCTTAAATCCATGGACACGATAACAACAACAACAACCAAATATGTAGGACAAAAGCATGTCATTGTGATCTTTTTTTTACTGTTTCGGTGATGTTTCGGTTTTACTTCGGACTAGGAGAAACCATCAAAGGACTTGTTTCCTGATTGCCGTCTATCTTGTTAAGGTAGTCTTCAAAGAGACTGTCAACAATTAGAGGGCTATTGCTAGGTCAAAAGACATGCCACTGTGATATATCCTTGTCCATCACCTTTTCAGGTAACTTGTAAAGGACAGCGTTTGTGAACCGATGATGTCATCGAAAAGACAATCACAAAAAAAGCAAACAAAAGCATTTGAGAACTAAATATATAGGGCAAAAGGCATATAACTTTAATAAGATAGAAGCCAATGAGGAAACAAGTCTTTTGAGGGTTTCTCCGATTCTGAAGTAAAAAAAAAAAAAAAGATTACTTTTTATTTGTCAGTGTATTGTCCATGATTAAAACAGTGAAAGTCTAAGACTAAGTCATCTTTTTTTACTTCTTCAGTGATGGACCATACACTGACAAATGCAAAGTAATCTTTTTTTACTTCTTCAGTGATGGACCATACACTGACAAATGCAAAGTAATCTTTTTTTACTTCTTCAGTGATGGACCATACACTGAAAAATGCAAAGTAATCTTTTTTTACTTCAGAAGCGAAGCCCATTGTTTCTTCATTGCTCTCTATCTTGTTAAGGTAGTCTTCAAAGAGATTATCAACAGTTAGAGAGCTATTGATAGGTCAAAAGACATGACACTGTGATCTTTTTTTTACTGCTTCAGCGATGAACAATACACAGAGTAATCTTTTTTGCTTCAGAATCGGGGAAGCCATCAAAAGACTTGTTTCCTCATTGCTCTCTAGCTTGCTAAAGTAGTCTTCAAAGATACTATCCACAATTAGAGAGCTATTGATAGGTTCAAAAGACATCCCACTGTATTTTTTTAATAGTTGCAATAATTGAAAAAAAAAATCCTCGCGATCATTATTTTTTCCGTCACAACTAAAGGATTTGCATGAAGCTCACATGGCTCATTTTAAGGCCCGTTAAAGTAAATTAATATAGTTAAGATTGAAGGGAGATAAAGTTGATTGAGAATAAATTATAGCCCAGATAAATAAAATAAATATAATTAATAAAAAAAAAATGTTGAAATCTGCTCGGTAAATTTCAACTCATCATGTGTGAACATTCGAGAACGGATCAGTAAACTCAGGAATTTAACAATGTTTACTAATGCCCGAGATATATGAAGCGATTGATTGGAATACTGAAAGAATGGCCTAATTCAATGGCCACATGAATATGGTAATGGTGAATAGATCAAGAACTTCATGAAGAATGAATTGTTCAAGAATCTCTAAAAGAATATACAAAAGTAAGATAAATGTAGTCGTGAATGAAGAATGAAGTATTCCAAATTCTACAAGAAACATTATAACATTCAATAGCCAAAAGAATATATCAATGCTTGAAAATTCTAGCCATAAATGAAGAATGAAGTATTCCAAATACAATAAAAAGCACTATACAGCTCAATAGGCATGGGAAAATGCCAAAAGTGACAAATATAAAAATTCAAAAAGAAGGAATGGATCAACGCACTACGAGTACTTATAGCCATTGGATATACAAAGGCTTTAAATCCAAACCCAAAACATGAAAAGGGTTTCAAAACCATACTACAAAACATCTCAAGCAAAAGCCAAATTCTCCAGAAAATTCCTTAAGAAAAACTTTATTCATGAAGCATTTCAAGAGTTAAGGGGCCCAAAGTACCATTTTCCGCCAAGAATTTGAAAAGGAGTTTTATTTGGTTGGCCCTCATTTTAACCAGGACATCATGTTCACACGAGATAATAATAAATTATAGGAAGTTACGATTCTTAAAAAAGTAGCCGCAATTTTCTTGCAACCTCCAGAAAGAAAAAGTTATTGAGATTGGAAATAGCCAGAAAATTATGTTACTGGGACCTTAATGCCACAAACTTTCACGACTGCAATAAAATGCCTCCACATTTATGTCATTTTAGTTTATTGATAATATTACAAAATATGACTGGAACAAAATATCCCGTGAGTTAATTACTGTGATTCTATTTTCACTATGATATGTTGTGACTGCGTTAAAAAAAATGTTATCTTATTGCAACTGTGACAGCACGACAATAAATTAATTTTGGTTTTATATTTCGAATTTTACTGTTATTATATATTTGTCGATCCCTCTCTGCCTAACAGTGGAAAGAATATGGTATGTGTACGTTAACTTTTAAATGACAATATGACTTATTATTTGTACTTTAATTCAATTCCTTCTATTAGCTCCCACTCTCCCTGTATATATCTTGTTCAAATTTTTAATCGTTCATGAAATACCTTTTATTCATCCACTCACGTGCAAATACATTTTTTTGTACTGGATGACACTTGACGTCAATACACGGTTTTCAAATATTAATTCATTACTTAAATTTAATTAATTCATTTTAGTATTTTTTTAGATTTAAGTTGCATATATCTACCCATAGATGGCGCAAGATAAACTTAAAAAAATAAAGGAAAATAATTTATAAAGGACTTTTTACAATAGATTGAAAAAAAAGTAGGAATCGACTTAATTTTTTTTTTATATTACTTGTTTTATGTACAAATCAATAAGAATGTAAGAATTAAGTAGATTGATCGTGACAATTTTTAAGCCTCTTTTTAAAATCATGCTCGATTATTCTACTTATATTCCAGTGGCATTAGAAAGATATTGAATTCGTTCTAATCCGAGATTGCTTTGTTCGATCTATTTAATTTGAGAAAGCGATTCGCAAACAGAAGTGACCTTGCAGAACCTTGACCCTCTCCTGTTTCGAACGAACTGCCGCCGACCTTCCTTAATTTTTGATCGATTCAATGGACTCCACTGCAAACAAATGCAGCAAAATCGAACGTCCCTAACTGAATAATCTGGAACAGAATTAATCTTTCCCGAAAAATTTCCACCCCATCGATCGATGAAGGGGAGAATCCTCCTCTTTTCAAGAAGTTCGCTGACCAATAAACGTTTACCTTATTGCTTTTTTTTAGGTGTCATCCCGAATTTCTCACAAGACAGTCTGTGAATTTTTACAGAAGCAGGAATTTCGATTAAAACAGACAGTTAAAGTTGGGAGAGAAACTGACCTCGGCACTGGACATTTTGCTTCTTTCAATTCCTTCCATTAGCTCCCACTCTCCCTCTATATATCTTGTTCACATTTTCAATCGTTCATGAAACACTTTTCATTCATCCACTCATGTTCAAATACATTTTTTTTTAACTTGTAGTGGAGGACACTGGATGTGAATACACTTTTCTCTAATATTCATTCAGTAATTAAATTTAATTCCTTAATTTTAGTTTTTTTTTAAATTTAAGTTGCATATACTACCAGATAAACTTAAAAAAATGAATGAAAATTATTTATAAAGGAATTTCTGCAATAGAGTGAAAAAAAAGGTAGAAATTGATTTAAAATTTTTTTTTTTATATTACTTGTTTAGGTATCATCCCCAATTTCTCTCTAGACAGTCTGTGAATTTTTTACAGAAGCAGGAATTTCGATTAAAACAGACAGTTGAAGTTGGGAGAGAAACTGACCTCGGCACTGGACATTTTGCTTCTTTCAATTCCTTCTATTAGCTCACACTCCCCCTCTATATATCTTGTTCACATTTCCAATCGTTCATAAAATACTTTTGATTCATCCATTCGAGTTCCAATGCATTTTTTTTTAAACTTGTAGTGGATGACACTGGATGTGGATACAGTTGTTTCAAATTTTAATTGATTCATTCAATTTAATTCCTTCATTTTAGTTTTTTTTTTATTTATGTTGCATGTATCTACCCATAGATGGCACCAGATAAACTTAAAAAAATGAATGAATGAAAATGATTTATAAAGGACTTTCTGCCATAGAGTGAAAAAAAAGTAGGGATTGACTTTAATTTTTTTTTATATTACTTGTTTTAGGTATCATCCCCAATTTCTCTCCAGGCAGTCTGTGAATTTTTTACAGAAGCAGGAATTTCGATTAAAACAGACTGTTAAAGAAACAGGAGAGAAACTGACCTTGGACTGGACGTTTTGGTTCATTTTTATGCGAATCCCCTTATGTCAAGTGTCCCAGTGGATGCATTCATTTTAAACTTCGAAGAAGGAATGTTATTATCAAATATTGGCCTTTAGCGTGAAGTGATTGTATGAATGATCTGTAATATTTCGTATGGTTGCAAGATTCAATTATTGAAAGAAGAAAAATCAGAGATATTTTTGTTACATTAGAAGGGACCAACGAGAAACTTCACACAGCCACACTTTTCATGTCAAGGTGGCTTACTAAAGGACTAGCAAGAGTGTGTGAGAACCAGTGATAAATCATAGACATTCCACCATAAACATATCACTATTTTCGTCATAACTGAAGGAACCACCAAGAAACTTCACAAAGCAAACCTTTGTCTTGTCAAGGTGGCTTACTAAGGGACTAGCAAGAGTGTGTGAGAACCAGTGATAAATCATAGACATTCCACCATAAACATATCACTATTTTCGTCATAACTGAAGGAACCACCAAGAAACTTCACAAAGCAAACCTTTGTCTTGTTAAGGTGGCTTACTAAGGGACTAGCAAGAGTGTGTGAGAACCAGTGATAAATCATAGACATTCCACCATAAACATATCACTATTTTCGTCATAACTGAAGGAACCACCAAGAAACTTCACAAAGCAAACCTTTGTCTTGTTAAGGTGGCTTACTAAGGGACTAGCAAGAGTGTGTGAGAACCAGTGATAAATCATAGACATTCCACCATAAACATATCACTATTTTCGTCATAACTGAAGGAACCACCAAGAAACTTCACAAAGCAAACCTTTGTCTTGTTAAGGTGGCTTACTAAAGGACTAGCAAGAGTGTGTGAGAACCAGTGATAAATCATAGACATTCCACCATAAACATATCACTATTTTCGTCATAACTGAAGGAACCACCAAGAAACTTCACAAAGCAAACCTTTGTCTTGTTAAGGTGGCTTACTAAAGGACTAGCAAGAGTGTGTGAGAACCAGTGATAAATCATAGACATTCCACCATAAACATATCACTATTTTCGTCATAACTGAAGGAACCACCAAGAAACTTCACAAAGCAAACCTTTGTCTTGTTAAGGTGGCTTACTAAAGGACTAGCAAGAGTGTGTGAGAACCAGTGATAAATCATAGACATTCCACCATAAACATATCACTATTTTCGTCATAACTGAAGGAACCACCAAGAAACTTCACAAAGCAAACCTTTGTCTTGTTAAGGTGGCTTACTAAGGGACTAGCAAGAGTGTGTGAGAACCAGTGATAAATCATAGACATTCCACCATAAACATATCACTATTTTCGTCATAACTGAAGGAACCACCAAGAAACTTCACAAAGCAAACCTTTGTCTTGTTAAGGTGGCTTACTAAAGGACTAGCAAGAGTGTGTGAGAACCAGTGATAAATCATAGACATTCCACCATAAACATATCACTATTTTCGTCATAACTGAAGGAACCACCAAGAAACTTCACAAAGCAAACCTTTGTCTTGTTAAGGTGGCTTACTAAGGGACTAGCAAGAGTGTGTGAGAACCAGTGATAAATCATAGACATTCCACCATAAACATATCACTATTTTCGTCATAACTGAAGGAACCACCAAGAAACTTCACAAAGCAAACCTTTGTCTTGTTAAGGTGGCTTACTAAAGGATTAGCAAGAGTGTGTGAGAACCAGTGATAAATCATAGACATTCCACCATAAACATATCACTATTTTCGTCATAACTGAAGGAACCACCAAGAAACTTCACAAAGCAAACCTTTGTCTTGTTAAGGTGGCTTACTAAGGGACTAGCAAGAGTGTGTGAGAACCAGTGATAAATCATAGACATTCCACCATAAACATATCACTATTTTCGTCATAACTGAAGGAACCACCAAGAAACTTCACAAAGCAAACCTTTGTCTTGTTAAGGTGGCTTACTAAGGGACTAGCAAGAGTGTGTGAGAACCAGTGATAAATCATAGACATTCCACCATAAACATATCACTATTTTCGTCATAACTGAAGGAACCACCAAGAAACTTCACAAAGCAAACCTTTGTCTTGTTAAGGTGGCTTACTAAAGGGACTAGCAAGAGTGTGTGAGAACCAGTGATAAATCATAGACATTCCACCATAAACATATCACTATTTTCGTCATAACTGAAGGAACCACCAAGAAACTTCACAAAGCAAACCTTTGTCTTGTTAAGGTGGCTTACTAAGGGACTAGCAAGAATATGTGGTAACCAATGGTAACTCATAGGCATGCCACTGTAAACATAGTATCACTATTTTTGTCATAGTTGAAGGAACTACCATGAAACTTGACATAGCAAACCCTTGTATTATTAAGGTGGCTTATAGCAAGAGTATGGGAGAACCAATGATAAATCGTAGGTATGTCACAGTAAACATATCGCAATTTTCGCCATAACTGAAGGAACCACCATAAAGCTTCACATTGCAAACCTTTGTCTTGTTAAGGTTGCTTACAGCAAGAGTATGTGAGAACCAATGATAAACCATAGATATGTCGCTGTAAACATATCATTATATTCGTCATAGTTGAAGGAACCACCGGGAAGCTTAGTTAAGGCAGGATAAGGTACCCTCATACTAATACAATGGACACCCAGTACAGTTCAGTGGGCACTAAAGGACTTAAAAAACTGCATCTACATTTGTGTCGCCACATATCTGATAAAAACTCGACCAAGAACCGACAACGGAGAAATAGTCAAATTTTCATATTTAATCTTTCCATAATTGGTGTTGTCATGGTGTCAAGATTTGAATTAAGCTCTGTGGGTTCAGAAGCCTTTTGTGGTGACCCCTTCTTGCATTAAACCCAGATAATGACACACTCAGGACAATACTTAAATGAATATAACATTTTAGATTCCATAACGAAAAGGTCTTGAAATAATATTATATTCATTAGAAATTACACTATTTCCGCTTCCTCCTATTTCAAAAGAGCTGAAGCATCCGAAATTTTTCTATTCTCTTACAGTATTCTAGTAATCAATATATGGCCCATGGATGCATCGTCTATGCAAACATTGTTAACTTTTTAGTTAAAATGCCTTGTCAGGTTTTGAACTGAGATACTTCAGAGTGAAAGATCAAATATAGGTCTAGAGCCTATTTTTTTTTCAGTTCCTTCTATTAGCTCACACTCTCCCTACATATATCTTGCTCAAATTTCGTATCGTTCATGAAATACTTTTTATTCATTCACTCCAGTTCAGATACATTTTTTTGAACTTGCAGTGGTTGACACTGGATATGAATAAAGTTTTCTCAAGTATTAATTCTTTTATTCAATTTAATTCATTCATTTTATCATTCAGTTTTAAGTTGCATGCATCTACCAATAGATGGCACCAGATGTAAGAGGAAAATTTCAAACTTTATTTACAAAGGACTGTCTGCAATAAAGTGAAAAAAAAAGTAGGAAGTGACTTTAAAATTTTTTTTATATTACTTATTCTGATAACAAATTGAGATAAGTCACAAGCATGTCCTATTTTGAAATGACGACAGGAATAAAACGTTATTCTCTATTTGTAATACTTCATTGGTAAATAAATAACGGCTGTAAATTATCATGCACACTGATTCGTGAACAGAAATGGACTAATGTGCAAGTACCAAATGATTAATATTAAGTATATTAGACATCAGCATGCACTCACCAGTGAGGGGCACTCCGATGACGAGAGGCACGGCCTGGCTGCCCTGTATGAAGCCCCAGGCCCGGGCGAAGTTCCTGGCCCGCACCTTCTCGAATATGAAGGTCTTGAGGGCGTACAGGTATCCCCCGTGGAAGAAGCCGTACACCCAGGCGAACAGCACGTACCCGCTGTACCCCTGCAGGGAGACGAAGGCGGCCAGGATTCCGGCCATCACGAGCAGGGAGGCCTGGGCCAGATACTGGCGCGCGATCAGGCACTGGACGCTGTTCTTGACCACCACCAACCCCAGGGCCGCGCAGCCCAGCAGGGAGCCCAGCCCCAGGTACAGCTGCAGGCGGAGCAGGGCGCTGGGGGTCAGCCCCTCCTCGTGGCCCTGGTACATCTGGAAAAAAAAATCGCAATTAAGTATTTGATATACTGCATAAAACAGGAATATAGTATGTTTAAGGCCTTTCTAACGACTGTCGACTGAAAATAAAGTTGTAACAGTTCTATGTTTCACTTTGTGACCTTAGTGACCATCCCTAGACACGCGCTCTTGATTGTTGATAGCAAAGCAAACCAGACTCTTAGTTCGAGTTGTTAGCACTTTTGGTTCAACTTACACCTGCAAATCGTTTTTTTTTTCTAAAATGAAATTGTCCAAACAAAACACGCAAAAAAACATAACGAGCGCAACACGCATTACGATGTGCAAACATCCAAATGGACATCGATTCGCAAAAGCTAAGTGAAGAAACACACATCGCACTCGTCAAATAAGTATTCTTTAATGATTTCATTTTTTAAATTTTGTTCATATTAATATTTTTTATATTTCATTTTTGTGTTCTATATTTCTTTAGAATGTGAGTCCAGTATCATTATTATTATATGATCTATGTTTATATGTAAGAATAATAGTAAACATAATAATAATAACTCATTAAATTTATTTTTTCACTCCAAAAGAATGTCTATAATGAGTGTAGATCTAATAGGAGGATATATAATTTTATATGTGGTTCGCGGAGTTAGGGTGAATTTCGTTTGGGTTGGCCGCCCCTGTAATAGACGGTATATTTTTTTAAAAATTAAATTCATTTGTAATAACATTTTTAATTTACGATTTATTGAAAAAACAAGATTATAAAATATGTCCTATTTTTTTACTTCTACTTTTGAACTTTTTAATAAACATAAAAATCTGGAAATCTGAAAAACGTGACATTATTTGTTTTCTCTTGTCATTTTAAAGTGTTTACGAATTCCTAAAATAACATAAAAACTCATTTTTTTATCTTTTATAAAAGCAATTAAAAAAATATCGCTACTTTTAGACCATTTTCGACAGTTTTTCGTTTTTTTAGACCGTTTACAGCTTAGAATAAAAATAGTACTCAGCCTGAAAAAAGAAGTCTTAAGAACCTAGTGTCCATCCACAAGAATGTTTTTCTCCCCTTGAAGTGTTGCATGTTGGGGTTTTTTCAGTTCAACTTTTACGCAACCAAAACAAACTTGCGCTGAATTCGGAAGATGGCTCGGATTTGTTTACAGTTTCACTTTCGGAAATAGCAAGGAAGTACAGCTTTTTTTTTAGCTTTCCTTGCTTGAATGTGCAACAGAGTAATTTTTGTGCTGGCACGCATGTGTGTTTATCTTTCTTTCAAATGGTGAGTACACTGGTACTGATTTCGCCGCGTACTTGCTCCATATGTTACATTACGTCTGAGAAGCGAAACGAAAGTAATCGGTATATTTTTTAAAGCTGAAATATTTATTCCGAAACACATTTCTTATGACAACTAGAGCGTCGACAGTGGTGAATGCAACATGTCAGAAATGCACATAATTGTGAAGTATTGGCTGCAATAAGACAGCACCAGAGAGATAAAAGAAAACGCCCTTTCATCATTTTTTCGATTTAATTTACATGTATGGGAACAATATACTGTAACAAAGTAACAATATAAAGAACAAAAAGTATATTCAATAATATAATAAACAGTAAATAAAGAATTTAGTGTGTGATATTATATTAATTTACAAATATTTTAGTATTTGGTTCGATGGTTAATTGGTTTCTGTTGACAGCTTTTTTTTATGTTTATGGAAAATGCTGGTTAACACACACACACACATTATTTATATATATATATATATATATATATATATATATATATATATATATATATATATATATATATATATACAGAACAGGGAATATATTGTCCTGTTAAAAAATGCATTGTAGAAAATTACATATCTCGAATATATTCTCCGTGTTCCAATATATGTGCATACTCATTTTCATGGATATCGTTTGAACATATTACATGGGTTTGTTTTGTTACTTTCAACACGAAGCAAACAGGCCCTACTACTCAAATAATAGATGACGACGACGATATAGATGACATTTTGTACACATGTTTGTGAGGGAGAAAATCTCATAATCATAAGCAACCTTGTTCTCATGTGTTCCTTCAAAAATCAGCTATAGAGCACTTCATTCGCTATGAAGGATAATGGAGGGTGCGCACACACAGATGAACTCATTATGTGAGTGGCAACCTCTGGCAACGGGCGTACCGATTACGGAGTACCCCTAAACCTCCTCATCTTAATTCATATATAAAATTTATGATTTTAATTGGCTGCTTAATGTTAGTAATGTTAAAATAACGAGATAAAATTTCTAAAGTTAAACAAATGGTGCTCAAGAAAATAAAAAATACTAAAAATAAATAAAAGTAAAATACAAAATTAAAATTAAAAAAATAAAAGAATTTAACTTTAAATTCGGTACAATTAGGGACCCATTGTCGATGCCATATCACTATTGAAAAAAGTTAACCAACTACTGATATAGATGAGCTTACGATATAGATGACATTTTGTACATGTTTGAGCGGGAGAAAATCACATAATCATAAATCTCCTTTTTCTCATGTGTTTCCGGAAAAATGAGCTATAGAGCATTTCATGCTATTGAGCTACTGAGGATAAACAAGTTATAAAAAATTTTTTTTAATAATTTTTTTTTCAATTCCTTATATTAGCTCGCACTCTCCCTATATGTATCGTGTTCACATTTTCAATCGTTCATGAAATACTTTTTTATTCATCCACTCAAGTACAAATAACGTTTTTTTTTTAACTTGCAGTGGATGACACTCGATGTGAATCAAATATTAATTCATTTAATTATATCTAATTCATTCATTTTAGTTTTATTCTGGATTTAAGTTGCATATATCTATCCACTACAAGTTCAAAAGAAATGCATTTGAACTGGAGTGGATGAATGAAAAGTATTTTGTGAACAAGATATAGATAGGGAGAGTGTGAGCTAATAGACGGAATTGAATAACATTATTATTAATAGGATCTGTTGCACAACCGTTTGGCTTTGCTTGTCATATTCAAACCAGACTCAGAAATGTAGAACTCTGTTTATCAATTAGCTCCAGATCCACATATCCAGTGAAAAAGATACTTAATTCCACATAAAAAAATTATACGGAAATTAAATGAGTAAATACATTACATTCACATATGAAAAACTATTAATTGCATGATAAAGTATCTCATAAAGAACATATGACGTGGGCTTATTTTGTTGCTTTCAGCAGGAAGCAGACCGGATCTGCTACTCTGATAGAGGACGATGATGACGATATAGATGAGCTTACGATATAGCCTAAAGTGTGCCCAAGATGACCGTAGAGCGACAAATCAAACCAAACCAAACCTTGTCCTCATGTGTTCCTGCAAAATTCAGCGATAGTGTACTTCATGCTATTGAGCTACGGAGGATAATGGAGGGTGCGCGCCCACAGATGGACTCATTATTTGAGTGGCAATTTCACTTCGCTCCACGCTGAAAGCAACGAAACGAGCTCGCGTGATGAGGAAGAACTCACCAGCAGGAAGAAGGGGGTGTGGACGCCGAATGCGGAGAGGGCGCTGCCGAGGAGGAGGATCTGCACCGTCCTGGAGCGCAGCACGGTGAGGTCGAAGAAGGGCTGCCTCTCCCTGTGCGCCGCCCCCCTCTCGCGCGCCTTGGAGCGCTTCTGCAGGCCCTTCAGGTGCAGGATGGCCCTACGCTGCGGGTGGTAGAGCGAGGCAGGGCGGTAGAACACGCCCAGCAGGAAGGTCGCGGAGGCCAGCCCCGTGATCGCCTGCAGGCCCAGGCGCCACCCCAGCGAGCTGCAGGAAGACATAGGACACAATTATTGAAACTATGAAAATAATCTCGCAAATTTTTCTTTCCCAAGTTATGCAATTAACGTATGGAAGATATGCATATTCTATTGCACTATTATCTTGGAATGGAATTTTTAAGGGAACACAAATAGTGTCCAGTATGAATTTTTTTGTTTATGCAGAACTTTAAAAAAAATAATTTTCCATATTCTATTACATCAGTTTTCCATATTCTTAATTTGTGTCAGCCTTTGTTTTAGTTTAAAACATTAACAATACTAAATTAAGAATTGGAAATACCGAAGCTATTAATATCACATTAACAACTGGAAATACTGATGCTATTAATATCAAATTAACAAACGGGAATATTGAAGTGATTAATAGGACATTAATCATTGGAAATACTGAAAACATTATCATTACTACATTAGCAATTAGGAATACTGAAGGATTAACAGTATTCAAATGAGAATACTAAAGACATTCGCATATCATTAACAAATGAGAATACTGAAGACCTTAACAAAACTTCATTATCAGTTGGGAATACTGAAGATATTAAAGCATTAATAAAAAATATTAAAATTCCATTAACTCTTTGGAATACAGGACATTAAAATATTAACAATTTTGAATAATGAAGGCATTTAACAAATGAGGATACTGAAGAAAATAAAACTACATTAAGAAGTGATAATATAGATGACATTAACAACTGAGAACATTTAAGGTTTTCAATGCTCTCAGTTGTTAAGGCCATCTATATTAACAATATAGATGATATATGTATTCCCAATTTCCAATAATATGTATTCCCATTTGTTAATATATCTTCATTAACAAATGGGAATACTAAAAGCATACGAACTATTTTAAGAATTGGGAATACGAGGGTAAATCTGAAATTTTTGAGACAGTGGCAGACGACAAATGCAGGAAAAAAAATATTCGTTAAATTTGTAAATTTGAACTCTTTTATGGCCGCAGACTGTGATTTGTGGCAGCAATTGCAATTTAGCTGTTGTAGAATAGAATTTGCAAGAAAGGAAAATAGAATTGACGGAGACCACTATCGCGCTATGATTTTAAAGTGGGATTAAATCAAGAAGAATGCCTTCAGGGTCTTCAACTAGCGTATGGAGACTAAGCTCCATCTCGTGCTACTGTATTTAGATGGTTTACAAAATTTCGTAGAGGACGAACTTGTCTGTTGGATCAAGAACACACAGGAAGACTTTCATCAGTTGTAGTTCCATAAAAGGTGACAAAAAATGTTAATCGATGATAATCGCTGCGCTTATCAAATGATACAGAAGCTATACATAGAATTATTCATGAAGAACTGCATATGAAAAAATTAGTTTGTCGTTGGGCCCCCATAATTTAACAGAACCCCAAAAAACTTAGCGTGTCAGAATCTGCAAAGAAACCATAAAAATATTTAACGATGGTGGACACCGCCTTATTTCTAACTGGCATAACTGGTGATGAAACGTACATACCGTGTTGGAATTCTTATGCTTTAGTTCGCGCCACGCAGCGTCACGTGGTAGTTTATAGAAATCGTTTGGAACCGATTCAGAATTGCGCTGTTGCCATGGAAACTGGTTGTTTCTGTGGAAACTGGCTGTTGCTGTGGAAACGAGTTATTTTATTCTAAAAAGAACATTCTTCTTCCAGTTGAGCTTTTGCCTTTGAACTGCTACCATCAACCCAGTATATCTTTGTAAATATTGCTTGTAAATAAATGAAGATCCCATCAATGTTTGTATGGATTGATGAATACTTCTCGAACCACTAGAAAGCTGCGGCTGACCAGAAAAACTGAACCACCAATAGAAAGAAACACGATAGTCGTAGTGACAAAATGCCGTTTTTTCATGTTTCAACATGACAAGAAAGTAAAGTATAGGTCTTTGAAGAAGACCCCAAACCAACAATGGCAAAAAGACAACGAGCAATGAAAAAAGTAATGTAAGCCGTTTTCTTCAGAAGTACGGAACTGGTCAAAGCCATCAAGCTGGATGGACAGAAGACAGTCACAGCTATCTGGTACATCGCTAAGTGTCTTCCTGAAATTCTCCAAGAAGTGAATGTAAGGGGGCTTATGCTTCACCATGATAATGTATCTTCTCATACGGCAAGATCGCCAGCCGAATTTCTTAAGCAAAAACGCATCAAAGTGATAGAACATCCCCCCCCCGGGTCCCCGGGGTGTGGGTGGGGGGGGGTCTTGGGTTTTTTTTTTTAATCTCAAGAAAAATTTACGTGGTCGCCGTTTTCATACCGAAGATGAGATTGATGAGGCTATAAAAGTATATTTTTCTTCAATTCCAAGATATGGATGGCGTGAAGCATTCAATCTTTGGAAAAATCGTCTGCAAAAGTGCACTGATATTGGAGGGAACATTCTTAAAATTTTGTGGGTTAAACTTGTACCATTTAGCCGTATCTCAAAATTTTCAGAGTGACCCTCGTACCAAGGGCATTAATAATTGGTTATACTGAAAAATAATTCACCTAATTAATAATTATAATTAATAAACCTACCCGACCGGTTCCACACAAGCGGTTTGTTTGTGACTAATTCTCAGTGTTCTGCAGTGAGGGACGAAAACCCATGAGTGATCTGCTCATGGATGGAGGGAAAGGGGGCAGCTTCTGTTGTGATGGAGCACCCGTAGGTAGAAGCCTGACTTTGGCTCCGTGACGCTCTTACAGTCATAGGAGACCGGGACCTACGACTTAAAGGGGATTCCGAACCACTACAAACATCCACGGCACCGCCGGGACCCGAAACCTGTATCACATAATTAACAGCATGTTAACTGTGACTTACCCAACCGCGTGCGCCACTAGGAGGGGCACCAGCGCCGCCCCCGTGCAGGATCCGGCCAGCAGGAAGATCTCGGCCAGCTCCCTCCTCTTCTTGAAGTACTGGCCCAGCATGAGGGTGGCCGTGCTGCGCGTCAGGCCCAGCCCCACGCCCAGCACGGCCCCGCAGCTGAAGTGCAGCTGGTGCAGCTGCGAGGCGAAGGAGGTGAAGAGGCAGCCCAGCGCCACCACCAGCCCGCCCAGGATGGAGAGCAGGCGGGGGCTCTTCCGACGGCCCACCGACACCACCAGGGGCGTCAGCAGAAGGCTCACAGACATGCACGACGACCCGATCAGCACTGCGGAAGAAGAATACACATCATCATTAGGGAGTTTGTGTGATGAGCATAATAATATGTAATAGTATAAGCATAATGATTTGTAATATAAGCATAATGATTTGTAATATAAGCGTAATGATTTGTATTGTGCATAATAACTTGTAGCATATAATTTGTATGAACAGACACAACACACAGTCGTCTGTGAAGCTCCAAATTTCCAAATAAACGTTTATAACGAATCGATGATAGACATTTTAATTAATCCAATGGGTATTTACTGCAGAAAATAAATTTTATTGCGTTTTATTTGCAAAATGCCAAATAAAAATTAATAAATATATGTGAAATCTTAATGATAACTCTATCTATCCACGCTTCTAATTGGCTGACATTCAAAGTAGAGAGATTTTAGTATCTGGCGGAAACTCACTTTTTTGAGAATTACAAACTAATTTACATAATTGGAATTTTAATGAGGATTTCTGACCTGATTGGCTGGCGTTCTTAACAGTGTGGTTTTGATATCCGTGGAAACCCACCTTTGTACGCATTCAATTCAATTTGCATGAAAATCAGCAATTAAATAATACAATTATTTATTTATTTAAAATATTTTTCTGTTATAATGCAGCTGACAAAACACTTAGATAATTGTCTTGCATGCCTTAAGGCAAGTGCTACACCGACGTTACTCACGCGGTTACGGACGCGGAGTAATAACACCTCCTTAACGCTCTACGATCCTATGAGACCGGGACCTACTGTTTAAAGTGGATTTCGAACCCCTATAACATCCATGGCCCCGCCGGGATACCAACCCGCAATCTGTGGTACCGAGTTCCAGACCGCTAGCCACTCGGCCATTCAGGCCCATTTATTTAAAATAAAATTAATTGAATTTTATAAATATGTTTTTTCTTATACACTAAATAAAAGGCAACGGATTTAGGAAAAAAATCGCACTTATTATTATTATTTAGTTCACTAATATTTATTTTAGTTTTTAGCATTTCAAATACTTATCACTGCAACGAGATTAAGTAGGCTTCAATTTTTAATAAATCTCAGGAGTTTCTCTATAAAATTCCATTAAAACATTTGTTTAAAATTCTGTTTCTGCTTATATTTACAAAAACAAATTCCATTCACTGCGATTATTGTGAAAATTCCGAATCCAATTCCACTAACTGAGCCTTTTTAAGTCAGTTAATTAAATGAAAACCCGAAATTTCCAAACATCTCTTCCAATTTGTTGTATTCTATTACAACGAGAGGCTTTCGGGTACGTTTCGTCGAAATTGCTTAAGTGCAGTTGCCTTGACAACCATAACACGATATCCGACAGCTGCCATTCCGGATTAACTAAGTAAAGACTTCGGAATTCTTTAATGCTGTTTTCCCCTCTCAAATATTCGAATTATTATCGTCTGCTACCCGAATAAAATGTCATTAATTTCGACAACAGATGAAACTCCTCCAAGAAAAACAATAAAAACGGGACATGTTTTTTTTTGTCGTGTATTGTTTAGTTTTCTGCGTGTTTTTTGCCTTGTTTTTTTTTTTTGCGACGACATTCCTAATAACTGTCAGCATTGTCATCGCGCGGTGGCAGCAGACTAGACTCCATTACATTCTTCTTCGACATTTGGCAACATTCCTGTTTTGATGCCTGACAAGCCACTCGTTAGTCTGATAAGTTATTGCCCGACACAAGATAAAATAACTTATTTTACGGCTCGTTTTATTGGTTACATAGATTAATTTATTTGATAAAAAGGTATTGTTTAGCTGGTATAATTTTAATTAAAATTTTTACTGTCATAGAATGGAAGAAAGATGACATTTTTTTTTTTTTCGAATGTTAAATAAGTTTGGAAAATTGAAAGACATAAAGATCAATATTTCCTTCAATATTATTAAAAAAAATCTGTTTCATTATTTAAAAAAACAGTATGTATGTATTTTTAATATCTTAGACTGAAAACTCGACAAAACCCGTTAATTATTTTAAGTTAGCAAGACAAACCCTAAGATTTAAGAAAACCAAAATGAAAGTAAAAATAACTGGTAATCCCTACAAACTAATGTACACAATTGAAATTTTAATGATGATTTCTGACTTGATTGGTTGGCGTTCTTAACAGTGAGATTTTGATATTCGTGGAAATCCACCTTTTTATTCATTCAATTCAATTTGCATTAAAATCAGCAATTAAATAATACAATTTTTATTTATTTCAAATAAAATTAATAGAATTTTATAAATATGTTTTTTTTTGTTATACACTAAATAAAAAGCAATGGATTTAGGACAAAAAAAGCGAAATTATTATTATTATTAGTTAGTTTAATATAATTTATTTTTGTCTTTAGCATTTCAAATACTTATCACTGCAACGAGATTAAGTAGGCTTCAATTTTTAATAAATCTCAGGAGTTTCTCTATAAAATTCCATTAAAACATTTGTTTAAAATTCTGTTTCTGCTTATATTTACAAAAACAAATTCCATTCACTGCGATTATTGTGAAAATTCCGAATCCAATTCCACTAACTGAGCCTTTTTAAGTCAGTTAATTAAATGAAAATCCGAAATTTCCAAACATCTCTTCCAATTTGTTGTATTCTATTACAACGAGAGACTTTCGGGTACGTTTTGTCGAAATTGCTTAAGTGCAGTTGCCCTGACAACCATAACACGATATCCGACAGCTGCCATTCCGGATTAACTAAGTAAAGATTTCGGAATTCTTTAATGCTGTTTTCCCCTCTCAAATATTCCAATTATTATCGTCTGCTACCCGAATAAAATGCCATTCATTTCGACAACAGATGAAACTCTTCCAAAGAAAAACAATAAAAACGGGAGATGTTTTTTTTTTGTCGTGTATTGTTTAGTTTTCTGCGTGTTTTTTGCCTTGTTTGTTTTTTTGCGACGATATTCCTAATAAATGTCAGCATTGTCATCTCGCGGTGGCAGCAGACTAGACTCCATTACATTCTTCTTCGACATTTGGCAACATTCATGTTTTGAGGCCTGACAACCCACTCGTTAGTCTGATGAGTTATTGCTCGACACAAGATAAAATAACTCGTTATTTTATGTCGCGTTTTATTGGTTACATAGATTAATTTAGTTGATAAAAAGTAGCTAGTGTAATTTTAATTAAAATTTTTACTGTCCTTTTTACTGTTTTTTCTCCGACTGCTAAATTATTTTGGAAAATTGAAAGACACAAAAATCAATATTTCTTCCGATATTATAAAAAAAAAAAAAAAAAAAAATATTTCATTATTTAAAAAAACAGTATGTGATTTTAATATCTTACTGAAAATGCAACATCATTTTAAGCTAGCAAGGCAGACACTAAGATTTAAGAAAATCGAAGTGAAAGTAAAAATAACTAAGCTTGTGAGAACAGTTTAAAGACAGTTAGATGAATGTTTAAAGAGAGATGAATGATTATGCAATTGACTATGGGACGGGCATTACTCGAAACTATGGGAAATCTTTGAATGGTAATTACTGTATTTTTTCAGGAATTGCATAGTGTCTTTAGAGTCAATACAGTGCGAAGTAGGGGTGGCGGGAAGCATGCACATCCACTATATCCCGATGACGATGGCTTTGGTACATTGGATAGCATAGATCACTTTGTGTTGCATCGAATTATTTGACTCCTTTGGGCTTTTCTTAAGGGGACTTTAATCAGTTAATTAGTTAAGGTTTACGTTCCAATTACCTTGATTGGCAACGAAAGTGTTAATTCATTTTAGCGCTAAACAGTGTTTAAATTATTTTCTTCAGCTTCATCGATGTAAAGCGGCTCGATGGCCAATTGGCTAGCGCTTCGGCCTTTGGTACCACAGGCTTCAGGTTCAAATCCTGGACGTTTGTGAGTGGTTCGAAATCCATTTTAAACTATAGGTCCCTTGTCTAATTAGCGAAAAGTGAGCAAAAATATTACAGTAGAACAGCAAGCCAATCATCTAACACATCCCTCATTAAGTCTCCAGTCTGACACATACATGGCAAAACTGTTGATAGAACTATATGAATTTTGTTTATTAACATCCTTCAAACAATACGTGTCAAAATTTCATGACATTCTGATAATTAGCTAACAGGTTACAGTGATTTTAGTGGCCCCACTTTTGCAATTTTCAAAACAATGGATAAAAAATAATCTCATGTATTGATTAAACATTGTTTTTCGATGGGGAAAAGTACTGTTGAAGTCAAACAATGACTTGATAAGCGTTACGGAGACTTTGCATCAAAGAAATCAACTATTATTGACTGGCATGCTGAATTTAAAGGCGGTCGTGTTGTTGTTTCTTATCCCACTTGGCTGGCCAAGCCCAGGAGCCCATACGTACTCATGATTCAAGGGGAAGGAAGCAGCTTCTGTTGTGAGGGAGCACCCGTAGGTAGAAGTCTGACTTTGGCTCCATGACGCTCTTACAGTCATAGGAGACCGGGACCTACGGCTTAAAGGGGATTCCGAACCACTACAAACATCCATGGCACCACCGGGATTCGAACCCGAAACCTGTGGCACCGAGCGCCAGAGCGTTAGACACTCGGCCATTCAGGTCCCAAATTTGTGAATGCCAACAGCACGCGGTGTTCCCATGTGTTCACCCACCCAAGTACTGACCGCGCCCAATGATGCTTGACTTCGGTGATCTAACGAGAACCGGTATATTCAGCATGGTATGGCCGTTGGCAAAGGCGGTCGTACAAACACCTATGATGCTGAACGCCCAAAATCGGTAGTTGTTCTTGAAAACATAAAAAAAGTCCATAAAAGTTTTGATAGACCTTAAAGTGAAATTACATTAGATAGCTGACATCTCAAAGATATCAGAGGGTAATGTGTTTACAATTTTATACGAGAATGTGAGCATGCTTATGTTGCTTTCAAAGTGGGAGCCGCGTTTGCTCACACCGGACAGAAAACAACAACGCTTCACAGCGCTGTTCAAGCTGGATAAAAAGGATTTCTTGCGTCGGTATGTGACATGGATCTTTTTCTACCCACCTGAATCAAAATGATCGTCAGCTGAGTGGACAGCAGCCGGGGAAAGACTTCCAGAAATTCAAAAAAATCAGCACGCAAGCTTATGGCATCCGTATTTTGTACACAGACTATCTTGAGAAAGATAAAACCATCAATAGCGAATAATGCATGATATTATTGGATCGATTGAGCGTAGAAATTAAGAAAAAGTGCTGTTTCACGAACAATAGCCCGTGTCATAAGTCGATGAAAACGATGGTTAAATTGAATTACTTCCTCACCCACCATATTCTCCAGATCTGCCCCCCCCCCCCCCGATTATTGACGTTTTGCAGACATCAGGAAAATGGCACAGGGAAAGAAATTTGGCTCAAATAAAGAAACGATTGCCGAAACTGAGGCATATTTTGACTGCAAAGGCAAATTGTTCTCAAAAAAGTTATCGAAAAATTAGAGGAAAGTTGAAATGAATGTATCACTCTTGAAGGAGAGTACGTTGACGAATTAATCCGAATTTCTAAAAAAAAATTTGTTGTTCCTAGCTAGACTGGAGACTTATTGAGTGATGTGTTATGTAATACTCCAATAACAATGGGAAGTTTTTCATAGCAAAGGAAGAAGAGTTTTTTTTTATCGGAATAATTTATTTTGTATAGGTTCCGCTGGGCATAAGTCTATGGATTTGGAGGAATTAAGGACGTATACCTAGGTAAATTTGCAATGACTGAACTTCCTATATAGAAAGGCATGACATCTTGGAACGAGCTCCTCGAATTAAAACTAATTTTACATTTAAAAAGAATCTAAGTTAACAAACACCATACGATAACAATCATAACTGTTATGACAATTTTCCAAATCTAATAAAATCTTAACTTTTATGTTTTGAGTGATGTTATGTAGGTAGTGAACTAAAAGGTTTTTTTATATATTAAATGAGAAGTGATTGGCCTTAATATTAATTAAATTTGTTAATTGATTTTATTTATTAACATTATTTTCTATCTAGTACATTTGCCCTCAATGACTCGATTTTGAGCGACTCAGTTCTATTTAAAATAATATTATTATTTGTAGTTTAGTGATATTCTTTACATATTACTTTAGTTAGGAGTATAGACGTAAAGGAAAAAAATTGCTTTTTTGACAAATTTTAGATGAAAATAACTATGTATGCATTTTAATTTTCATGTTTGTCAATGGTTTTATAATGTAATTTAACAATTACATTCGAAAAATTCCCATAAAATATTATTTTTACAGTTTTGACTACGTTAAAAAGCTTATTTAATGGAAAAAAAATGATATGTCCTTAGTTAGGAATCTAGACGTAAAATAAAAAAAATTACTTCTCTGTCAAATTTTAGCAAAAAATAACTATGCATGACATGAAAATTAAAATGCAATGGTTTTATAACCTATTTTAACAATAACATCCAAAAAATACCCATAAAACATTATATAAGAGTTTTGACTACCTTAAAAGTCTCCTTTAATAATAATAAAAACAAGTAATATAAAAACAAAATTTTAAACTCAATTCCTACTTTTTTTTCACTCTATTGCAGAAAAGTCCTTTATAAATAATTTCCTTTAATTTTTTTTTAAAGTTTATCAGGCGCCATCTATTGGTAGATATATGCAACTTAAATCTAAAAAAGACTAAAATTAATTAATTAAATTTAACCAATGAATTAATATTTGAAGAAACTGTATTCACATCCAGTGTCATCCACTACAAGATAAAAAAAATGCATTTGAACTCGGGTGGATGAATAAAAAGCATTTTATTAACGATCGAAAATTTGAACAAGATAAATATAGGGAGCTAATAGAAGGAATTCAATGAATAACAGGTAAGTCCTAAGATTGTGGGAACAATTTAAAGAGATATGAACGATGGAATAGATAAACGGTTTAAAAAGAGATGTATGATTATGCAATTGAACAGTCTTGCATTACTTGAAACTATGTAAAATCTTTGAATGAGGTACTGTATTATTTGACGAATATTACGAAATATGCCTTGTAGTGTCTTTAGAGTCTAAGTAGGGGGAGGAGATGGGGAGGTGCCTTAAGTAGGGGGAGGGGAGGATACATATCTATATCATGACGATGATGGCATCGATAGATTGGATGACATAGGCCACTTTGTGTTATCGTGACGATTTGAGCCCTTTGGGCTTTTCTTAATGTGACTTTAATTAGTTAAGACTTACGTTCCAATAAGCTTGATTGGAAACGAAAGTGATCACAGTGTTTAAATTATTTTCTTCAACTTCATCTATTTTAAGTGGCTCGATGGCTAATCGGCTATCGCTCTGGCCTTTGGTACACAGGCTTGTGGTTCGAATTCTAGCTGTGACATGGACGCTTGTGAGTGGTTCGAAATCCACGTAAAAATGTAGGTCCCTTGTCTAATTAGCGAAAAGTGCGCAAAAATATTACAGTAAAACAGCAAACCAATCATCTAACACATCACTCAATAAGTCTCAGGTCTGACGTATATACGGCGACACTGTTGATAGACTATGAATTTTGGAAAGTAGCATCCTTCAAACGGTTCGTGCCAAAATTTCTTGACATTCTGATAGTTAGTATACAGTTTACAATGGTTTTAGTGGCCCTAGTTTTGTAATTTTCAAAACAATGGTTAAAAAAGAATTTCATGTATTGATTAAAAACTGTTTTTCGATGGGCAAAAATACCGTCGAAGTCAAACAATGGCTTGATAAGCGTTACGGAGACTCTGCACCAGAGAAATCAACTATTATTGACTGATATGCTGAAATTAAAGGCGGTCGTACAAACACCGATGATGTTGAACGCCCAAAATCGGCAGTTGCTCTTGAAAACATAAAAAAAGTCTATAAAATAGTTTTGAAAGAGCTTAAAGTGAAATTACATTAGATAGCTGACATCTTAAAGGTATAAGAGGGTAGTGTGCTTACAATTTTACACGAAATTTGAGCTAGCGTAAGTTGCTTTCGAAGCGGGTGTCGCGTTTTATCACACCGGACCTTAATCAACAATTCAGAGCGCTGCTCAAGCGAGTTACTAATAATTTCTTGCGTAGGTATGTGACATGGATCCATAAATACACACCTGAATCAAAATGATCATCAGCTGATTGGACAGCAGCCAGTGAAAGCCGTCCAAAAACTCAAAAATCGGCAGGCAAGGTTATGGCATCTGTATTTTGGACACGCATGATATTTTCTTCATCGACTATCTTGAGAAATATAAAACTATCAATAGAGAATAATGCATGTCATTATTGGATCGATTGAGTGTAGAAATTAAGAAAAGCTGTTTCACCAAGACAATGCCCTGTGTCACAAATTGAATAAATTACACTTTAAATTGCTTCCCCGCCCACTGCACTTTCCATATACACTCAAGAGCCAAAACATTATGACCACCTGTCAATAACGAGTTGGTCCACCTTTGGCGCGCAACACAGCTTCAACCCGCCTTAGCATGGATGCCACAAGTCCTTGGTAGATGGCCGGAGACAGATTGTACCAGATGTTTAAGCAACGTTCACGCAAATCCGAGATATTGCGAATTTGTGGTCTTTGAACTCTGAGCTGCCGTCCCAGGACATCCCAAATGTGTTCTATCGGATTGAGATCCGGTCAGTAAGGCGGCCAGGACAATAACTGGAATTCAGCATCATGTTCCTGGAATCACTCCAACGCAATTTTAGCCTTGTGACAAGGGGCGTTGTCCTTTAGAAACATTCCATTTCCAGCTGGAAAAACAGAGGCCATGTAAGGGTGCAACTGGTCCGCAATGATGTTAAGATACCCTGCAGCATTCATGGTCTGCTCTACCCTAACCACGGGTCCCAGAGACGCCCAAGAGAACGTCCCCCAAAGCAAAATACCGCCACCACCGGCCTGTGTATGACCTACTGTACATTGAGGGAGCAACTGTTCGCCTGGAAGACGGCGTATCCTGACTCGGCCATCGGCGTGATGAATGACAAACCATGATTCATCTGGCCAGGCAACTCTCTCCCACTGATCCATGGACCAGTCACGATGTTCCCGGGCCCAGCGCAGGCGCAGTTGGCGATGACGCTTGGTCAGCAAAGGCACACGAGTGGGACGTTTGCTGCGTAGCCCCATATCCAACAGTGTCCGCTGAACAGTGTGCTGCGATACTATTCTACTTGGCCCTGCATTGTATTGGGCTGTCAGCTGAACCACTGTCTTGCTCCGGTTTTGCTTCACCATGCGAGACACTCTCCAACGACCTTTTTCTTTGATAGCGTGTGGACGTGCAACACCATGTCGTCTACTGCTGGTTTCACCGTCATTCATCCACTTTGCATTAGTACTAACAACTGTAGATCGCGAACAACCCACGAGTCGTGCAGTTTCGGAAATACTTGTTCCGAGCCTTCGAGCCATTACAATCTGCCCTCTATCAAAGTCGCTTAGATCCGCAGCCTTTCCCATCACACACAGAAGTAAGTGAAAGAATGATTCTTTAGTCTCTCCAGCAGCAGTTAAATACCACTTCCACCTGATCACGTGACTTCCACGTCATCCAGGCGAGTTCATTGCAAAATGTAGGGGTGGTCATAATGTTTTGGATCTTGAGTGTATGGCCCCCACCGATTATTGACTTTTTGCACACATCGGAAAGAGGGCCCAGGGAAAGAAATTTGAAGGGATATAAAGAAGGGATTGCCGAAACTGAGGCATGTTTTGACAGCAAGGCAAATCGTTCTACAAAAAAGACATCGAAATATTACAGGAAAGTTGGAATGAATGCATCCCTCCTAAAGGAGAGTATGAAGGATGAAGGAGAGTATGAAGGAGAGTATGAGTTGACGAATGAAGTTGAATTTCTTAAAAAAAACTTGTTGTTTCTAGCTAGACTGGAGACTTATTGAGTTATGTAATACGCCAATAACAATAGGAGGTTTTTCATAGGAACGGATGAATCATTTTCATTTTATTTTTTTTATCGGAAAAATTTATTTTGTATAGGTTCCGCTTATCATAAGTCTATGGATTTGGAGGAATTAAGGACGCATACCTAGGCAAATCTGCAATGACTGAACTTCCCATATAGAAAGGCATGAAATCTTGGAACGAACTCCTAGAATTAAAACTAATTTTATATTTTAAAAAAATCTAAGTTAACAAACACCATACGATAACAATCATAACTGTTATGATAATTTTCCAAATCTATTAGAATCTTAATCTTTATGTTTTGAGTGATGTTATGTAGGTAGTGAACTAAAAAGTTTTTATATATTAGATGAGAAGTGATTTACTTAATATTAATTAATTCTTTTAATACAATTTATTTATTAACAGTATTTTTTTTATCTACTATAACTGCCCTCAATGGCACGATTTTGAGCGGCTCAGTTAAATTTAAAATAGTATCATTATTTATAGTTTAGTGATATGCTTTATATATTCCTTTAGTTACGAGTATAGACGTAAAGTAAAACAAGTTGCTTTTTCTTGACAAATTTTAGCTAAAAATAACTATGTATGCATTTTAATTTTCTCATTTGTTAAGGGTTTTATATCCCAGTTTAACAATGGAATCCAAGCAATTCCCATAAAACAACATTTAACAGTTTTGACTACCTTAAAAGTCTCATATAATAAAAAGTAGTGATATTTTTTACAAATTCCTTTAGTTAGGAGTATAAAAATAAATTTAAAAATTTTGTTTTTTTGTCAAATTTTAACTAAAAATTACTGTGTATGCACTTTAATTTTCATGTTTGTGAATGGTTTTATAACCTAGTCTAACAATAGAGAGTTTTTGCATAACGTTTTTTTATCGTCCGATATTTTTTTCTTCCCAGCGCGCATGCTCATAGGAATAGCTCAGTAGTGCAGTAGTGCACATACACATGCGCAATAGGTAAAATATTTCCTATGAGTATGCGAGCTAGGAAGAAAATATCGGACGATAAAAAAAAACGTTATGCAAAAACTCTCTAATTAACATCCAAAAAATACCCGTAAAACATTAATTGAACAATTTGACTACCTTAAAATTATCACTTAATAAAAAAAAGTGACGTGTGTTTTACTATGTGATATGTATTTTACATATTCCTTTAGTTAGTATAAAAATAAATTTAAAAATTTTGTTTTTTTGTCAAATTTTAGCGAATCATTACTATGTATGCATTTTCAATGGCATGTTTGTGAATAGTTTTATAATCTACTTTAACAATAACATCCAAAAAATTTCCATAAAATATTATAGAACAGTTTTGACTACCTTAAAAGTCTCATTTAATAATAATAAAAACAAGTAATATAAAAAAAAAATTTTAAGTCAATTCCTACTTTTTTTTCACTCTATTGCAGAAAAGTCCTTTAAAAATCTCCTTTTACATCCATCTATTATTACATACATGCAACTTAAATCTAAAAAAAAACTAAAATTAATGAATTAAATTTAATTAATGAGTTAATATTTACTGGCAACTGGCGTACCGATTACGAAGTACCAACAGGGGGGAAATACCCCTTAAACCTCATCATCTTAATTCATAGATAGGCTTATAATTATAGTTGGCTGCTTAATTAATGTTAGTAAAAATACAATATAAAGTTTCAAAAATTATGTTAAAGTGGTAGTCGAAAAAAAAAAAAAAAATACTAAAAATAAATAAAAGTAAAATGCGAAATAAATGAATTTAAAGTTAAGTTTAAATTCGGTAGAATTAGTTAATATTTGAAAAAACTGCATTAACATCACGTGTCATCTACTACGAGTTAAAAAAAAAAATGCATTTGAACTCGGGTGGATGAATAAAAAGTGTTTTATGAACGATGGAAAATGTGAACAAGATAAAAATGGGGAGCTAATAGAAGGAATTGACAAAGAAAGTTTTTTTTTTTCCCCACAGACAACGTTTAATAGCTTGTTACTATCCCATCTCGACATGCAAAAGGACAAGAAAATTGGCGGCAAAACATTTCATTATTTCATTCTAATTCAATCAATTTCGCTTCCCTTCTTTACAGAGACGGCGGTCAGCGCGTGCTCTGTGTTCTCGTAATCACACTTTAATAGAAAAGTTACAAGTAGCTCGCGGGGCCTGTCACGCGGGCAGAAATGATGAATGCCGGGAAGTCTGACGTGAATGGATTGTTCCCCGAAAATTGGCCCGCGATTTCACGCCCTGAGGGAAAAACAACTTTGCAGGTGCCAATTTTTGACTTATGATTGCATCTCTATAAAACACTTCATTTTCTCCCTGCATAGTCACTCAAACGCATATTAGAATATTCTAAGCGTTCGATAACTTCTCAAAGCTCCATTCAATCTTTCGAACTACAGCAGAACCTCTGTAAGTGTAACTTCAAGGGAGACGCCAAATAATTCGAGCTGTAGAGTTTTCGACTTACGCGGATTTTGTAAAGAAATGTTCAACTTCTTATTTTGTAATCAAATATTCTTTCCGACTTATTTTGAAAATAATAAGAATATTTCATAGAATTGGTTATTCTATTAACTGTTTACTCATACATTGTTTTCTAAGAAACAATAACGTGCATTGTCGGCAAATCCTTAAAGTCGGTAACTTATTTTTCTTCGAGCTATAGAGGTAATGAGTTTCAAATGACCGAGTTGCAAATATTGTAAAATCCAATTTTTTTTTCGAGTTACGGGGGAAAATAGATGGTTAAAATACATATAGAGGTTTGAAATTTCAAATCATGGAGGTTTGGGGGCTTGAAGGGAAGGGAATAAACATTTTTTTTTGAGTTGTGGAGGTTTTCGACTTGTCGAGGTTCGACTTAAAGAGGTTCTACTGTATTTTCTTTTCATTAGTTTGCCTTTATGTTTTAATGTATGCAATAAACACTCATAAAATTAAATGTTAGGCACTTTTTAATGAAAATGATGCAAGGATATTAATAAATTAGAAATGAATTATTTTTTTACATGTTAGTTGGAGTCAATGAATGTGTTCCATGGATCTTAAAACGGAAAAATTTCAATGGAAAAAACTAATTATGGTTTCTTACATGAAGTAATTTTGTTAAATGTTTGACAAAAATAATTATAAATATTTAATTAGCATAATTTATTTAGTCATAATTATACAAAACCTTAAA
The DNA here is from genome assembly GCA_021605075.1 of Caerostris darwini. Taxonomy (NCBI): domain Eukaryota; kingdom Metazoa; phylum Arthropoda; class Arachnida; order Araneae; family Araneidae; genus Caerostris; species Caerostris darwini. The sequence continues at coordinate 440,057 of BPLQ01011964.1, forward strand.
ATGTTTTCATCCCAGCAGCATGCAATAAACGCGAATTTACAATAAAAGGTACAATAGGGTAGAATATGCCAAAGATTAAAAAAGGAAAGTTACTTGTACTGAAAGACACTAGCCGACTTATACAGAAAAACACTTTATTATTTATACTGAAAAGCACTTGCATATTCATACAGAAAGACACTTGATGATTTCTGCAGAAAGGCACTTGCATACTTATACAGAGAAACACGTTATTATTTATATTGAAATACACTTGCGTACTTATACGGAAAGACACTTGCGTACTTATACGGAAAGACACTTGCGTACTTATACGGAAATAACAGAAAAACATTTTATTACTTATACGGAAAGACGCTTTATTATTTATACTGTCTTTCCGTATAAGTAGTCATCAAGTGTTTTTCTGTATAAAACACTTCATTATTTATACGGAAAGACACTTGCGTATTATGTCTCGTATAAGAAGGACTAACGCCTTCCAGAACGTGTTGGAATATAGTCGCGCTGGATTTTAATGAAATGGAATTGTTGCTCAGCGGATTTCGGAAAAATGTATCCAAGGATGATGAATGATTGATAAATCAATAGTTCCCCACACAAAGCATATCTCAATTAGGTTTCAAAAAAGGCGAATACAAAGGAGCCCTTTTTCCAGGTATCCAAAAACTTTCAATTAAGTTTGGATGTCGTGATGCCACCCTTTTGACTGTTAGTAGCTTGCATTTGCTATCACCATGCTGGGCAATCACTTGAATTACGGAATAACATTGCAAACAAGAAAGGACTGCAACTTGCACCCAAAGTTGGTAATTTGCCCAATTCCGCGCCAAAATTATTAGTGTCTTTGCCAGATTCGTAGCCCAGTGGCAACGTGCGTAGTTAGCTTTTGGCACGAATGCTTCTGGGGGCATGGCTATAGTCACTGCCTTCAGAAACAAGGAGATTGTATGGTGATTGTGACAATGTGTGTAAAGTGTTTCGCATCCATGCTAAGGCTGATTAATGGGAGCTTTCTTTTCAATTACCTGTCGAGTTGCTTTCTAGTAATTTAATTAATTTAACTATTACCTCTAATCACGAATCATAAGCAAAACAAATCAGATACTATTATTAAATTAATTGCATTGTGTTCTTAGATAATAACCCAGGAAATTAAAATTTTACCTAAACGACAATCAGCATGGTGTGCATTGTCTGCAGGAAATAATACTCAGGAAACATACAATCATAGACATTAGATTTATTATAATAAAAATAGATATAAACAAATGAATTAATTTTGAATTAAATGCAAACAGGGGCCCCACCAATATTATACAATTACGTACAAACATAATACACTTAGATTTAACTAAACACAATACATTAGATAAAAATAGAAATTAAATCAATTCTTGTAATTTAACCTTCACTCATATCTATCACAAGCAATTTAATTACAAGAAAAGGACGAGGCACTAAATTCTGTCTGTTGAGTTCATATGCAAAAAGGACGGAGGAATGTGCGCTGAACTCGCACTGAGCATTCAATATCACTTTAGAGTTATTCAAAATCTGTATCTGAATGCTGAATACATTAAAACTACAATGTTCAAAGGAAATGATAAAATATTGCAAAGAGAAATCAAACAATCAAACGAGTACTCATCTCAAACTTTGTCATTGGAACGTTGAACCTTTCGTCCGCAAAATCCTCGACTGTAACGGCAAATCTCAAAAGTGATCGTTGTCAAATTGGCAAAAACAGATTGTGCTTTACATTACTACGCACAATTTCGGTCGCATTTTGCTGCTGTGATGTCTCAATCCCTGATCATCTTGGATTGTCTTGCAGCCGAATTCATCACCTGGTGCAGCAGCTAACCCTCAGTTTTTCCATTTCTATCACACCATCGTCCAGTCTCAGTCCAAAAAAACCCCCTTGTTCTGTCCACCACCGCTTATAAGCACGAATAATGACCGCGTCATCGCTGACGTCATTCCAGGCTTCGATTGGTCGAGATCCCGGTTCCAGACGGGGTGACAGGAGCCTGAGGCTCAATTCGTACTTCATGGGGTCCGCCATCTTCTACCCTGACCACATCGGAAGTCAAACAACAACCCCTACCAAGAACTGAGTTTGAATGAAAATGGCACAACTTAAGACTTTTCTTTCTTCTCTTCCTCTCTTTCTTTTTATTATTATAATTATTATTATTAATCAGGATTTGAAAATGTTTCACACATAATTCAACAAATTGCAACTTTATGAATATCGAAATACAATGACAAAACAAAACAAAAAAACCCATATAATTTGCAACCAAATTTAAACACATAATACGTAAATTTACACATTTCCCATCCATTTCCTAATTACGTCTCATTCACTGAGTGGGTGGATGACAGCGCCACAACATACCCCTAAAAGTCCACTGTCCTCTTGCCAACACTCGTCTATGGGCTATTCATGGTATTCATGAGGCCATCCGATATTCCACCCTTCTCTCTATCTGGTAGGGATCTACATAGCCACATAGCGTAGAAATGAAACAGAGAACGCGTAGACGTTATCAGTTTGGGAAAAACATGATCTCACGTGACTTTTAAAATGACCAGTTTAAGTGGCAATTGTTGTTTGTTTTGCTTTTTGATAGCAGATCTCGTGTTCGTTGTTGAACATTTGAAAAGAAACTGGTTTGCGAAATATTTATAAAATCAAAAGCGAGACATGGTTTGGATAGCTTAAGTAAAATAAAAAGAAAATGATTAGAATTGATTTTTTTTTGCTTTCTACATTAAAAAAAAGTTGTACAAACGGATGATTCTGTTTCCAAAATTTAGTTACGTTGCAATTTTGAAAATAATTTTACAAGCTAAATAAAGAACGATGAAGAGGATTACATCGTAAATTGATATCATTACGTACAGTAATAGCCGATGAGCTGTCCAAATGACATTCATTTATCATTGTAAGAAATATTCCAAAGCAAATGACATTTCCAAGATGATTATAGATTTTTAATCTCCAATAATTATCGTCATTCAGAAGGACTCGCTCTTCAATTACACCGATCCATTTCCATTATCTTCACAAAATAACGACAGATTTTTTTCCCTTTATAATTCAAACCAGTCAACAGAAATTCCTTTAAACGGCCATTTAACTTTACATATCTATTACGTAAAACCGCACCAATTCATTTTCGTTATATCTGTGGGTTTTTTTTTTATTAGTGCTCAATTGAGGACTGAAACACATTCGAAATGAGTCTGATGGCCGACGTCGTTTATAACTTGTTGCATATTTCCGAGCAGAAAATAGAAAGAAAAAAAAACCCCACCATGTCGTCTAGAAATCGTGAACCATCGGTCATTAAGATATGCATTTATGCATGGAAAATTAAAAAAAAGCAAAAAAAAAAAAAAAAAAAAAAACCGGTGGGGTCAATCCATTACAGCGTTATCATCCATTTTGCCCCTTCGTTATTATGCAGAGCACGGCGCGCGATAAATCACTGCATGTCGCAGTGCTTTAAATGCGAGAGATTTAATCATCGTCTCTGGAAATGCATGGAATCAGATAGGGGGGGGGGGGGGAGGATTTTTATGCGTCCCAGCTAATCAAAACGAGTTTTTTCTTTTTTCTTTTGGAGATGAAGGGGTGTTTGTTTTATGAGTGAGTTATTTTCATTATTTGTCATTGAGCCGTTTCTGTTGATTTGAATGCGTATTTAATTAGCTTTAATTTCAGTGCGTATTTAATTAGCTTTAATTTCAGTTTATGAAGTCGAGAATATTTAGAACTTTTAAAATTGAATGACAAAGTTCCAGTAACATCCGGATTCATTCTTTTCGCCAAAAAGTAGGGCTTTTTTTCTGTTAGCCGGGTGCATACGATAAAAATATTGTGTTTTTATTTTCTTTATTTATTTAATTTTTATAAATTTAAGGACTATAATCTACCATGAAATGAGCCATTCGTTTTCGGAAGTGGTTCGGAATCCACTTTAAACCGTAGATCCCGGTCTAATATGACTGTAGAGCGCTGGCCGTAGGGCTGACAATCCTACTCCGTAAAAAGAAAACATTTTCTGTCTAAAAATCTGCTAGCAGCGGGGAGGAGGACTTGTGGTCTTAGAAGTCTGTATGTGAGGCATTTCGAGGGTTTTATATGGAGATTGTGGTGACCTGAATGGCCGAGTGGCTAGCGCTCTGTACCATAGGTTTGGGATTAGAGTCCGTGCGTTGTCATGGATATTTGTAGTGGTTCGGAATCCACTCTAAATCGTAAGTCCTGGTCTTATAGGATATTAGAGAGGTCGTGTGACTCGCGTCCGTAGCCTATCTTTAAGCAACGTGTGCTCCTGGGTAGTACTCAATGAGTAACAGCTGTGAAGCATTTACTTATGGCATAAAGATTAACTGTCTCTGTTTTGCCAGCTGCACTAAAAAAAATCTCTAAATTGTTTGTACTACCTATTTGTAGAGTCGTCACCGAAAATATTATTTTGCTGATGATATTTTTTCCGCTCTTTTTGCCGAAACATTATATAAAAAATACTATAAGCTGGAAAAACACTTTTGGCTATAAGAACTGAACACATCAAGGAAAACTACAGACATTAATGGACAAGAGAAATCGCATGCAGTGCAAAAACTACAGACATTAATGGACAAGAGAAATCGCATGCAGTGCTGTTTAATCTCCGACCTGTTTTCTCGAATTCTTTGGGCCATGGATTATGATGTTTGAAAAATAATTCAAGACATAAAGCAGCCATCTTCCTTCCTAAAAAGTGGCAGGTGAGCGACTCGTGATTATAAGAAAGCGAAACGTTTCATTGTAAGCGATCGTTGGCCGAGAAAAATGAAACAGTCTTGCAGAAATGTCTCGACTCTTGCTCCTCAACATATGAATAAGCAAAGTGACATTTCTGCCCAATGTGCAGAAGCACCTGGGTTGGAATCGGGTGGCAGCTCTCGCGGTGTCAGGTTTCGAAAGTGAGGAGATTGTTAAGTTTGTGCGAGCACCCCGCATGGCCTGTCAGGGTTTTCAATGGATGTGGTTTACGGGTTTTTTTTTTTTACCTCGCAGAACTGTGAAGAAGGGGCAGTCGGCTAAAATATTTCCGATTCGGAATGTTCTTAGCCGACTCTTGATACTTTTTTTTTGTTCTATCCTCTTTATTATTCAATTTAGAAAAAATGTGGGGGTGGAGGGTGATTATAATTAATGTCCAGCTTTCAAAATGATATAAAAAAGAAAAGTGAGTTCAAATGTGAACTGAAGATACTTGAAGAAGGGGTAAATGGTACGGCATTCAAAAAAAAGTTCCGAAGTGCATGAATAGATATGCGCTGTAATCGCCTAAATAAAGTGGATTCGGCTGTCAGGGATAGTTTGAATCGAAAGTACAACGTAATTGGCATGAGTTGCACATTAAACCCACTGTAGTGTTCAATGTACTTGACTGTTTATGTTTTTGGAGGGAAAAAAATGACTTCCAAGTCATTCATCAATTGTGACACTGTGAGTAGAATCCCATCCACCACGGCGAGGTCATACCAGACTGGACGGAGAAAATCAGTAGAACATTTTTTTAGAGTTTTTTTTTTTTGGTGCCAAGGGCCGGTGGAACTTTTTTTATTTGGTGGAACGACGTTTTCCTCGTATCTTTCCTCGAACGTATCCTCAGTTCACATCAACCGAGTTTTCTTTTTTGATAGCATTTCGAAAGTGGGACTTTAATTATAATGATCCTGTATTTTCTTATCAGAGAAATTTATATTCAATAAAAGTACATAATAGTAGAGAAAGATATTTCGATAAAAGATATAATAGGGTAGAAAATTATTTTCGGAGTTGTTTTAATTTAAAAAAAAAATTTAAGTTTTTAAGAATTAAAATTTTAAATTACGTAATATTAAATAGATAAATAGCTGAAAACATTCCGCAATAATTATTCAGTTTTCGATTTTGATTAGTATGGGTAGCCGTTTCACGATTGGAATGTTATGCTTTCATGTCCAGTCTGAAATGCTATTTTCAAAACAATTTTCTAATTATTTTCAATAATTTGGAAAATCTGAATACATCCTCGTGTAGAGAAAGGCTGGAATATCCCAGTGGGATGGTGTCAGTGCTCTCTTTTCGCTGTTATAGTTCGGCATCCAGATCGAGGTCTATTTAAAAGCTATCGGCGAGGTCTAGCTAAATATAGCAATGAAAAACATAATGAAATATAATTTAAACCTATGAAATCGAGAATAAGTGGAAGTCTTTGGTGAATTTTTATATACCATATATATATTATTATATTTATATATTTTTACCGTACCTGGCCTGATGGCCGAGTGGCTAGCGCTCTGGAGCTCGTTATCACAGGTTTCGGGTTCGAGTCCCGGCAGTGCCACGGATATTTGGAGTGGTTCGGAAATCCCCTTTCAACCGTAGGTCCCGGTCTAACAGGATCGTAGAGCGTTGCGGGGGCATTGTTACTCCACGTACGTAGCTTATCTTCAAGCTACACGCACTCCTGGGTAGTGCTAAGCGAGTAACGTCGGTGGAGTGCTTGCCTTAAGGCATCGAAGACAGCTATCTAAGTGTTTGTCAGCTGCATTAGAACAAAAAAAAATATTTTTACCATAAATCGGCTTATATGGGACGGAAGTGAAATTTGAGGAAACTTATTGCAGAAGGTAGAGAGGGACGAATCCAAAATATCATGCGCAGATGACAACGAGAGGATAGGCCCCGCTCAACAGAAGTTGAGTGGTTAATATGTGTGACGCTATTCTGCCAATGGATATTACGGATATGGAGCCTATTTTAACTGTTGAACAGCTTATGGATGTCGATTTGAAGAGGTTGCCAGTGCGTTGGAATTTTTTTTTTCTTCTTAAACACTTAGACAGTTGTCTTCGATACCTTGAGGCAAGCGCTGCACCGACGTCATTCCCTTAGCACTACTCAGGAAGTGCGTGTAGCTTGAAGATAGTAACAATACCCCCCGCAAAGCTCTGTGGTCTTATTAGACAGGGATCTACGGCTTAAAGTGGATTCCGAACCTCTACCAACATCTATGGCACCACCGGGACTCGAATCCGAAACCTGTGGTACCGAGCGCCAGAGCGCTATCCACTCGGTCATCAGTCTCCGTGATGGGATGCGTGTCGGAAAGTTAACATTTTTTTCTTTAAAGAATAAATTCGGTGAGGTGATTGTCTTTGGTTCGAGAGTTCATTCATTCATTCCGTTGCCTCCATTTTCATCCACTACATGCATATTTGTTCGCAGTGCTGTTCAATTCATGAAGACAACGCCAAACATGAGAGTGCTGTGCTTTTTTTCGTTTTTTCTTCCATAATTGCTTACGGCCTGATGGTCAATTGACTAACGCTTTGACCTTTGATACCACATGCTGCATATTCGATTCCTGGCAGTGGCATGGATGTTTGTGAGGGATTCGAAATCCACATTAAACTTAGGTCTACATCCCGATCTAATTAGCCTGAAATGTGCACAAAATGACTGTAGAGCGACAAACCAAACCAAACCTTGACTTAATTGACTGAAAGAAAATGGCTAATAAAAAAATTGGTTAAAGGGCTAAAAAAAATGGGATTTGTGCACCGTATGTCTGACTAACACCCCTAATTAGCAATGGATTTGTCCAATACGTAATGTAAATTAATAAAAATAATAATAACGACCCATAAACCAAATGTTTATCTCTCCACAGAATCGCTGGTCAAACTATACAAGTCTCTCATTCTAACTATTTTAAAATTGAAAACCAGCATATTCGTAGATTTAGCTTATGAGAAGAATTACTAAATTTTATATATATAAATATGGAACTATTTATCTTTCTCTTAAAATACTTCAATTCAGCTTGCTTCCATTTCATTTATTAACATTTAAATAAAAAATTGTTCGCGAAGCAATTTTTAGCTACATGAAATGAATAATTTAATCTGAAGAATTCGAATGAAGATGTCGACTCAGTCATTTACATTTCTTGCGAAAGAAATCCGTCTCACAATCAATTTTATCTCAAGGAATGCATCGATTCCTGCAATTCTCCCAGAACATCGATTCTGTAAAAGGCATTCGAGGAATTCTGCTTTCATGAAGTTTTTGTTCTTGAGCGAAGAGAGCCATTACATTTCTTTATAACCAAAATTTAATGGAGGATTTCTAATAAGGGATTCTTTATTTTGTTCGTAATAGTAACGAATAAATGTGCAAGAAATGCCTTTGTAAATGTAGAAAATAATTTATTTTTACGTTTCGGTCATTTTCAGGTTCTATTTAGTTGAATGAATGCAAAGTTTTCTGAACTTATTATTTCATGAAAGAAATATACAGAGAGTAATATAAAAATTTTAAAAAAATGAGTGATTCACATAGCATCTGGAGATTTTAACCAATTAGCGTCTTGAAGGAGAAGCAGACTCTTGTGCTAATAATTGTTGTTGTTCTAATGCACCTGTCAAAACAGAGACTGTTCATCTTTATGCCATAAGCAAAATCTGCACCGCTGTTACTCATTGAGCACTATCCAGGGGGCAAGCGTAGGTTTGAAGATAGGCTACGGACGCGGAGTAACACTATAACCACAATGCTCTACTGTCCTATTAGACCGAAACCTTAAAGTGGATTCCGAACCCCTACAGACATCCATGACACCGCCTGTATTCGAACCTGAAGCCTGTGGTTCCAATGGGTTAAGAGAAAAAAATGCTTAGAATTTACTATGTCTCTTTTGTTCCAAAATTTGAAAATGAATTGTTTTCGAAAACTTTTGCATCACGTGGAAATATTAGGATTAACATTAGGTGTATCGTTACATAAATGAAGTTCTAAATTAGAAGGCTTGAGACTGTAGACGAATCCTTGGAAAGAAATCTGTCAAACAACAGGGAAAAAAGATAAGAATTTATCGCACGTGGATAACTTTACTGGTTGGGTAAAACTACATTGTCACTGGTTGGGTGAAACTACATTGTTACTAGTTGGGTAAAACTACATTGTTATGCGTCAGTTTTGGAATAAATCCAAACTGATATACGTCCTGTTTGGACACAAAAAAGTTTGTTTGTGCGATTTTCGTTTGGAATACTACTCTTGGCCATCAAAATCTTTGCTAAATTAAAATTTTTGCAGATAAGTGCCATCCCGATAAAGCGGAAGAAAGCCTATCAGCAATGCCAGACGATGTCACATTTCCGAAACTGAGATGACAGATGCAAAGTTCGTTGTAAATTACAATAGGGTGGTCCTCCACCAGGACCGAGGGGGGGGGGGAAAAGACAAGGTAAAAATAAATTTGGTAAATTTTTACGTATGTGAATATTCCCTCTAATTGCTTTTGCATTTATGTATTTTGATATGATTCACTGTTTAAAATAATTTATGCACCATCTATCAATGTAGAATATGCCATTAACCATAGGATTTGTTTCATGGAAACGAGCTACTCTAGGAACTCTTCTTCCCTGTGTTTTTAAAAATCCCTTCTAATCCTTTTTAGGAGCTCTTCTAGGAGTTTATTGCAATTCAGAAGCTTTAACTTTCTAGAAACTCTTCTAGTTCTTTATAAAGACTTTCTCTTTTTAGGTTTGGGTTTGCCCCTCAACAGTCATCTTGTGCTTACCTTGGGCTCGACAGACTAGGGCCTATAGTTTAACGTGGATTCCGAACCACCAACATACATTCAGGATTCGAAATTCAAGCGTAGTGTACAAAATGCCAGAGCGCTAGCCACTTGGCCATCAACCCACTAATTTAGTCAGGAGTCTCTCCTCCTAGTCTCCTACTCCTACTTTTTTTTCACTATATCGCAGAAAGTTCTTTATAAATAATTTTCATTCATTTTTTTTAAGTTAGAAAAAGATTCTCTCTCACATACATATTTTCCATCTCTCTCACTCATACTCTCATCTATTCACATATTTCATTTTCCATTTTGTTCCATCCTTCACTCAGATAGCGGCCTAGTGGCCAAGTGGATAGCGCCCTGGCCTTTGGTATCCTAGGCTTCAGATTCGAATCCTGGCTGTGGCATGGATGTTTGTCAGTGGTTCGAAATGCACGTTAAACTGTAGGTCCCGGTCCGTTTAGCCCAAAGTGTGCACAAGTTGACCGTAGAGCGACAAACCAAATCTCCTCGACTCAGACTAGAAACCAAAATGAAAAAAGAATCTCAAAAAGAACTTTTTTTCCAGCGCTTCACGCTTCGCCACTGACGGTATTTATTCCTAAATTCATATCCTGCTAACTATCTTATAGGAGAGACATTTTTTCTCCCCTATAAAACTAAAATTAATCAAATTTAATGAATAAATCAATATTTGAAAACACTGTATTAACATCCAATATCATCCACTACAAGTTCAAAAGAAATGCATTTGAACTGGAGTGGATGAGTGAAAAGTGTTTCATGAACGATTGACAAATTTGAGCAAGATATAGATAGGGAGAGTGTGAGCTAATAGAAGGAATTGAAAAAAAGGTTGTAAATTACAGACTTTACCATATAAGCATTGAAATTTCAGATACAAATTGTACTGACTTTTTTTTTTTGATTAAAAAAAAAGTGCGTAGTATGTTAATAAAAACTATTTAATTTTATTGAATATATTTTTTTTGTGACACAAATATATACATATACATAATTTCATTGAATGAATATGTATAGGGAGAGTGTGAACTAATAGTGGGAATTGGGAAAAAAAAAAAAATACTTAACACGGAGAATAGATGTTAAGAACAACTTTACTTGTGCTGTCGAAAGCACTTTAAAAATAAGCAGTCGGAAAACTTTTAATCGCCGCACGCCACACAAAAGCACCTTCTGAATAAAGAGGCGACAACTTTCCAATAGTTCCGTCTTTTTCAGAGCGATCTCCTGATGATCGTTCTTCCCCGCTGAAACCACCATTAGGGCCGCCCCCCCCCCCCCTTAATTGAGCTACGCGAGATATACTTGGGAAAGAAAAGTTTGTCCGCCTGTCATCCCTGTCAGACGGTCGGACAAAGGCGACCACCCTCCTGGGTGCCTCCTAATAACAACCCCTTTCGGGCATCTCGACACCCGAGGGACGTCGGTGAGAAAAAGCTGCGCCACGGCGCATGTCAGTGGGCAGTTCTGTTTGAGACTTGATGAGGAAGATCTCTCCTTGTGGTCTGCGTCATTAGATTTGGTGCCGGTTTTTTTTATTGTTGTTGTTGGCAGATTCTTTATGGTATGAGCGTTTTGCGCATTTTTATGCTGAAAGATTTATTAGGGTATGAGCATTTTGATCAATGTTTTACAAGATTATTCTGGTATGTGCATTTTGTGCAATATTTTTCTACAAGATTTATTATGCTATGAGCATTTTGTGCA